>OU898277.1:126683092-127040592 GCA_918026665.1 Diabrotica balteata
CCTCTTGGTTGAAGAATATCAGAGAGTGGACAGGAATAAAGAAAGCTGAGCAACTCTTTAGAATAGCTCGAGACAGAGACAGTTTCGCCATGTTAATCGCCAACGTCAAGGGGACTTGATAGGGCACGTTAAGAAGAAGAAGATGGTCCACAAACTCGAAATGACTCAAAGAGCTATGGAATGGAGAATACTCAACATTAAGCTCAGCGATACCAAATCCAATAAAGAAATTAGAAGGCGAACAACTGGGCAGGACACATAGGAAGAATGAAAAACAACCGTTGGACGAAGCGAACTATTGATTGGCGACCAAGAGCAAACAAGAGAAGTAGAGGCAGACCTTAAACCAGATAGACTGATGACATCAAATAAATAGCTGGTCACGACAACAGATGCAAAAAACAACAAACAGAAATGAATGTCCTAAGGGAGTCTTACATCCGATGGTGGATGGAATAGCTAATGATGACGACACTCAATTAGCTACGTGGAAGAGTGTTAAAGACCTCATGTGTGAAAAATACAATACGTATGAATCTGAGGAGCAAAATGGATTCAGAGCAGGTAGAATCACAACAGACAATATTTTTAGCATAATCCAAGTAATAGGAAAAATGATTTTTAAAGCACAAGAATTACATGTACTAATGGTGGATTTAATGAAAGCATATGACACAATGCCCATTAACAAGCGATGGCAAATTAGAGAATACTAATATAAATATTACTCTCATTGATGCACTGAAAGAACTGTACAAAAACCATATCTCTAAAATGAAATTAAGAAAATGAGTCCAGTATTATTCAATACATATACGATGAGGCTCTGAGAGAGTGGAAACATAAATACTATCGAGATGCCATATAATACTCTACATATTACATTACACATATGATCAAATTGTTATTACAAGTAAGGTTTAGAATGTATGCCAATGAAACTTATGCTAGAATATAGAAAATGGGGTCTGGAAAAAAATATAAATAAAACATAGAATCTATGTATAGAAAGGGAAAAAGCAACGGAAAACTAGACCTGAACCACAAAAAAAAGTTTCAAGAAATACATATACATACTTGCGAATTAAGCTAACTAGTACAGAACGAAATAGAGAAAATATAAAAGACCTTAGTAAAATGAAGATTCTGAATTCGGTGTTATGGCAAAAAATATATGAGAAGATACAATGAGACAAATCTATAATACAACATTAAAACCGGTGTTAACATATGCGGCAAAAGTATGCCAAGTAACCAAAAAATATAACGCTAAACTATTAAGTGGACTTTTATAGGAGAGCGGCAAGAAGATCTCGGTTAACCCATTAATGCCCACCGTATTTTATGCAATACGCGAGACACTGCTACATATTTCGCCATCTACTAGTCAGAAAAAAAAGTAAAAATTACCTGTTTTCCCAATATAGGTTACAGAGTAGATGATAGAAGGTAACTCTTTATCATAAAATGAGAAATTTATGACCGCTTGGCGGTGAAGAGTGATTAGTTTTGCGCCAAGTTTTCTTTGGATATATTATAGTACACCGTTTTCATTTTAGCAGAGTTTGTATGACTCACTTGGCTTATTTTGAAAAATCTTTTGTACTGTTCAACTAGAAAGGCTTCTAAATATCGAATAGTGATATAAATAGTACTGAAATTTATATTTGTGAGTATTTTGAAGATCTTTGGTTCTTGCGTATGATATATAATACGCTGGGCACTTATGGTAACTAATCAATATTGTTTCTGTTTTAGAAAAAAATGACGAAAAAATATGATCCTAATAATCCCAAAGATGCAGAGGAATTGTTGAAAATATATGAAAGTTTAGAAGATGACGATACTTTGGCTAAGGAAATTGGCCAGTATGACGAAGTTCAACTCACGTTGTATTATCCAAATGATGGAAATGATTCAGGTAAGAAAAGAAAAAGGGAGGTTGCAGAAATTTCACAAACTTTTGAAAACAGAAAAAAATCTATGAAAAGAATCGATCGTAAGTGGAAAAAAAAACTAGAGAAAGGAGCCATAAATGATGTTTTCAAAAACAATATAGTATCCGATATACTAAATGAATAGAGACAACAAAATTTGAAGCCAATCGATGTGTTTAAATTATTCTTTGATAAAAAATTTATGGACTATCTTTGCAAAGAAACAATAAAGTATGCTTCACAAAAATCCTGCCCTTTTTGTTTGTCCGTTGATGATTTATATAAATACTTCGGCATCCTTATTCTCTCTGAATACCATTCACTGCCTTCTAGAAGAATGTATTGGGAATGTCGAGGGGACTCTCACTCACATCTAGTAACTAATACTATGAGTCGAAACAGATTTAAACAGATTCATAGATTTTTACACTTTAACGATAATACGTCGTACCAACAAACCAATAAAGCATTCAAAGTTCAACCCCTAATTGACCATCTAAATGAACGTTTTCATGATTACCTCCAGCCAGTGAACGGAAGTTTCTCAGTGGACGAAGCGGTGGAGCCATATTATGGGCATCATTCAATGAAGCAGTTTATCCGAGGAAAACCCATCCGTTACGGATATAAATTCTGGTGTGTTGCGACCAGTAAAGGTTACCTTGCAAAATTTCTTCCCTATACTGGAAGTGGAAATAAATTACAGGGCAACTCATTAGGAAGTTCCGTAACCGAAAAGCTGTGTATAGGGTTTTTACCACAAGAATCTGTTATCTATATTGATAATTTTTTTACATCTTTACCTTTACTGACACGGTTGAGAGATGAAAAGATACACTGTATCGGCACAATTAGAAAAGACAGAATTGAAAAAGCCCCACTCAAAGAAGTAAAAAAAGAAATTCGTGGAACTTCCCACGCTCTATATAGCGATGAACATCAGCTCACTCTTGTTCGCTGGAATGACAATAATGAAGTTACTATGGCAACTAATATTTCAACTCCAGAAATATTTACTATAGGAAATTGTAACAGGTGGTCCAAAAAAGACAGAAAAATTATAGCGGTCCCTCAACCAAACGTTGTGCAAATGTATGAATGGGTGGTGTAGACTTATTCGATAAGCTAAGAGGTTTATATAGGATTCGAATTCGATCCAAAAAATGGTATTGGGCGATATTTAGATTTTGATTGAATGGGGCAATAGTCAACATGTGGCTTCTTTACCGCAACATTGAGGCAATTTCTTTATTATACTTTTACAGATGAATTGTGGAGGCCCTGCTGACAGCTCCAGATATTCCAACACCACGTGGAGTACGTCCAAAATCTTCAAAATATGTTGCTGATGAAATTCGTTTGGATAATGTGGGTCATTTGGTAGACAAAATAGAAAAACCAACCAACCAAGAGTACCAAATATCGATGCATTAAATGTAATGTAGGACTTCATCCCGAGAAATGTTTTGTCAAATATCACACGTTGTAAATATTTTAAAATAAAACATATCTTATGAAATATTGTGTCCTTCATTGCCCAGCGTATGATATATCATACGTAAAAAAAACAGTTACAAAGAAAAAAAAAACGTAAATTTTGCACATTTCTATTAAAAACAAACTCTCTTTATTTCATTCTGATGTTTTGATTCAATTTTGATAAAAATTTAATTTTGGGCATTAATGGGTTAAAACACATAATAAATTATAATAGGCTAAGCACTTGGCAAAATGTATATTGGGGGGCCATGCACTAATACGACAAGAACTGCGGGAAGCAAGCATCAATTAGATCAAACTTATACCGACCTTTCTTATTATTGAACATAGGTCAGTCAAGGAAAATCTGAACAAAAATAAGTAAAGATACAAACAAGATTTTCGCAACCTAGTAATTATTTGTACATAAAACAATGAGCAGATCCTTAAAACATTTAAAATCTCTAATTACCTAAAATACCATTAATTTTATTTGCGAATATAATGATACATAGCATTCAATCCGTTTCCACTTTCGTAAACCAAATATGATGCATATCCCATCAAGCAATATAAAGTTGTCCAGACTGGAGCAAAGGCCCATTTGGGTGGCCTAAGATTTGGTTTCTTTAAGGTGTCATACCATGACTTCATATTATTTTTTACAATAAATGAACCAGCTATTCCCCCAATATTGGGCAAAATTGTGAGAATTAAAGGAGCTAAGATTTGCGCCATGGCTTCTTTATAAAAGTAGATATGGTTTGTTACTAAGCAAAATTTTAAATAACTATATATTTATTTTCTAAGGAAACTTATCTCTTAGATCACCGATATCGGGATTTATGATAGTTTTTTAAACATTCAATGTAAAGAAAAGTATTGATAAGATATAACTAGAATTGGGAGCATTTTTTTCTCTTGACATTAGAAGCATTTTTTTATTTAAAAGTTAAAAAGGCATCAGTTTATTAGTAACATTACTGTAAAGGACAACTAAATTTTATGGAGAATATTATATCATATTAAGTAATCAATTAAGATGTCTGGAAGTAAATTGTTATCTTATTCTATTCACTGCAGCTCGAAATATGATCACTTGACGTTAGACCAGTCCATATCCTCTGGCTGGCCAGCCAGGATATATGTCTGTGTCCAGAGTCTCTCTTGTTCTCAATCTTGCCGTGTAGAATTAAATGTCTATTTTTATTATTAGGGTAAAGTGTGCAAATCGCGGTCACCTAAGAAGAAAATTTAATATAAAAAAAAGTAAAACTCTGTGAATCAAATTTAAGCCGTCAATCCGTAATTTGGGGTTTTAACTTATTGCAAGATACATTTAATTTCAAAAATATAAAATTTTTGTCTTTGACAGAGACAAAACAAAAAAAAGTTTCTTTGACCGGTATTGTCACCATACATGGACAATACCGGTCATGAGTGTGGGTAATGCCAGTCAATTTGTTTGTGTTATTATTAAAATAAAAATCAATATATATTTAACATTTTTTTGTTATAAAACGATTAACGAATGTGGCTTAATGGGTTATAATTAAAGTAAATCAGTAAGAAAGGTGAAAAAATATTTTTAATTACAAAACAAACAAAAAATAACAAAAATATGTGTTTTAATGTAAAAATAGTTGACAGTCATCGCAGGTATAACTCTCTGCAGAATCCCATCCACTGCACTCTGAATAAGCCCATCGTGAGCAAACGGTAAATATATACCACAATTCATTGTTTTTGCCAAACTCGCTGTAAACCAGGCATCTATCTTCGTATGCATCGTCACTGTTATCACATGATATATCAATATCCGATTCCAAAGAACTAGAATCAAACACCTTTTTCTTGTAATGCCAATTACAAGAAAAAGGTGTTTTATTACAAGAAAAATTATCTTGTAAACCCAAATGCTAATTTTCTCAGTTCTATTGCTGTTACGCCATAAAAAATTAAGATTTTTTTGTGTGGCTATTTTAGCTTAAATAGAAAATACTGATTTTCTACCTAATGAGACACCTTAAAGATTTTTATTTTTTATTCTTTCTTGCAATGTCGAAAAATGGATGGATTAATCCCTAAGGATTAATAGTATAGGGTATAAATTATAGCATGGGGGTAATACCGGTCAACTGACCGGCATTGCCTCCTGTTGGCATTTTTTTTCTTAGAATTTTTGACTCGTAAACATGTATTAAAATATTGATCTTTAAAAAAGGAATAGGCAGCTAACGTCATTATAATCAATTGTAACCAATTTTAAGATCTACAAGTGAATAAAAATGAATTAAGACCTTATATTACTCAGCATAAAAATATGATCGAAAACACTGAAAACAGGTTAATAATATTTCTATGACAATGGTTTGCGCCAAGTCAATCCTCGTCAGCAATCTGAATACAGAGTAGTGTAGCGACACGTTGGCAGTTATAGGAGGTTGCCAGATTGAATAGATTTCGCACAATCGGGATGACAGCCATTACCCACTGACCGGTATTTGCACAGTATACCCTACGCAGAATGTGGCCAAAGCAAACTAATTTTTTGTTTTTGACGGTGTTAATAATTTCTTTAGTCTTTTTTTTCTCTATTAACCGCATCAACTACTTGGAGTTATTAGCGGGAGGACTATAGTGTCCTCCCGCTATACTAGGCCTCTAGTATAGAGGCTTAATAGTGTTTAGAAATGATTTTGATTGTTGCCATTTATTTCCCCATTCACTTAGCACTTTCTTTTTTACGATCCGGTACAGACACTGTATTCAGTGTTATTGATGATGCACTTTGTATTGCTTCACTAGCTTAATGATCCGCTTTTTCATTGCCTTCCAAACCAGTGTGTGATGGAACCCAGAGGAAACGAATTTGCTGTTTTGCCTGGTTTATAAGGTTTTATTGATGTTGTATTAGATGAACGATAGGATTACTGGTATAGAGCTGTTTTATCTAATGTAATGCACTAAGAGAGTAAGTAATTATCAGGATTTTTGAGATGTGGTTGTTTGTATGAATTAATGCTTGTAGAATCGAGTACAGTTCTTCAGAAAGAATACTGCTAGTAGGTGATAGTTTGAATTGCAATGTGGTATTTGGAGTGACGATTGCTGATCCTACACCATCAGCGGATTTGGATGCATCTGTATAGATGTGATCATCATCAGAAAACAGGACAGTTTGTTAAATGATTCTTGGTTTATTATTTGTGAGGAGTTTTAAATTTGTTGTATTTGGTAAGAGTTAGATCGCTTGTAAAGGGGGTATTGTCCATGGTGGAAATGCAGCCGTAGTCGACTTATCAAAGAAGTTTGGAAATTGAATCCTATAAAAACAACCTTCGAATTATCTCGTAGAATAAAGGATTTGCTCGAGTTTTTTTTTTTTTTAAATAAATATTTTATAAAACGGTCCCCAATAACTCGGCTACAATCTGCACTCCACCATGGAAGGGAAGTTCTTTTCAAAGTTTTTGTTTTTCCTACATAAATGTTAGCAGCGGTATATAATAGTGATGTAAATGAACTTAATATTTCATCTATGGATTGATATTTTGTAGTTTCTTCTAATGTTTGGTAATTGCATTGGATATAGGTTTTAAATGAAAACCAATCTGCTTTTTTCAAGTTCCATTTTGGAATCGGGAATTTATTGATCTTGTTGTCATTAATTGTCATAGAAATTTTAATGGGATAATGATCGCTACCATACAAAAACAGTATTACATCCAGTATTACAGTATACATTATAAAGTTTTTAGAAATTATCAAGTTTTCCAAGATTTTTCCTTTAGAGTTTGTTCCTAGAGTTCCCCACAGTGGGTTATGATCCAATAAATCTGTAAGATCTGTTTCTGTTATTGATTGGTTTGGAGGAATATATATATATATATATATATATATATATATATATATATATATATATATATATATATCCCTAATAGCACATGTACGTCCAGTGGACGTCCATAGTACGTCCCTCGCGGACTTTAGGGACGTCCCTCGAACGTCCGCTTTGGTCCTATTTACGTCCGTTTTACGTCCTATATTGGTCCGAATGTTGCTGCGCCAAACGTCCTATGGACGTCCATTTTAGGTACCGAGCGGACGTACCGGGACGTTAATTGGACCTTAATCGGACGTCCATAATACGTCCAGAGGACTTACTTGACGGACTTTTGTTATGATTTCGGAGATCTATTTTAGCGCTGAGGATGTAAATTAGATGTCAACGCCATTGTATAAAGTACTAAAAGTGGTGTCATCGTGTGCATATTAAGAATGTATTTTGGGAAATAAAACGTAAATGTTTAAAGAAACTTACATTTATTATTACATTTATTTATATTTATTTATTATTAACAAACGGGACAAATTCATTGTCAAAATTATGCAAAAATGCAACATTATAGAAATATAAAATAATTTTGTGTAATAAAACATAAATGTTTAAAGGAACTAACATTTATTATTACATATATTTATTTAATAACAAATGGAACAAATTCACTGTCAAAATTATACAAAAATGCAACATTATAGAAATATAGACAAAATTACAGATACAATAAAATATACATGAATAAAATAAATAAGTACACATTTATAATAAATTTCATTTAGCATTTAAGTGCTTCAAATAGTACCTAAAGCTATTGATATGAAAGTTTTAGACCATCTCTATGTGTGAAACATAATTAGTTCTGTGGTAAGGAACATGGAAATGTAAATTCTGACACAGTGAATGGGAAGGAATATGAAAACAAACTAGCTGAAGCAATTCAGTAGATTGGTTATTTTATAAACAAGTTGAAAAATAAATATTAAAAGGTAACACTTTTGATAAGAGAATCCAGATTCAAGAAATTGATCATATCATAATAAAAATATGGTCTACACAATTTACAAGAACAGTTGATGCTTGTAGATGAGTCAGTATAAATCTAATCAACATAAAAATGGTTTTTAATGCAATTATAACATAATCAGTGTAAATTAGTTGAAGTTGAACGACTAGACAGTAAGTAAACCACACTGACCAGTATGAAGCTGATTCTTCAAATTTACTGTCAAAAAATCAGTCAGTAAAGCCTCGACAATTTTAGGAATAGCAGAAAGAATTATAATGGAACGATAATTAGGAATCAATGAGTCAAGGATAAAATCAATAAATAAATTGTGATGAAAAGTGACCCTCAGTCAGAGATTTATAAAAAATAAGCCATAGATGCCTACATAAAAAGAATGCACAATTCCCTAAAAATAAGTTAAGATATTATGTCTGGACCAAGACCTTTATTGGTATTAAGACACTGTAAGCATGCGTCACAAATTTTAATAGTTAAGAGAGTGAATATGGCTGTGACTGATATGGGATCTTTGACTACACTTGTCTACACAAGAGAAAGAAGGATTGTGAATACTGCTAAAGAAATTGACAAAATTGTTGAAAATTGTGGTTCTTAAAAACAGAACCATTCAACTTCTCTTATCCCTTCCCATTCTGATTTCCCTTACAATTGTGTGGTTAGCAATTAAAAGCAGACAAGTCAATTGTTGAGTTTTAAAGTTGAAATCATAAGTATGAAAAAGATCTATACCTAACATGGAACTTTGTCTGTTTTCTTTCAACAGTAGATTAATTTTTAGGTATTTATTTTAAATATATAAAACAGTCTCAAAAATTGGACTGTTCCTTTGTGTCCATGAACTACACAATTTAATCATTACAAAATTAATCATATTTGCTAATGCAACATGCAAGTTAAATTTTATCTGCCCTCTCTTTAAATATTTCCTCAGATATTTCATTATCAAGTTTCAACTTCCTTCCCCATGGCAACGCTGGTTTTGGAGTTTTTCCAAGCAACATCTGAAAACAAAATTAATGTACATTCATAAATTGAACAAACTAATTTCAGATTTAGTTCATTATACTTTGCTTCTTGTGAATAAATCATAATTCAAAGTAAAATTAAACACACGAATTTCAAGTGCTGTAGTTTTAATGAATCTCACCTGAATTAGAAGAATACTAACCCAACCATTGGTATTTATTTCTAATGACCAAATGAGCAGTAATTACACTTTTATACGTAAAAAATAAAAATAACTGTATAAATAAAATATATGGCCAACAACAAACCTTTATCTCATAAGCTAGCTGTAGTTCTTAAAGCAATCTCATAGCCAGACCTGAACATTTATGAGTTGGTAAAATTTGCCATCTAAATTACATATAAGACACAGTTAACAATATGCTTAATCAGCTGTATGTGGCCACTTAAGTGATAGTGTATTCTTAAATGTACCTTAAATTGATTTATGTTTATAAGTTACAAACCTTTTAAAATCAGAGCTATATGTGTGTCCTCAAAAACTTTATATTGCTTTTTCCCTAGCCAACTATCTTTTGCTTGAATTTTATTCGAGATCAGCTTCTTATGGCTTCTCCTAACAAATTCATTTATGGTCTCCTCACCAATTTTGGAAAGCTCATTATCCTAAAATATAAATCAACATGTAACAGTAATCTAACTACCCCACAAACTTGATCATCCATGCTTAATTATTTTAGCTTAAACTATCTAATAAAAAAACAGCCCCTGTTACAAAATCAATCGAACATTCATTTGCAAATTTTGGTTTCTCATAACCATGGTAAATGCCTATTAAATCTACAATTTTAGGATATATAAACAAGATAGGATATGATTGACTACTAAAACTCTTTTTTAGTGGGATTCCATCAAAATGTACACAAATTTCTATAACATTGTTTTTTTGTGAAGATAAAAATACCATTGAAATTTGAATCATATGGATCAGAGTATTTGTTCTCTGGGTGAAGCGAAGCAAGAAGGGTTCTAGCATTTGAACTCAAATGAGAAAGGTCAGGAACTTCTTTATGAATTTTTAATAAATCACCTACATAAGAGATTGGACAAACCTCGATGCCCATGCACTTTTTAGAGCCACACAAGATCGAGAGGAGTATGCCATAATTGTTGTTAACATCCACTAATTGGATAGGGCACCATAAGAAGAATAAATCACCTAGTATTAAAGGACAAAGTCCAGTTGAATAACTTATTAGAAAAATTAAAAACATCTCGATAAGGTTCTCCAGAATTCTCGTTACAACCATGTTTAGACATTTCTTCAGTTTCATTGAAAGAAGAGCTTTGTAAAGGATCACCAGAATGGTCGTCCACGTGGTAATTTGCATTATTTTAGGTACTTAACATGTTAACAAAAAGTTTAAATCGGAAGTATTGTAACCTGAACTATTTGAACTGAATGATCAGTCAGGGATTCCGAATAAAAGTTTGAAGGAGATGGAATATCGAGGTTATTAATATTTTCAACAATATTCTCTACGTTTTTCGTAACCTTCCTCTGTTGATGACGCTTAGAAACAAATCGTTTTCTTTTAAACATAATTAATAAGTAAAAATTACACTTACCTTTAAAATAAAACCAATTTCTGAAGTATAACCTAACACGTGGTACCAAACCATTAACAATATACTATAACCACAACACAAAGCCAAGCATAAAAAAACCAATGCACTGTATACTGCTTAAATAGAATTCTTTTATTTCATTTATTAAAGCATTAATAATATAAATATAATTAAACTGTGCCATTTGTTTAAATATGTATGATATGACAGACAATGACATTATCATCATTATTTTGTTCAGCCAGAGTATATACTACCACGTGTTCATCTTTGAAAAATGATTTCAAGATTCATCTTGTTGATACAAATCATATTTTTACTTATTAGAATTAGCAAACATATATCATCGTGATAACTAGAATAATAAAACAATTGTAACGAATTATCTAGAAATCAAATATTTTTACACTTTACCTTAAAAAAAACATGTTTTGGATATATTAAACTATACAATTTTTAATTAATCATGATTTAACATTTTCGCTTTTAATTATTTTATTAACGTAAATAATTTTTTATTTTATTAAAATATTTGCTATTTGATCCCATAAAAAAAACTAAAATATATATACATATATTGCAAATACATATTTTTTGGGGAAAAAGAACCGTTGCTGCTACTACTTCTAGATCACTCTTAATTTCCACAATTTTTGATTCCTAATTTTGGTTTATATACATAGCGTTACACCTCTATGATTTTTATAGTAACATGTATAATTCTTCATATGGTAAGTATGCTGTCCTCTAAAATTCGTCTCTTGTATACATATAATGGATGATAGGATTTCTGAACATAAGTGTTTAAACATTTCGTAGTGAGTATAAAACCCGTTTATATTCCACTGTAGTATACAATCCATTTCTTATTATTGTTAGTCCAGTGTGTTTTGCCAGTGTTGACTTACGGTGCGGAAACGTTGACCATGACAAGGAGAATAGTTCAAAAGATCCGTGTGTGTCAAAGGGCGATGGAGCGTGCTATGTTGGGCGTTTCACTATGAGATAAGATCCCAAATCGTCAGCTACGACAAAGAACAGGAATGGCTGATGCAGTAGAGAGAGTAGCAACACTGAAATGGAACTGGGCAGGCCACGTGGCTCGAATGGCAGATAATAGATGGACAAAGCGGATACTGGAATGAAAACCAAGAGATGATGCCTACCGAAGCAGAGGTCGTCCACCAACAAGTTGGATTGACGATCTAAAACGTTGTCATACGAATTGGATGCAAGAGCCACAAGATCGAAATATTGGATAAGCGAAGATTGAATGATGATGATGGTGATGTTATATATTTTTATTCTTGTGAAGACTCTACAGAGCTATCAGAGTCATCTAGAATCAGTTTTATGGCAGCTGGATTCATGTCAAGTTGTTTCATTATTGTTATTCGTATTCTGGTACTTCTGTTTTTTATGACTCGATCCTTATAGTACGGGTGCATTTTTGACACTGTTTTTAAGAAGTCGTGAATATCTTCCGTGTATGTTTTCACTAGGCTGACAATGTCCTTGTGCTCATATGAGTTTTCAAAAAAGTCTACAATCTGATCAAAGCTCAATTTGAGAGTTTCTTCTTTAAATACAGTTTTTGTTTGCTCTAACTGTTTTTCTTCATTATAAGTTTTTGGTCTTTTAATGGGTTTTTCCTTTGAAGCGATTAAATGCTCTGCGAATACTGCAGCGGTTGGGGATGTATTTGCATCGGAAAAGTTTCGTTTAGCACTTGTGATATCGGTTTCCATTGGTTTTTGGGATGTTTTCTCCTGTTTTTCTTTATTTGTGTCATTTTTGTTCAGATTTTCAGGTAATTTTGTCATTTTTTTTTTGATAAAATAGTCATTGCAGAAGGTATTTCAGGAGTCGTAGTGATATTCTGAGGTAAGGTCGTATAGGGAGGATTTGGGCAGTTATTAGCGAAATGACCCTTTAGATTACAAGAAGTGCATTCTTGACTTTCATGTGACATAAAGATACGATAACTTGTATTATCGTGTGTCACAACTATAGAATCAGGAACGATGGTGCAGGGTGGAGATATATACACTTGACGACGAAAACTTAAGATATGTTTATATGCTGGATTAGAGGAACCTATTCGTAAGAAGCTCAGAGATGATGTTAGTGTATAACCAAGTTGTTTTAATTCATGTTCGAGGATTTTGTGTGGAATAGAGGGGCAGACATTTGATAATAGTAACCGTTGACTGGGTATTATTAATGGATGAGTTTGAACTTCTCCATTTACTGCGATTATTCCTCGATGTTGTTTCATGAATTCATCTAAGATAGTTTTGCTTGATAAGTACATACATATTCGGTTGTTGGATATTCTTGAACAGAATAAGATGTTCTTCGGATTAACATTATTTCCAATGACTAAGAGTATGCTTATAATTTAACACCATTTAAGGAATTAAAAACAACAGCTCATTCTTTTGATGGAAAAGCGGTAGGTTGTTGTTGAGTGAGGGCAGTTAAATAGGTGTAAGGTTTATTAATGTTATCGTTGTTGGTTGAAGTCATCATTTATAATATTGTTGATTCGGAAAATGTTTCATTTCAAAATTTTTAAAGCCGGACCTGCTTTTTCTACAGGTTCGACTAATGAGGTAGTTTTGTTAATCTATTAGAATTTATAGAAAGATAGTATCTATCTATTTCTCTCGGGTCACTCATAGCAGTTAGGGAATGGGCAAGGATGTTATTTGAGCAAAATTGGTTTTTTATGATAATTAATGTGGTGTCAAATTACACTGCAATGTGTCAAAAAAATAAATAGCTATTAAAAAATAAATTCTTTAATAAAAATATTTTTTTATTACAATATTAAGTATAAAAAAACAAATATGCAAAATGATATTTATAGACTAGAATGTCTAAAATTTATTAAGTCACTTGTAGGAAACAACAAACTTGTTTCCTACAAGTGAACTTAAAGTGGGATAATAATGACGATTGGTTTTCCACCAAAGAAGGGAATCTTCGCTTTATTTAAGATATCATCTTCAATATAACGCTGCACTTCATTGATAGCTTTACTGATCCCTGTCCCTACTGGTTGTTTTCTTAGATATTATGTTATCTAAAGAAGACCAAAGCGAATATTTGCTTCTCGTTAGTTCACTGCTAGGAGTCGATTCTTTTTCCATTTCTCTCTGCGGTGGAGCCCTAATTTGTACAACGAGATCTGTTGCCATATTTGTCATTTTTTTCTTTATCTGATCTGCAGCCCTTTAAAATGGTAGAAGCTTGAAACATGGATCTAAAAACGTATTGGCAGCCAGCGCAACATTAAATTCAATATTAGTGAATCGTGTTTGGAGTCCATTTTTAGTTTACCAATAACTTGGTTTGATAAATCTGATTTCAGTTCGCCAGAAGTAATCATTTCCTCGGTTACATTTAATAGACCTGCAGTAAATACAATTACTAATGATGCCGATATGTATTTTTCCCCACTAACTGATGAAGTTAGTTTCAAAAGGGAGTAAAATGTCTATACTCGTTTTCATCGTTCTTGGCGTGTGCCTGAAATAAGCTACTACGGAATTTTTAATATTCGTCTCTCTCTGATACACAGATGCGTAATTCAATTTTGCGAGTCACGTTCGTCATGGTAAAGTGCGATGAGAAGGGAATGAAGAGACCACTCACGTCTCTCAGTATTGTAGCAATAACACCGATGCGTTTGGCCGACACGGTGTCGGTGATAAGTTCGGCCTCTTTACGAATACAGATAGCTGGCAGTGACGTGTTTTTTTTTAACATGTTACCCTGATCTGTGCAGGTTTGAAGTAGCTGATGAAATAGTTTTTATAAGTAAACAGTTTTTAATTAATTAATAGTTTGAGCTCTTACTGTGTGGAATTCCATTACATAAAATAATACTCTCGACACCTTAAAAATTCCAGTTTATTATAAATTAACTCTCTCTCTTCCGATACCCATTGCAATAATGACTTGTGGCATTGTTCTTGAAAGGGCTGGCTAATAGGTTTATAATTGTAGCAATTACCATTGATATTTTATGTTGTTTTAGTCGATTTTAGTCATTCATTATTGGAATTTGTTCCGAACAGTTTTACTTATTATTTTTTGTTGTGAATATCTAATTGTTCTACTTAATAAAAAAAATGCCGGGAAAAACGATACAGGAGAAATACGACAATGTGTAGTTCATTTACTGGAGTATTGTAAAAAATAAAACAACGGACCTTTGCTTTCGTTATCATCGGTACATGAACGAGTAGCGGACGCTTTGAAAATCAGTCTTCGCACAGTGACAAGAATAAAGAGTGAATACAAGACAGGGGCAGCTCTTACTACACCAGGAGAGTCACGTAATGTACAAAAAAAAAGACTAATGATGTCAGCGATACTATAAAAGGAGAGATTAGAAATGTACTGTATGGCATGAAAGCAAAAAGAGAGCACGTTACAATTAAAGTTCTAAATACACAAGAAACAAGCATCTCTATGACGGTTCTGATACAAGTTTGTGGCGTCTTATGAAAAATTGTGGGTTTTCATACAAACTAGAAAATAGTAGACGAGTGCTATGTGAGAAGCCATGTATTGTCTCCAAACGACTGTATTTTTTGAGGCATTATATGAGAAATTTTTTAAGTCCAAGCCCACTTCAGTTCGTTTTTTTAGGTGAAACATGGATATTCCTAAAACGGGCTTATAAACGAACTTGGCAAGATGACTGTGTGAAAAGCATCAGAAAAGGACACGGAAATACAGGTAAACGCTTTGTTGTTTTACATGCAGGAAGTAAGCAAGGATTTGTTAAAGATGCTGGATTACTGTTTTCTACGAAATCGAAGAGTGCAGGTTATCAGGATTCTATGGATAAAGTATTTTAAAAAGTGGGTCTCCGAAAAGCTGATACCAATGTTGGAGGAACCATCTCTAATGGATAATGCCTTATACCGTAACTCTTTAATAGAAAAGTTAACGAATGCCAGTTGGAAAAAATCGGACTTACAAGAATGGTTACGAGCGAAAAAAATAATTTTTGACGACGATTCGGACAAGACAGACCTATTGAGTCTTTGTCGCCAGAATAAACCACAAAATACCAGGTACGTTATAGACGAGCTACTCCAAGAACATGGGCATCAGGTTTTGAAATTGCCTCCATATCACTGTCAATATAATCCGATTGAGTTGGTCTGGGGCATTTCTAAACAATACTATGATCGTCATATTGGAGAACATGGACGTGGAGATGAAACAGTGAAAAAAGTTTAGGGCGATGCATTAGCTGAGGCAACACCTGTAGTGTGGGCGACTTGTGTTAACCATACTGAAAAATTAATTCAGGACGACTGGGCAAAAATGGTCACATATGATGAAAATGAAAGTAGGATTATCATCGATTTGGCGGAAGATTCCAAAGATGAAGACAGTTCCAGTGAACACGCTGACTGATTAGCTAATTAATCAAAGTCAGTACGTTGTAACAGTTCAGAATTCGCTACAGTGCTTAAAACTTCAAAAATCTGTATCATTTTTTAATTAAAGTGGGTTAAATAATTAACACTTTTTTGGGTATATTTCAAAATCCTTTTAGGTAACGAAATGTTTAAAAGAGCAATTGTCGATCGTATTGCCTCCTCCAATTCCACAAATCCATGCACCTGCACCTGTAAAAATGAACCGAGTCTGCAGTCGGAATTGGAGTCATTGCACTTGATCCCTTGATGGAACTGACTTTGTCATCTCTAGTTACATGATCCGTGAATAATAAATCGACGATTGAGGGAATTAATCAGAAGTCACACTCATTTCTCAGCAAGAACTGAATGTATACGGAAGGACGTGTCCAATTCAACACTTCAGACGGCAAAGGAAATGTACTAGATGGACAGATCGGGGAATTATCGATTTCGTTCAACTAACCAAATCGACGGAATGGAACACGTTCAGTTCACCTGTGCCGGTAAGTAGGTAGGTATTCTTGGTACACATCAATAATGACAACTAATGGATTCTGTCTTTTATACAGCAAGTGACGGTAAAAAAAAATGTTCTGTTGAATGAAAAGGAGCACTCTAGACGATAAGAATACATTATCGCCACAACTTTGACGCTCTATGCTATCAAAACATTTTGGTCTCTTTACTCTTACGAATCCCTTTCTCTTTTCCCATCTGGGATAAAATATGGAAAAAAATAAAATGCGTTGATAAATGTTAAATATTTAATAAAATTTATATAGCAATTAAAAAAACCATAAAATTTGAACTAGTAATAACATTATCAAAATAAGTCTTTTGTGCAATTGAACACTGTAGCTGTGACACATAATATATAGTATTCAATTGAGGTTAATCAATTTTCATTTAATACATCTTTATCTTAAATATATACTATCTAACAGTATTTGTATTCGACAAATACTCAAAATTTTGTATGCAATTCGGAAATATATAGTTGCATCTTCAGACTGTCAATAAATTCAGTTCACGACCATTTAATAAAAAAAAAGACGTATTAAAGTATAGTTAAACGATAATGATTATTTTGACATCCTGAAGATGTCCACTTTATCAAGATTGTTTCAGTTACTTATTAATTTTTAAATTAAAATAGAATGTTCGGTATGGTACCGAATGTTAAGTAAGCGGTATCATTAAGTGGTATGTGTCTCTCTATATTAGGGCATCGTTAATCTATTGTAATTTTCTACTTGTTTGGCAATGTAAAAGTATGCCGTTAACATAATGTAAGTATAACAATCTGGTAAGAATGTCATCACGATAACGCATAAACATTTTTGACAATTTAGTACCTACAATTTTCAATTTATACTATATTGTTGTAACTATATAATGGAAATATATTTTAACACGCCTTTTTTTAACTATATCGATAAAAATCTTTGAAATTCCCAAAATTATTATCATATTTTAAAAACCGTATTTCAAAGAAAACGAATAATCAATCTGTAATAAAAAAAAACCGAAAAGTAAAGCACAATATTATTAGTAGATATATTTCCTATATAATGTGTTCGATATTTGAAAATTGATGAACAATTTATGACTGCCTGAATAAACTTCTAAAACTCTTTTGCCAATCCTTTTTCCAAAACGATAATTTTGTTTTGTGTATAAACATAAAAATTAACTATTAAGCAATTTACTTATAAAATATAAACAAAAATCCTTATCATTTTCCACATATTGATATAAAAAGCGCCTTAAACATACATAATTGTACTACTATCCTTTTTCCTTTATTGCTCTTTGATTTCAGTTATAGCTGGTGGGGTTTTGTTGTCTCTCCAAATGCAGTAGTTTAAGGCAGTGGCCAAACCTAACCAGATGCAATATGGTACGATAAGGTAGCCAGCTGTAGGGTTGATCTTGTGGAAAAGGTATGTCAATCCCAAAGCTGTGCCGTTTATTAGCTGAATCTCAATGAGAGCCTAAAAATAATAAATACGTATTACACATTATATTGTAGTAACATATCACCATCTTTATCAACTAATCACTGACTAGTGTCAAGTACAAAATACAAATTTACTACATTTAAAGCGACCACAATCCAGTTCTAATGGACTTTAAAACTTAAAAAGGGTCACTGAAAGTCTAAAAACACCCCAAAAAAGAGAGAAGTCAAGAGCAAGAAAGAAAAAATACCAAACCCAGTACAAAATTAAGAAATTGAAGAAAGTTGGAATGCGTTAAAAACAAACATAACCAAGATCCAAGAATTGCATTCATGAAAGTAACAATTGTAAGTAACAACTGCTTACAAAATACTAGCAAATATTCTCTACGAAAGGCTACAAGTTTACACAGTTGGCATAGTTGGAAAATACCAGGCCAGATTTACTCCAGAAAAATCAACAATTGACCAGATTAATTCAAAAAGACAGATTCTCGAAAAAACATTAGAATTTAACATTTGTGAAGTGCTAAATTTTTGTATTACTGGCCTATATATTTATTTAACTATGTCTTGGGATTATTAATTTGTATCACTTCAAATACGTATGAGTACGTAACCTCGTTCTTGAAAGAACTTTTTAGTAATAAATAGAAAAGCTTTCTAAAGCGTATCATTTTCTCATGGAAAACAATATTTAAAACTAAAAAAACATACAGAAAACTGCTTGTTGATCTGTGTCGTTTTAACTGATAAGTACTACGTGTTAAAAACCGAGCAGGAAGACAGGTAGTCCCTTTATCCAATGTCATCGACCTAGAGTCACAACATAATTTAAATTGGGAATGATGTAAACCCATATATGGATGTCACAACCACAACTTTATTGTTAGTTTCAACTACATAAGGCACTGAGGATGATCTGATCAGATCGAAAACGTTATGCTACTATATAAATTTTGACGACACTTTTTAAAAAGTTTTAACTATATGTTTTTATACTAAAATACAATTATGAAGTGCTTTAACTTCTGTATGTTTTATTAAACGATGGTATACAGCCAACTACTGGGATTTTCTCATTAATTTTTATTTAGAACTAAAGTACACATCCCTTTCCCAAAAATTACAAGCTTAGGCCTAACTTATAAAAAGCCAAAATCCCATTTTATTTGTCAGTTACCATCTAGAGAAACTCACTATTTTGTGGTAAGTCCTTTACTGTTCGTTATTAATTAATTGCGATAGTAAGATATACTTTTTTGTCAATTTGTAGAGTCCCTCTGGCCATTCACTAATTGCTGCTAACATTCACTAACAAGCTCCTTTTGTCACGTCGAGGCCAATCACCTTTAGTAATATTTTTGCTGAAGAGTTAAAGATACTTTATTTCAACATCTAGAGTTCTATTTATCTCCAGGCCTACGGCCCTATCATCGCAAGTCAACAAACTATTATGAGTTAATATTTTAATGATAATGTTTTTTTTTTGCTCTTAGGGACATTCAATTTTATCATTTTTTTTGTTGATAGTTCCTTTTTTAGTTTTTTTTTGAGTATGTTACTAAATTATGTAACATTGTAATTTTGTAACGTTACTTTAAGTAAAACGGAACAATGGCCAATGATATTCGTTCAGATTGTAGTCAAAGATTCATTTGATTTTCGATTTTTTTGTTGAGATTTTAAAGTTTTGATATAAGTAATTGCTGTATTAATTGTATTTAAATTATATAAATGCCTGCAATCTGTTTAAAAGTATAAGATTTTTAATGACAGTATATGTATTATTTATGAATAAATAAATAAGGTATGAATAAACAATGTTTATTATTTATTTTTTTTAATTCATATTTGCAAGTTTAATAAATACTTTTTTAAGACGTATTATCTTATTTTTGACCGGAGCGATATACATTATTTGAACTTTTTTGTAGAAGTTAATATAACAATTCTTCTAAAGTATTTTATTAAATATATAACCTTTTCTTGCAGCTTATGGTTAGATATGTCAATTTTTATAGTTTTTTGTCGATAATTTGATATGTTTTCTGACGTGTGTTTTTCTGATCTTTTTTAAGAAAAATGTTTGTTTAGTTGATTTAATCTTGAGTTCATGTATGAGTTTCATGTTAAAACTTATTGGCGCCCATTTTGTTTAACAGTTTAACTGTATTCCGTGTTTCTTGTTTTTCTTTGTCAAACTGTGATACTTTATTATCTATTTATTATTTATATTTCCTGGATATTCCTACAATTGGAATCGACGGTCGGTCTAGTCTTCAACAAAGACAAAACCAAGTACATGTTGGTTACTAAGGACCCTATAGCAACTGAAGAACGGGAAACAGCATTTGGAAGTCATATCTTTGAACGTGTTGACAGCATCACATACCTAGGCTAGCTAGTGACTACTACCAATAAAACCAGCGAAGAAATTAAACGACGAATAAACCTTACAAATATCCAAAGAAAAAAACTAAAATTATTATATACAAATCGCCGATAGGGCTGATCCTCACATATGGGGCGGGGACCTGGACTCTAACGCAGAAGAATGAAAGTTTTTTGGGAATATTCGAGCGTAAGATACTCCGCAAAATATTTGGAGCTATAAACGATCAAGAGCAGTGGCGAAAAGATGTTTTTCTAAAACTATTTTTCCAAGTAAGATAATACGATCTGCCTCGTAGATGAAGTCTTTTACTCTTAAAGAGGAACTAATATAAATAAAAACAAACATTCAATATTCTATATTTTACGAATAAATGTTTCTTGTTTTAAACGTTTCGGTTTCTAATCCGAAATTGTTTCCAAAGAAAATGTAAATTTATTAACAGATAATTAATATAGTAAATTTTTTTATTGTTTGGCTTACCAGTTGTACATCCTTCTTTCCAAAGAAAATTGGTGTCCATGCCCAATTAGCTGCGAGATTAACCCCGTAGACAATTAAGGGTAATTTGGCTGGCCCTAGAATCATAGAATATAATGTAATTTATCAAAGAAGGTATATAGCAACTTTATCAAAGAAAAAGGGGAGAAAGGAAAATAAGTAGTGAATGGTAACATAGAATTTCACAGAAAACCATAACATTTAACAACAAAATACAAATAGAAAAAGGACTTTAAAAACTTAAAAGACTTTACAACGCAACCTTCATATTCAGCTACTAGTAACTCTTTCTATCGACCTTCTTTCTATCGAAAACTTTATGGATTGATGTTCAATAAGTGGTATTAAATTAAAAGTGAAATTTGCAATTGTATTAGTAAAACATCAATAATAAAATATTTAATGTACTCATTTTCTATTTCCTTTCTTTTAACATGTGGGTATTATTTAGCAGATATTTAAAAAAAAAATAAAAATGATATAATCGGAGAAATGTTTACATAAGCATTTACTTGACTTCGTAAATATGATTTTCATTAATATTGATATTTCTTATGATAAACAACATTGACATCATCCAGCGATAGATTAAAAAAACTATCGCTGGATTTAGCAACCAAGTTTTACAACAATCAATTTCGTTAGGAAAATGAAAATTTATCATGAAAATTTTCGTACGATTTTAAAGTTGATCTAACTAAACAACAATTCGTTGATCGACTTGGTCTTGGTTGTAATGAAAAACTGTTCACAGATGGTTCGAAAGATTCAATCCAATGAGCTTTTCTCTGTATAGGACAGTCTACATGGTCTGATACTAAAAGGTTTGTTTTTAGTTTAAGCAAGCTGTGCTTTAAAATCACACTATAAAAAAAGTTTTTATGGCTTATCATAATTGAAGTAATATGACTTCAATAATTGGATTGTATGGATTGGGAGAGCGAAATAGGCGTGGTGAAAGACTAATTCAGATGTGCCAAATAGAAGAACTGCTGTTATGAATACAATGTTTAAATTACCAAATCGCCGGCTCTACACGTGGAAAGCTCCTGGAGACAACAAAGATAGAATTATAAGAAATCAGATAGATTACATCTTGATAAGAAACAAGTACAAGAACTCTATTACAGTAGTGAAGACACGCTGGAGCAGATGTAAACTCGGACCACAACCCAGTAGTAGCAAATATGAATGTAAGATTGAGAAAACCATTAATGAAAAGATCTAGACCACAAATATACATTGATAAACTAAGAGAACCAAATACATACCAAGAAACTCGAAATAAAATAAATCAGAGTATGCAAGAAATAAACAACAAAATAAGAACACTACAGATATTGAAACAAAATGGAAGAATATAAAGAACACAATGGAGACTGTGGGACGGAAAACATTAACATTTACAAAAGCTGCCAAACAAGAATGGATGACACAAGAAATTCTCGAAAAGATGGGCGAAAGAAGAATACATAAAAACAAAGATAAAATTAAATATCAATAAATTAATAAACAAATAAAACAGAAAATAAAACAAGCTAAGGAAACATGGATGTCCATTAAATGTCAAGAAATTGAGGAATGTGAGGCAAGGTATGACACTTTTAACACCCATAAGAAGGTTAAAGAAATGATTTCAGGAAATCGTAACAAACCAATCAGGATATTAACAAATGCAGATGGTACCACTATAACTGAAACGAAAGACAAATTACATAGATGGAAAGAATACATTGAATACCTATTTTATGACCAAAAAGTAGAACAATTAGAAGACGGAGAAACCATGGGACCAGAAATAATGAAAGAGGAAGTTATTTATGCCATAAACACAAAAGGTAGAAAAGCTCCAGGACCCGATGATGAAGATAATATTGATGTCTTGGTAGACCTCCATATACAAGATGGGACACATACCCAAAGAATGGCTTCTCTCAACTTTTGTAACGTTTCCAAAAATCACAAATGCTAAAGATTGGAATGACTATCGGACAATTGCATTAATGAGCCTCACATTGAAGACCTTCCTTAAAATCATACATAATAGAATCCACATGAAATTAGAACAAGAAATAAGTGATTCACAGAAGGGTTTAAGAAAGGGTCTAGGAACTAGAGAAGCATTACTTATTTGGAGTCAATGTTCTGACACAACGATCTCTGGATATGAATCAGGACATATATGCTTACTTCATAGATTTTAAAAAAGCTTTTGAAAGAGTTCAACATGAAAAGTTTTTAGGAATTCTTGAGACCAAAAACATAAATAGTAGAGATCTACAAATTATATCGAATCTGTATCAAAATCAGAAAGCAAGAATAAGAGTCGAAGGGGAACTGATAGAGGAAGTAAGTATACTAGAGGAGTTTGACAAGGGTGCATACTTTCACCACTCTTATTCAATGTCTATAGTGAAGTGATATTTCAAGAAGCTTTATTGGATATTGTGGAAGGTATTTTGGTAAACGGAAATAGCATTAATAACATTAGATATGTGGACGATACTGTCATATTTGCAAGTGACATGGAAGATCTACAGTACATAATACAACATGTATACAAAATCTCAAGAAAACAAAATCAATGATATTCTCAAAAAAACCACAAAATGTAGATAACCTGCCTATCAATAATACAACGATCGAAAGAGTAACAACATATAAATATTTAGAAACGCGGCTAACCGAACATGCAGATCAATCAAAAGAAATCAGATCTAGAATAAATATGGCAAGAAACACGTTCATAAAATTGAAGAACTTACTTTACAACTGTAACCTTAATCTTGAGATCCGCACAAGAATGCTACGTTGTTACGTTTTTCTACTTTACTGTACAGCATGGGTGATGCAACAATCAGAAAAATTTTCGATTGAAGAGCACCAGTGGGAAGACGATCCAGAGGAAGCCCAAAACTTAGGTATCAAGATAACATAGAGGATGATCTAAAAGGAGTTAAAGCATGGAGAAGAGTTGCCAGAGACAGGGGCGAATGGAAGATTGTTCTGAAGAAGGCTTTGACCCATGACAAGCTGTAATGCCACTGATGATGATACAGCATGGAAGCGTGCACAATAAAACAGTCTGAAATCAAAAAATTAAACTCATAGAAGTCATAAAAACTGTTAGAATTAGATAAATAAATCACCTTTGGAGGTTTTAGGGTTTTTTTATGACACCTTTACTTTTAATGACATATTACATATATCACATATTTATATCATGATGATGATATACCACATTGATGGTAAACCTTTGGTAAGAAAAAGGATCCTAAAGGGGAAGATATATATTTATTGCTTCTAAAACTCTCATTAAACTGACATGTAAGATGGCTGGTTTTGATTCCTTTTACATTAAATAAATAATTGAATAAACAGACAATTAAAAGGATTTTTTTATTTTTTTTTTTGACATCAAACTCATAACTAAAGTTATCATTGAACTTCTATTGCTCACTTTATGGAAACTTGTGAAATGGATTAATTAAATGTTAATTTTATGACCTAAATGAAAATGAAGATTATCACATACTTAATAATGAACAATTTTCATACTGTGGGAAATACATCATTCCCAATATTAATAAATAAATTATACATGTTTAATCTTAAAACATTTTATTACCTTGTTATTATATGCATTTAAGTAGTATTATCTAGACATAACTAGCTGAATCACCACAATCTTATCTAACAAGGTTGTTTGTTCAATTTACATGAGTTATAAAAACCAACATTATGAAATATATGGTTTTATCATTTGTTATCTCTTAAATGCATCTAATAATAATAATATACTTTACACAGTTAGGGAAGCAAAAAAATATAACAAGGTAGTCTGCTATTTTTAGGTCTACAGTATACCTACAAGAAAAGTGAAAGCATTCAACCACCTACTATTTACAGAGGTTTTACCTAAAATAGCCATTTTGGCCAGGTTGAGTCTACTAGGAACCATTGGATTGGATATTTTTTAAAAATATTCCCAAAATGTTTTCACCACTGTAAGGTGTTGAATGGACCTATTGTATGATGCTTCTTTCGAAATACATATTGTAGAAATACCAATTGCTTATCTCCACGGAATGGGCATTTTTGTTTAAAATCTCTCGGAAGTCCTTTATTAGTATTTATTTCTCTCTTTAGCTTCACAAGACTGCAAAGATCTTTGCCTCATGTATGCATGTATCTCTATCTATTTTGGTCAATCATATCTTCTTATCAGTTGTGTATTCCAATGGCATGCAAACCTTTTAGAATGTTATCTATCCTCCTGAGTCTAGGTCTGCCTAGGGGTTTCCTGCCAATCAGAAGTTCCTCCCATATCTGTTTGATGAGCTTTTCTCTATTGGCTATATACTTATAACCTGCTCAGATCAGTCCCTAGATTTTTATCTCATTAATGATGTTTGGTTGGTTAAACAAGATTTCCAGTTTATCATGTTCTAATTCGCTAGTTCCCAGTTATTCTCTCAAATGTCAAGAATCTTCCTACAATAAGTAATTCAAAATACCCACTAGATAATGCAGTATACTAAATCTTATTAAATATTCATATGCAGAGGATCTTGTATAAATTCACTGTAATGTAATTTTTTATTCCATTTGAATTATTTCCAAAATATTTAAAATATTGATTTTATTAACCCTTAAGTTTCATCATCTTTGGCTCGACAATCCTCTGTGGATCTTGACCAGCTCTAAGATTCGTCGCCATTCTGTTTGGTTTCTGGCAACATGTTGCCATCTTCTGATTTTTAATATCCGTAAGTCGGTTTCAACTCCATCTAAACACCTAATTCGTGGTCAGCCTTTGCTTCTTCTCCCTACAGGTGTTCCTTAAGTTGTACCCTTAAGTTTATCTCAATTAATTTCTCTTAATATTGTTCTGAAGCTATTTTCTTGTGGCATTTTAAAGTAAATACTATTTAAATGGGAATAAACCACAATTACAGGTTTATTCCCATTCCCACAGTTTATTGATGTTTCAATTTACACTTCGGAAATCATTCTCAAAATACAAACATTAGTAAATTAAACAAATTTTAATCTCTAATTGTGGCTTATTCCCATTTAAATAGTAATTAATATACCTAGTCCCTGTTCATGAACTGAAAACTAATTTGGTTTATCTTGTTCTAAACCACTTTCCAGAAGTACACAAACCAGGATATTTTTCTGTGATATACATGACAGGGAGAGATAGAGAGGGACCTCTCATAGGAACATCTTCAATCTTTCCTTGCATAATACTTAACATATAGTTCCCATACTTTTCTTCATTTTTATAATAAGACCAATATATTCCAGGCTTTGACTTTCAACTAAACAATACTTAATTGTTTTACTATCAATGTATCTGAGAACATCCTCATTGATAACATCTTTTGATTTTTGAGAAAAAATTTGAACATGTGACTCATAAAACTAATTATTTAAAATGCATCACAAGATATAGATTTCGGTCATTTCACTATTAAAATAAAGATATATTAGCGAGTCTTCTGGTCACTGGACAATGTTGTAGACATTAATATCCAAAAAATCAAAAAGTCTAGAAATGGAAAAGTTAATCAAATCATTATATCAGGAATCAGATTTGCCATACCGTTTTCACAATTAGAAACAATAAACGATTGGCTTTAGAAAATTAAAAAGTAGGATAAACTCACTGATAATAAATGATGAAAAAAGGGAGAACAGGACTTGAACTGGTTGAGATTTTAATTTAATTTCTCTGAAAATATATTTTACAAATATTTGCATTTAGTAACTTACCCTGAAATCCACCCCCGTCTCTGTAGACAAGATATGAAGCATATCCCATTCCACTGTATAAAGTTGTCCAAACAGGGCCAAACGCCCAATTTGGTGGCCTGCATTTTGGTTTCTTCAGATTTTCATACCATGGATTAATACTCTTTCTGGTGATAAAGCCGCCTGCAATTCCTCCCAAGTTGGGCAAAATGGTGAAACCAATAGCAGGCCAATTTAACTGAATCATTATTACAGTATTTCCAGAAGATTCGCTTAGAACATTCAATAAATTTTACCTATAGTGCACAGGTGATTGATTGCAATCTTATCTTTATTAGTGAATGACGTTATTCTATGCACTATAAGGTGTAAAGTTCAAATTCCGTTAATTTATTACCTGATATAACACTTTCCGGTAATTTTTTCATAAAGTAAACATCATTGTTGACATAATACAACAATTATTTAAATGAAGATGAACGACTTTCGATTGTTCGATTAATTCATCGAGCAATAAGACAAAAGAGGGAATGTAAAGGTAGAAGGGGTAAACATATTGATAGACAGGAAGTGCCATCTTGAGAGGCCACTTTAGACAAGGATAGACAGTCTCTATCCTTGTTTAAGAAGTCAAATTTAGTTTGGTTATGTTATTGTTTGTCCCAACTGTCACATGAAATTTTATTTATATTGAAGTTTTTTACCAATTGAGTCAATTTTTAGACTATTATCGTTAATATTTAATTAAAACTTTCTTGTCTGAAAAATATTTTACAGCTATTGTTAACAAGTGTTGGAAAATTTAAATTTAGCGCCTTTGCATTTCCGGATGTGTCCGCCATCAGAGGCCACTTTTTTGGTCTCCTTTTAATAACGATTAGATTCCCTCTTTTGTCTTATTGCTCGATGGATTAATTAGACGGTTATGAGACAATTTGGAAGATCTCGTTATGGCCACACTCCATAATTTTTTTTTTCATAGCTGTTAGATTTTGCTCACTGTATTTTCTAATTTTGCTCCTTCCGGTAGTTTTGTGATAAAGTCAATATAACATCATTATTAACATGATACAAGAATTATTATTCAAATGAATGATAGCATGATATTGAATTATTCGATTAATCAGACGATTCGGATGATTTCAGACGATTGTGACTGTGACGTGTGACATTCCATGAATTTTTTCAATATTTATTAGACATGAGAAAGACAGGACATGGCACAAAATAATCTCCTGATCAACTTAGGCAATCAACGATAATTTTTATGTATTTTCCATTTAAAATATGTTTTATTCATGGACGTATGATTTTATTTTTAATGTTTACCATGAAACAACAAGAAATGACAGTGACAGTCGTTTGATGTCCCAACAGTCAGCGTTGCCATAGCTATAATTCTAACTCGATGGCTATAATACAAAATAAAACCTTGTACCAGTACGAAAGAATATAGAAGTTAGTTCAAATGGGCGATTTGGTTACGGTTATTATATTTTAAAACATTCCTTAAGAGGACGACTGCATAAACTCACACTGTGGCCGTTGGCTTTAATTTAAATCATCATGAAAGATGTAGTTAGGGGGAAGTGGGAAAGGAATACGAACAGAGCTATCCTTTGTTCCAACACTACAAAAAACCGCCACATAACATTTTATTATACTGTTTTCCTGTCCAAAAATTTACGAAACATTTTAACAAAATTTCAAAATTTTTCAACCAAAAATTTCATTTTCTCAGGACTTTTCATCAAACTTTTTAGACAATTTTCGAAATTATTTCATTGAACAATTGTCCTGTTTAAAAACTATTCAATGAAACTTTTTACTATATTTTGAAATTTTCCATTTCGCCGAAACTTCCGTTTCATCCATAATCTTTTAATAACAACAAAAAGCAGTCCTGAATTATTTTTGAAATATTTAACAATAACTTTTAATAAGTAGTCTATGTGAAGTTTTTACGCTGTATGGGTACTATTTAATTGTGTTTTAAATTATCAACTACTAGTAAAACATAATTTTCACAATGAATAAATATTGGTGAATCTTCGACCATCATTTAGCAAAAGAATTAGCAACTTCACATTTTCGGGTATTATGCATACCGATATTAATTATGCTCTCCCTTGGACTATACAAATTCCATATTGTAACACAGATCTGTCATGTTTTACTAAGGACAATACCCCTTAATTTCTTTTTCTCCAGTTCTTCTACAATATTAAAAATAAATATTCATCCTGTCAACTAGTTTATACCGATGCATCAAAAACACCTGAATTGGAAACACTAGGATCCGCCATTGTCACAGAGGATTTTGTGCTCAAGTTTCCACTACCTAAGGACTACTCAATATATTCTGCTGAACTTTATGCGATATTCATGGCAGTACAACCAACTCTTAATCGACCTGAAGACATGACAGTAATATTCACAGATTCCTTAAGTGTGATCCAGGGAACTCAGAAAATATATCCGAATCATGCGATTTTAGAACAGATTAAAAAATACCTTGTGACTCTACAAAATAATCATAAACAACTACATATTGTGTGGAAACCATTACATGTGGGGATACCAGGAAATGAGATAGCTGCTCAAATGGCCAAAGAAGCTTGTAAAATGGAGAGATCCGATGATAGAACTAAACAAATTCCTCACTCAGATATGAAAAAATGCATCAATGAGTACACAAAAAACTTATGGTTCCGAAGATGACAACTCTTACCAAATAATAAATTGCGGCAAGTAAACCCAGATCTAAAACACCATCAGCGATCACCTTATATCACCTTATATCAGCGAAAACACCATTTTTAGTAAAGCGAAGAAGGGACCAGGTTGCACTACATCGTATCCGTATAGGACATATCAGAATGACGCACGAACACCTACTAAGGAAGGAACCTTCAAGAATATGATACGCCTGTAACACCAATATAACTGTAGGCCACATTGTTATAGACTGTCCATTATATCAAATGAAAAGACAAGCTACTGGACGACCACGTGATATAAAGGGCGTTTTAGACAGTGCGGATTGTGACAAAATCATTAGGTTTTTTAAAGAAAACGAAATTGTATAATTAAATATAAGTGATACTTCAAGAAAAATTCTAAATTATAATCAATTTTGTAAAAACTTTATAGTTTATATTTTATATTAATCGTTAGAATATAATAGTCTATATTGTACCACCGCTAATAACCTTCTATGGTTGATGCGGGTTATTCCCAATAAAAAAAATATAGGTGAAATTATTACAATATAGTCTTAAATTGATTTATACTTAATTAAAAATATACTGATAACATTAATTAAAATTAAAATAAATTTTATCTATAAATTTGACATTTACTAAAGTATAATCTTCATAACTCTTGCAAAATGAAGCCAAATGTTAACTTAGTGTTTAATTACTACATAGTATTGTAACATTTTTTTTTATTATTAACCCCATAGTTTGTTTTATCTACCGTCCTATCTATATATTCATATTGAATATTTTTCTCTTCTATCTTCTCTCGTCTACCTCTTTGATTGCAAACCAGAAGTCACATATCTTTGAGTACGGTTATGTGAAAAATATCACCATACCGTTATCGATTAGATCGGCTAGTGAGCTAATTACTCGCTGTTCTCTAGTACCTTACCGATAAGTGAAAAATCACTTAAATTATCTTTGAGCAGAACTCATTATCTTACCGATATGTGAAAAGTCACTTAAATTACCTTTGAGTAAAGTTCAATTTATCTTTGCTCGCTATCTTATCTTCTTATTTATCTTATTTAGGTGGAAAACCACATAAAATTATCTGTGCGAAAGCTCATTACCTGGTCAGTAAGCGAAAAATCATTTGCTTACTGCACCGTTAAAGTTGTAATAACTTTAATTAGGTTATTATACTTTTATTATCTTTATAGTAGTTATAGTAACTCCCATGATACTATGATAAGAAGATAAGATATTGCGCATAAGTCGTGACGTCATTGGAGAGTTGCACGTTGGAAATGTCAGTTTTTTGTTTGTATCAATAAATAATCTTTAATAAATAGTTTGGAGATATCCTTATGTGTACAATTATTGTATGCCATTTAACTTTAACAAAAATTTAAATTCTACTTTCCAATGACGGCATGCGCGAACACGACCGATTTTGGGCTACGGGAAGATCCTATCTTGTTATTCATAGTATCATGGTAACTCCTATATTATATAGTAGAAGTTTTGTTGATTCGTATAAAAAAACTGATGCTCAATCCTTTATGGATTTATAAACCCCGAATGGCGATATATTACTTTTGCTCTGTCCTACGGCCAGTGATAAATCAAGCTACTATGTGTGAATCATGAGAATAAAATTATCGACGCAAATCTTTTTTTTCTTTTTCTTCTATATTTCGGAATCTGTTTTGGATTACTAGTTGTCACGAGAGGAACGGCTAGGATGATGATCTGGGATTCGTCCGCTAGGGACCTGTTGAGCTTTTAAGGAAGACAGACACATTCCTCTTAATTCTTCTTACCCTTTCATTCTTTTAGTACTGATGTTGTCTACAGACCCCTTTCCCTGAAGTTTTCGTTATGTCAATTTCGACCCGATTGTGACTTTATCGATTGCGACTTTACCGATTGTGACCCTAAATTAAATTTAGGCGTGTGATACGCGAAGCTATCAACTGACAACCAGGTACTCAATTTCTTTTCTTCTTCTTATACTCTTATTAATGCTAGTTGAGTTTTATTTAATTCTTTTTGACTTCCACTTTGGCATATGCTTTCCATTGTGATTAGGATTTTATCCAGTGTTGTTATTTAAGCCATTTTGATACCTTGTTTTTAATTAGAGATTTCCTACAACTATCTCGTTCTCTAATTTATCTTAACGAATTACTTATGAGTACCGATCTTTCTATCGATCGATATTTCGATCTAAATATCTTTCCTTATCTCTTTTCTTTTCTAAGGTTTCTTAATGTTCTCCTTAACCCCAAAAAATTGAGTGGCGCCCTGTTTCTATCTTATCGTATCTTTGGTAATTTACCCATCTATCTTTTTGTTTATTTCTGTATCTTTTCTAATATCTCTTATCCTATATTTACTTATTTCGTCCGTTGGACCCATTCCCGATTCCAAAAGCTAGTTTCGAACCCACGACTCGCTCTCCACCAACCATCTGGCTGGCGTCCGCAGTGTCTCCATTGGTTATCTTTCTAGCACCCTCCAAAAAAGATTTCCGAGGTTACAGTATATTTAACTAAATAATATTCTTTTCATTATATATTTTGAAACTGAATACTACCGACATTTGTTAAAATAAATATTAAAGAGATTAAAAACAAAAAAAAAGTAAAATAAAAATATATCAGAAATTATAAACGTTTTAAAGGTAAGAATAGTAGATACAAAGAATTTAGACTGCGTCTATATTCTTTGAATGTACTGTGGCCACAGGATAGTATATGCGTCTATATTCTTTGATAGTAATCTGTGACTCAGCGCTTAGAGTACCAAAAACAAACTGCCTCACTAATATCGTCAAAAAACCGCAAGTGCAAAATGACAAATGTTAACTCTTTTTAAACATTTCTGCCATTGGAGATATACCTATTAAGCCAAAATTAAAATTTTCAACAAAAATTCAATAATTATGTTTTCAGAAAATAAAGTGAAAAATTAACAAAGAGTTATAAACCTGTCAACATGTGTTTAATTTGTTAAGTAAAACAATGTAATTCATATTAACAAACAAAAAAAAAATAAATAAAAATAAAAAAGAAATTCACATATTTAGAAGACTCCATAACTTTCAGAAATTGCTAAAATTTTTAGATTTTATTTTTTCGGAAATGAAAGACGCTACACAAAGAGCCAAGATAACTGATATTCCAGAAGAAAGATTTAGTGTTATCCAGTCTTAGGTTTCTACCGAAACATTTAGGCATCGGATATCTCTGTGGAACGAGCGCCGGCGACTTGGTTATCACTAGACTTCGGCAAATATGCAAATAAAAATGTAGAAAATATGCGCATAAATGTGCACGTGTTTACCCGAAAATATGCAAATATTTTACAAAATATGCAAACAAATAAATAAAAATATCTCGTAAAATAGTAACAATTTTATTAAAAAAAAGTGTACATAACTAAATATTTCCTACTATTCATTAAGATTTACATTTATTTTAAGTAACTACATCATTTTTAAGTATGAATAAACTTATTTAGAATTACGGTAACAATAAATGACCAAGTGGTCTTCAAAATTTTCTAACAAAAACTTGTGGCTTCTGTCTGAGTACATATATTTATATATGGAAAAACTTCGTTCAACATCAACTGATGTAACGGGAGCATTTTTCAAACTAACCAAAACATTTGGTTCTAAATTAATTGTTTCCGAAATATTTCCAGCTAGAACACTGACTACTTCAGAAAGAATATGGTAACCTTTATTTTTTTCTATAGTAGCTTCAATTTTTTTTAAAATATCTTTTTCAATATTACCTCTAACGTTCCGACAACATGACGCAAATTCTTTTATTAATGCTGTACTTTCGAACAATGACAGGTTTGGTGATTCTAACTGAGTAATTGTTTTTTGAACAAAACTAAAATTTGATTTTATAAATGAAAGTTCTTGTTGAAGCAAGTTACTCTGAAAAGTTTGTTTAGAATCCAAAAGAGATTGGGAACTTTCATCTGTTAACGTATCAATTATGTTCTTAATTAATTTAATCTAAAAATTAGCTGCTTCTAACCATGTTCCCCATCGCGTTAAAATAGATTGTGGTGGAAGAGGAATGTTAGGTAGCATTTCTTTATAAAGTTGAATTCTTATAGGAGATTTAAGAAATACTTTTTTGACACTGGATATCATGGTATTTACAAGAGGAAACTTTTTTCGTATTTCCTCTGCAACTCTGTTTAATCCATGCGCTACACAAGTAACATGTATTAAATCTGGGAAAAATATTTTTAAATTTTGTCCTGCTTTCACCATATAAGGAGCAGCATTCGATAAAATAAGCAGTAATTTATTAGAAGGAATAGTTGTCGGAAGAAAAAAAGTTGCTAATGTTTCTTGTATAAAACGCGAAATTGTTAAAGCATTTATTTTCTCAAGTTGCTGGCATGAAATAAGATGAGATTTTGGTAAGGTATTTTCTTTAAGAACACCAATCAATAAATGAGCAATATACTTTCCTGAGGAATCAGTGGTTTCGTCTACAGATATGTAAAAATAATTATCTGCAATTTCTTCCTTAATATTAATTAACACCGACGAGTATAGCCCGTTCACATTATTTCTTCTTAGAGACCGATCACTTGGAACATTAAGTTTGCAATATTTTTTTAGAAACGAACTAAAATTTACATTTGCTAATTTTGAAAGCGGTATGTTTGCAGACACTAATGCGCGACACAAGTCTTCATTAAAAGTTTCTTGCTCATCTAATTTTTTTGAAGTAGATTGGAAACATTTAGCCATTGAAGTTTGATGTTTTCCTCCTATTTTTCCTTTTTTTGCTATGTGTGAAGCAGTTCTCACATGTTGGTCTATCTGAAATTTCTTCTCACATGCTATCTATAAATAAAAATAAAAACCTTTATTTTAACCCAACCTTTAAAATATAAAAATATACAAGGTGTTTTTGGTTAATCAAATAACTGGTTTGGAAAAAAAAACACTCGCTAAGTGTTTTAAATGCAGTATTAATCCACAAATTAGTTTTTGTTACTAACCATTAGTACATCATATAACTTATTTTAAAATTCAACAAAAGTTTTTTTTTTGTTAATTCAATTACAATAAAAATAATTGTGTTTTAGAATAGCTGACTTCATAAAAAAAAGTAAAGGTGAAAAATTTTTCTAAATACACACCATTGTATTGTACCATGGACAATTTTTTCTCACTAAAGGAAGCTATTTTTCATTTAAAAACAATCTACGAGTACTAAATTTTAAGTAAATATGTTTATTGGTTTTAAAGTTATTGTTGTTATTAACTAAAAGAATTTAATTTTTTTTAATTTTAACACACTGTATCTCGAAAAGTAAATAAGTTTGACCCCTCATTAACTATATCGATTTGTTCAATTTTTCGAGAAGTATCTACAGTCAAACGTTGTAAGTGTCATTTGGAAACACCCTATATGTATAAAATATTAGATATTTAATAGAAAATATTAGATACTTACAATTTTGCCACATACTGAACAGTAGATTTTTCCCATATCCATAGACAGCTCTTTATAAGGTTTAATCAAAGTTGAAGCACTGGTTGTTTTAGGCATTATAAAATCACAATCTTCCTTTTTGTTACGCACAACAAGTGTTTACGCTTTGAATATCAAAACAAAACTGATTTACAAATCTGAGCATCAAATTAGAAATGTTTAGGTACCTAATTCAATAAACTGGGAGATTTTGGAAAATCCCTAAATTAGGAACAAAACTATTAACCGTTTACCTGCTGTTAAGATACAATAAATTGTAGATAGATTTGGGGATTAGATCATAAAATGCAAATGAGCGAACCCTTAGCGATTATCCAATAACTGAATGCCTCAGTGACCGAGACTTTCTAAGAATGTTGAGGGCTACTTAAATTGATCTTCTTTGAAATTGTAAATATTTTGTACCTGTAGAGATTACGTACTTAGATCATTTCTTGATTAAAATGACTACAAAATTTTATACAAGAATTGAAATAAATTGGTATGTTTAAAAATTTTCAAATACAGTATAAAAATCTGAACTTTTATGCACTTTATTTAAACTTTTTTACAAATATGCCAAAATATGAAATATTTGCATAAAATATGCACAATATGCAAAATATGCAATATACATATTTGCCGAAGTCTAGTTATCACTAAAAGTTTTTTCTAGAATACCACTTACCAGCTGTCTATAAGTATCTATGAGGACAGATTTTTAATTTGATAATGAAGACAAATTGAACCTTGTTCTATTTAATTGTAGGTATGCAGTTGCATTTAAACTACTTCAATGAAATCACCAAGCACCTCAACATAATAATTTCCGATAATCAAACATAATAAAACACAAAATTTATAACTCTCATATCTTATATCCATCGTAACAGCGTAATTAAAATACAACCAATGCCACCAGAAAAGATATATCAAAGATATAAGATAAAAGAAAGAGAAATTAGCAATCCAGAAAAGATATTTACGTACTTGAAAGACTTCATTCCATAACTTTCTAAAATTGCTAAAATTTCTGGAAGATTTTATTTTCCTCAATAATGAAAGACGCTACATAAAGAGCCAAGATAACTGATATTCCAGAAAAAATATTCAGTGTTATCTGGTCTTAGGTTTCCACCGAAACATTTAGGCGTCGAATATCACTGTGGAACGAGCGCCGGCGGCTGGGTTATCACTAAAGGTTTTTTCTAGAATACCATTTACCAGCTGTCTGTGAGTATCTATGAGGGTAGATTTTTAATTTGATGAGAAAGACAAATTGGACCGTGTTTTATTACATTGTAGGTATGCAGTAGCTCTTAAACCACTTCAATAAAATCAACAAGCACATCAAACGCACAATTGTAATGTAACCATTTAATTGCACACTATATAACATTGTATTTACATGGACATATGGGTTTTGCGACCCCTGCTCAAATTTATTGTAATTTGAGCAGAGCAATTTAATGAAAGAATAATGTACGCGCTTAAAATTGTCCATAGCAAATTGCCATGGGAATTTTATATATTGAATTCCCATTTGGGTTCATTATGCAATACAGGTTAAAACGAGATATATGAAATGAATTGGATAATTTTTAATGGGGAAAACAAGAAGAGACAGAGTGAGAAATACAAACATTAGAGAGCAGTGCAAAATTCAAGATATTGTAAGATGGGGAAGGCAGCGCAAGAGGATGTGGTACAACCATGTAAGACGAATGGATGAGAATAGACTCCCAAAAATTGCCCTAGAAAACAATCCGCCCGGTTCAAGACCCCCGAAAGACCACCAAAAAGATGGAGGGATAGTTGGCAATCTACCTCCCAAGAAATTAACCAGAGGCAGCTTCAGAATTAAACAGATCGAAAGATCTACAAAAAGTAGAAGAAGAAGAAGAAGAAGAATTGGATAATTATCATATTTTTATTAAAAATTATCGTACAAAATGGAAATCTCCGCTATTTCTAATAAATAGGGCATTAAAATATCATAAAAATAACAAATAGGTACCTTAGTATGTATAAATACTCATAAATTTATTCACTTTATTTTAACAGTTAGGAAATGTGTTACGAAGAAAACTTTCAACGGAAACTATATTTTTTACAACTTTGAATATTTACCTCTAAGATACTACGCTTCACCGACTAAAATGTAATGTTAAAGAGCACAATTAAACGAAAAACCACTTTTTATCTACACCGAAAAAAAAAAAATATTTTAATTATAAAAAACTGACAGCAAATAATGATCGTATGCGGAGCTTTGCTTTTTCACAATGAAAATAAAACTAAATTCCCTTGGTCATAATCTTTTACCTTCCGTGTTTGATGCGTTTCATTTCAGTGTGATTAGATTTGAAAAGTTCTTTCACCAAGCCATATTGAAAATGCAAAACGAACATTTGTTGGTCTGCAGGTTGATATCGAATGAATGATAATGTCGAGAGCTGGTGTTAATTAGAAAAGTTTGGGTTTGAAGAGTATTCGGAGCCAGTATTGCTGACCTTAATTTAATTGACGTCCTAATAGTGCAAACTTTATGGCATTTCGCTGGAGAAATTAGTCTGAATTGATTAAATTTGTGTGGATATTTGCATTTAGTGGTGAGGTACAAATAAAGAATGGTAATTTATATGTTCCAGTAGTAGTTAAGCTAAATTTTACTGGGAGATGCAACTGGGAATTATATAATGCCGTTATAGATTGCTGTTATAGATTGTCGTTTATCAGAACATTCGTATAATTACAGTTAAGCCGTTTAAATTAAGTGCCAATTAAAATCATTTCTGGTAGCAGAATTTATTCGAAATATACAATAAAGAATATTTATTGGTACACTAACAATTTAACGGTAATTAATGAAAAGAAATGATAAATATAATCCCAACAGAAATAAAAATATAAACTTAAACAACCGCTTATCCGAAAATTATTTAAATAGTAATATTAGAGTGGAACAGCCACATAGAATAAATTCGATAATAAAGAAATGGGGACGTGTTAAAGAAAAGCTTGTGGCCAATACCAACCTTCTTGTTATTCAATTTTTTTTACTGTTTCGGACATATTAAGTGTTTTGTAAAAAACAACAAATACATTAATCTTAATTAGCAATTTTTTCTAGCGTTACACACCTCAGGCGTGACATATATAATCCCAAGCGTTATTCGTCTTCTTAAATCAGTTAAGTAGAAGGGTTTAGTTTTATATACAATATTTTTGACATATCCTTATAAGAAGAAATCTAATGGCATTATATCAGGAGATTGTAATGACCATTCCATCGATCCTCACCTTCCTATCTCCCGATTTGGAAATATTTGGTTGAGGCACTGCCAAACATTGATTTGGTAATTGGGTGGTGCTCCATCTTGTTGTCCATTCAATATCAATTTTTTTTTCATTCTCGTAGTACAATTAATATTACTTCCTACTTCTTCTTCTCTATTTCTTGAACAGTTTATCTTATAGTGTCAACATTTAACATACATTACACCCCTCATAAAGTCTTCTCAATACATATTAATAACATACATTTTACCAAACAATAGATAATTTCTTTTCCATTTATATTCTCTTAGACCATGAGGGATTTTATATCAAATCATATAATTCTATTTCACACTTATACATTGTACGTTAACTTCAGAAATGATTCTATGGATTGCGGTACAAAAAACACGGAAAAAATAAATGAACGGTAAAAGTTCATTTATTTTTTCCTAAATTGATTTTTTTGTCTATGATCTTTAAATAATGCATATTGTTATTTTATGTAGGTTTGTGAAACTCTAGTATATAACCTCGATAAATTTTAATATTTTAGGTATTTTTCTTTATCCATGACTCCCTTTAGTGGGAGTCATGGATGTGAGACTGAAGACAATAAAAAAAAAGTCTAGACCTAACTACCACATGACAGCCCTGCAACATCCGGAAGTTAAAAAGCGAGTGGGGGAATATATTAACAACCAAGTTAAACAACTAAACGAAGAAAATAACATCCAACGAGAAATCAATCAATTCGAAGAAATAATTAAGGAAACTAAACAAGATCTGCTAAAACCAAACAAAGAAACAAAGAACAAATCTTGGATGACTCCAGAAATCCTTCACTTAAGGCTGTTTTCGCAGCTAAAGCATATTGCGATTTGAAGTGGGCGTATCACTTACTTTTCTACACTGCTTACGTCAGACCCTACGTGACTTCCTAATATGAAATCTGTAGTGAAGCGACAATGATGAGGAACACGTTTCACTATTAGATTTCAGTATTTTTTAGCAATTTTCTTCAAAGTTTGAATACGCTTTTCTCGATTATTACTGGACACAGAAAGGTGAAAAAAAAATCAACGATCACAGAAAAAAAAACTCTTTCAACTGATGGGCGTAAAAAGTTTGGTTATAATAGAACGTTAAACAGTATAATCCAATTTTTCAACAGAAAATTCAAAAAAATAAAAAAAGTAAAACCATCAGTTTAAAGGCAACATAATTTCGTATAACATGTTCAAATTTCGAGACATTTCGTCGGTAAATAACAGAGAAAAAATTTTGGTGCACCGATAAAACAGCCTTAATGGAACGCAGAAGGTTAATTAAAGGAAATAACGACGAGTAGAAAAAATTCAGGCTTACATCAGAAGAAAAATAAGAGAAGCTAAAGAAAAAGAAGTTATAGAGAAATGTAAAGAAATAGAAAGTCTACAAGCCAAGCATGACAATTTTAATGTACACAAAAAGGTAAAAGAAATAAAGGGTACTTTTAAAAAGCGAACACAAATGAAACTCATAGACACCAATGGAAAATTAATCATTGACACCCAAGAGATGAAAGACAAATGGAGAATATATTTGGAGACACTTTTTCAAGATCAAAGAACGGATTATAGGCATCCATTTTCAGAGAGGATGATGGGCCCGGACATACTTAAACCCGAGGTAGAAGAAGCAATAAAACGGATGAAAAGCAGGAAAGCTGTATGGCCTGATAATATCGAAGCTGAATTTTTAAAACTCTTGGAGAAAGAAGGAATAAATTGGATCACGACTGTCTTCAATAAAATATACAATACAGGAATCATCCCTGATAAATGGCTAGAATCAGAATTCATAGGGATACCTAAAAAACAGGGGACTAAAAAGTGCGAAGAATATCGAACAATCAGCCTAATGAGCCACATGTTAAAACTGTTTCTTAGAGTCATCCATGGAAGAATTTATAAGAAGTGCGAGGAACAAATATCGGACAGACAGTTCGGCTTCATTAACGCAGTGGGTACCAGAGAAGCACTTTTCGGAGTACAGGTACTGATTCAAAGATGCAGGGACGTTAACTGCAACGTATACGCGTGCTTGATCGACTATGAAAAGGCATTTGACAGAGTTTAACATCAAAAGATGATAAACATTTTAAAAGAGGCAGACCTGGATGACAAAGACCTCAGAATAATTTCAGAACTCTACTGGAATCAGACCGCATACATGAAAATTAACGGAGAAGAAACAGATCACTTAAAAATACTACGTGGAGTTAGACAGAGATGTATCCTATCGCAGTTGATATTTAATATGTACTCAGAGAAAATTTTAACAAGGCTCTTTACGGAATAGACGAAGGCATCCTTCTAAATGGTGAAAGAGTAAACAATGTTAGAGATGCCGACGACACCATGGTGATAGCAGATAGTTTAGAGGGACTTCAGAGGCTAATGGACAGAATAAACGAGTACAGTCAACAGTGCGGACTAAACATTAATACCCACAAAACGAAACAAATGATGATCAGCAAGGAGAATATAGAAACGGGGGTCATCTATACATTAATGGGACGCAGATAGAGCGAGTAAAACAGTATTGCTACCTGGGAACTGTTATAAATGAACAGTGAAGCAATGTACAGGAAATAAAGTGCCGCATAGGAAAGGAAAGAACGGTCTTTAACAAAATGAGCGCCATCTTCAAAAGTCACAACATATCCCTAGATACAAAAATGAGACATTTGAGATGCTGTTTTCTCTGTGTTGTTGTACGGGGCGGAGGCATGGAGGCTTACAGACAGCACTATTAAAAAACTTGAAGCATTTGAGATGTAGCTTTATAGAAGAATTCTGAGAATATCATGGACAGCAAGTTCTAGGAAAAATGAAGAAGGAACCAGAGATTGTGTTTACGATCAAACGCATAAAATTGCAATATCTAGGACACGTTATGAGAAATCAGCACCTTTACTCCCTGCTGCAGTCTATATTGCAAGGTAAAGTCAAAGGTAAGCGAGGACCCGGTAGAAGGAGGATATCATGGCTGCGGAATTTAAGAACATGGTTTAAGAAAACCTCAACAGAGCTGTTTCGAGCCGCAGCGAGCAAGGTTATGATTGCCAATATGATTTCCAACATCCGAAACGGATAGGAACCAGAAGAAGAAGGTATTTTTCTGACTTGTGACTTTTCTATCGGTCAAAGTTATATTATATAGCTTGGTAATTAGACACTAAGTCAAGAAATACACATTTATTAAAAACCATTTAGAAGCAAAACACTATAAAAATTTAAAATTTATAGGTACTTACATATAGTTGAAATACATAGATAATTATGAAACTAAAACACACACGCACACGTCACTAAAATTCATCTGTTTCATCTTGAAGATCAGGATCTTCATCTGCAATATTGTCACATGTCAATATATTAATATAAAATTCATGGAAAATAGGCGGTATCAAATTAATAATTGAAATTAAATCTTCTTTTTTCTCTGTAGATATACGTAGTTGTGAATCATATCTGTGAGATACAGAGAGAGTTGAAAAATTTCCATGATGTCTAAAGTTGATCACATCAAAGTTATCATCAGTCAGGTTTTGCTTATATTCGATTTTCCTTGGTTCGTTAATATCATATTGGAACCACTTTACATCATGCCACTTGAATTCCAAACTATTTTAATTATTTTTCTTCAAAACCAGCTGGTCATTGAAGAGTTTGGAAAATTCATAAAAATTTTCTTGCTTTATTTCACAGACCTCAAATTTGTTTTTTCTCCCCGTGGATCGAACAAGCAGAAATTAGTCATGTGGATGGTATATAAGAATTTTACTTCACACTCCATACCTTTGTGTCCAGGAATTAAGAACTTATAGTTTATAATCTGTACAGTGGTGGATTCCTGTATACATTTTAAAAACATCGCCGACACATAAGAATTTTGGTTCTGATCACCACAGGTATCAGAATAAAACGTTACAAACTTTACTGTAGGTGATAGATGATTTTTAAGAAGTGATATAGGCATGACGTTATTTCATTTCCTCCGCGACGAGCTATGCATTCATGTCACATATATTGTTTGGATTTCCCCGAAGTTCTATCATGAATAGTGAGATTGTATGTCCACGACTGCTTTTTATAAAACACAACGGAAAATCTAAGAAAAGGTGTTGGTAAACATTACTGTACGTCAAACGTATAACATGCTTTTTGTCACTTATCACTTATCACCTTATCAGCAATGGAGTGATACTCTTCGCATTGAATTGTAAGGGCAGCTTTGTCAGGATCACAAACTTCCATCTTGATTTTCATATTCAATAAATCGTATGTGTAGCATGTATCCTATTTAGGTTTAAATGATAAATTTAGTGATCGGAAAGTTTTCTCAAAAATTTTTCGACTACTTGGACTTTCCTTGTCTTGGCAGTATGGGTCGTCCATAATTCGTGGGTTAAGATAGGATTTCAAGTATTTCTTGTCATTAGTACGTCTAATGTAATGATTTTCGTACGATGGGAATAAAAGTATATGATTTTTAACACCTTCCATCTCTTCTGGCGTCTTTGTATGTGGTGGTTGGTTGTGTCCTCTTGCGTTAGAGCTTGGAATACTTGATACACTTGACTTTGTTTTGTTTATAACAGTACGTATACATTTTAGTTTCTCATCTAGAGTTGCACAAAATTTCTATTATAAGAGCCTTAACTACAGTATTCTTGAAAAAGTGAACTTACAATTTCTGGACGCAATTTCAGATAACACTTATTTCGATATTCCTTTAACTCTAGCATTTTCATTGCTTTTACTTTCTTGCCTTTTGCAGTTAAAAATTCTTTAGCGCTATCAAGCTATCAAGAATTCTATTAACATAAATATCATTGTCTGTTCGACCTGAGCTCTGGATGCAGTCATCCATTTCCATAAATGGCCTTTTTAACATACTGGGAGAACAGTGGCTCACTTCTACAGACAAATAAGTCTTGGCTGCTGGTATTAAGCGTGATTCTTCACTATCAGAATCTCGGTCAGAAACATAGCTTGTATCACTGTTAATAAATTCATCAAAAATGTCCATTAATTCGGGATCAACGGAGAGAGCTGGTGAAGAATGTACAAAATCCGATTTCTGATTTGTAAATACTGAACTTTTATAGGTTTATTTAAAAAAATATTCTCAGCACATTTGTATCTGACTGCACAATAGTTATACATAATTACACACCAAGCATCGCGTGTCAAATAACTAAGAATGAGTTCATTGTACCATGGAATAAAGCAAACGAAACCCGAGTTTCCGGAATTGTATCGCATTAGACAAACATCGGAATATCTTAAAAATACTTGTTAAATGTTCTTGAAATACCAAATATTTTTAAACCAAGTCACCGGCATTTTAAATTAATTACTATTTAACCATAAGTGGAATAAGCCACAATTAAAGATAAAAATACGTTTATTAAACGTATTTTTATCTTTAATTGTGGCTTATTCCCAGTTAAATAGTAATTAGTACCTTTTATTGAAACGACCACATCGAGCGTCATAGACGGGAGATGATTTTAGATAACTGGTCCTCATAAGACATCTAACTCTCACTTATGGCTCCACATGACACACCTCAGGCAACTGCATTGGTCTGCAGGCTAAACTAAGTGAGGGTAGCCAGATATGACGAAAATTTCACCGAGTGATTACCGAGTGATATCCTAATGAAGGGCAGCATCGATCATCAGTACCAGCTCAAGGCGCAAAGGAAATAATCCTGGATCGGCTTGAAACTGAACTACCACAAGCATGACTGGAGCAGTTTGAATGGTTGTGGTACTGCGATGGGGAAGGCAACAGAAAACCACCCCATAAGAATTTCCTAGAATAGTTATCGTGGCAATACACTACGATAACAAAAACATTACTATTCATGGAGATCGGATCCCAAGATCCGGCAGTGGAGGATGCACACAAAAAAATAGTAGGGCCTCCCTGGTCGTCAGCCAGTGAAATCCCTACGACCTAAAAAAGGAAGCAAGTCCTCAACACCTAAGGATTGGAACTTGGAATTTACGAAGTATGTACGATAGCGGCAAAACTCATAACATTGTAAAAGAGACGAAAAAACTCTGGACAATGCGATATACTTGGATAAAAAAAGTTTACTATGCTGAAAACAACACAATACATCACAGAAACGACACCGCAATAATAGTTGCCCCACATATTAATTCGGCAGTAAAATCTTTCACTCCCCATTCAGATAGAATGATGCTTTTACAAATTCGAGCAACACCGGTAGATATTAACATATTACAGGTATACGCGCCAACGGCAGATAAAGATAAGGCAACCAGCGAAGAATTATACGAACAACTGGGAAGCCTGATGAAAATGACAAAAAAAACATGAAGTAACAATAGTGATGGGAGATTTCAATGCAAAGCTTGGTAGAGGCCAACACACTACTGGAACACTTAAAGTGATTGATCCACTCTTAAACGAATTCCATCCAGAACAAGGTATCGGAAAAGGATGTATACTGTCTCCACAAGAGCATGTTATAAGAGGAGCCCTTGAAGTATGGTAAAAGGGCATCTTAATAAATGACCAAAAAATAAACAACCTACTTTTTTTCAGATGACACAGGCCTTATTGCCAATAGTCAAGAAGAGTTAATTGATCTCATACGATTGGTTGAAATTGAAAGTCAAATATTTGGTCCGCACTTAAACATATCAAAGACAAAGATCATGATAGTGGATATATTACATAACAATTATCCACACATAACCACGACTTTTATCATGGATTATTGATCACAAACACAGAGTCACTACAGGACGAAATAAAATAGATGTGATCTAGTAAAAGTCGCCGTAGGAACGATGGCCAAAATATGGAAGTATTTTCAAATTTTACTAACTCTAAAAATGAGATTGATCAATTGTTTAATTTTCCCAATACTGGCAGACATATGTAAATCTTGGACCTTACCACAAGCGGAAAGAAGAAAGATAGACGCCACTAAAATGTTCTATTGGAGAAGAACGTTACGAATTTTATGGATTGATCACCGGATAAATAATTTAATTTTAAATGAACCAAAGGTCAGCAAACAAAGTCCACCTCCAACAATTAAATTACTTTGGACATGTTATGGGAGCCGACACGGAAATAACAAAGGAAAGGTAGGTAGAAGGTCGAAGATCACGAGGATGATCCCTAACAAGATGGCCCAACAAATTAGAGGAATAAGTGAAAGACCTATGCATAAGTTAAAAGCAATGACCAGAGACAGACAACACACGACATCATGACGACCACTACACTCCCTCAGAGGTCAGCACTAAAGAGAGAAAGAAAGATAGACATACAGAGAGAGATATCAACCAACTGTAACAAGATTTTGTTGCTTCCTATCTTTTTTCTTCGCATAAAGTTTCAGTTGCTACGCATTCTATTTTATATGGCTTAGGAAATATTATAGATATTTTTGGTTAAAAATGTTTTGATGCTAAGAAAAAATATCGTTTTTTTCTTCATGTTTTCAACCACCTTTTATCCCAAACTATGTAACTGGATTTTAAAAGGGACACTAATTTATATTTATAAGATTAAAATAAAACTTTATGAAAATGATTTTATGGTGAGTAAAAATTTACATTTCTACTTAATAATTTGCTTTATTTTAATCTGTTTTATTTATTATGTTATCTGTATACTACAAATGTTACTGTCGTAGCTCTGCTCACGTAGTCTTTTACAAATCCGAAACATTTTGGGAATGTATCAGGTGAATAAAGAGAATGGCAGCTACATTTCGGGGATGTTGGCCCTCAGAGAAAGATTAGCTCAAAGCTGAGCCCTTAATCTGTTTCTCTGACGGCTGCCTCGTCGTCTATCTCGAGTATGGTTACGTTGCTGGCAATACTTGAAATTCAAATTGACTTCTCTGGTGACATAACAGCGGCGTTGTACAAGTTAAGCGGCGTTTCTCCAATAAAAAAAGTAACATTTAAACGACAAAATAGAATAATATATTTCAGTGAATGATAGTTATTCTTTTTACATCGTCTGTTGTTATTATCGCTTTTAGTTTATTATAATTGATTAAATGTGATGAATAGTGGACGAGTATCTCAGGCGAACTTCTATTATAGTTTCGAAAATGTTGTATAAAGTGGTAAATATTTTATGCTATAGACCAATCTTTAGATGTATGTCGTGTTACAAAAAGATCAGATTCTTCTTTCAGAGATCTAAAGATCAGAGTCTTTAAGGTTGTCAAGATCAGATTCTTCTTCTACTCACTTCAGCTCAAATTGAGCCTTGGCCTCCTTTATTTTTTGCCTCCACCCTTTCTTTCTGTGGCTGATCTTCTCCATATACGGACTTCTAAAAGGGCTTGTGCGTCTCCGTTTACTGTTTCTTTCCAGACCTTTCTTAGCTGTTTAAAACCGGTCTCTTTCCCTGCATTCAGTGCCATTTTTAGTAGCCTATCTTCTCCAATTCTTGTCACATATCCGGCCCATTGCAATCTTTGTATTCTAATAAAGTCTGACAGTGGTGCTTCCTTGTAAGGTTGATAAAGCTTGCTGTTGTATCAACTTCTAAATATTCCACTTTCCCTTATAGGTCCTGGTATTCTCCTCATTACTTTCCTTTCGAATTTGTTGAGTTTGCTTTTGGATGTTTCTTTCAGGTCCCATGCTTCACTGCCAAAGCATGTTATTGGTCGAATTAAGGTATTATAGATTCTCATCTTTGTCTTTCGTTGGAAATTTTTAGACCAAAATAAATAGAAGAGGTCAAAATAAGCTCTGTTTGCCGGTGTTATTCTCTTCCGTATTTCTCCATCTTCTGATCCGTCGGCATATATTTCCAACCGTTTTAATGTCATCTTCAATGTCAATTTCTCGTCTGTATCACTATTTTTGTTTTTTTCTGTAATATTTTCCATTTTTAGCCTTTTTGTTTGCGATTTTAGCTCTGCGTGTCTTTTCTGTGCTTTTGTTGAAATTCTACTCCTAATATTAATATCATCGGCATAAGCAGCCAGTTGTACCGTTCGGTTGGTCAGTAGGTTTCCTCGTCAAGTTTTGTATTTGCCTAACCGCATACTCCAGTGCCAGGTTAAACAAAGTTGGGGTCAGCCATCTTCCCGCTTTAGTTCCTGCGGAATTTTGAAAAAGTCTGTTAAGGGGTTTTGAATTCGTACATATGCCTGAGTTTTATCCATTGCGACTATAATGACTCTACGTAGCTTGTGTGGTATTGCTAATTCAGCCACTATATTGTATAGTTTTTTCCTTTTGAGTGAGTCGTAAGCCTGTTCGAAATCTACAAACACGTTGTGAAAATCAATGTTATGTTTTCATGATTTACTCAAGATCTGTTTGACTGTGAATATTTGATCCAGCGTCGATCTTCTCCGTCGGAACCCGGCTTATACTCTTCATTATTATTTTCTGCTAGTGGTTGGAGCCACTGCGCGCTGGTTTATAATATACGTGAAGACTTTATATGCTGTACATAGAGAAATTCCACGGTAGTTTTTGCACTGGAGTTTGTTACCTTTTTTATAGATCGGTCATACCTGTGAGTAGATGACATAAGCTGATAAGTCATGTTTCATCAACTTTTCAGGAGAGCAATTTTAAAGTTTAGCAGGGTTCTAAAAATCAGTTATTAAGTTATTCATAGCAAATTTTATATTTAACTATGCAGCTGTTCTTTTACTAACTGAATACAAAATATCAAGCAATAACAATGTTATTTAAATTTACTAATTATTTTTTTTTGTAAGTGATGTAAAAGATATCATGTTTTGTCGTCTGCCATATGACTCAAATCACCACATAACTATATAGGGAAATTATTCCTCATAACTCTTTTTTGGTAATGCTTTTTTTTATGGATAAATTACCAGTAATTTTCAAGCAAGAATTAGTTATATTAAAGGGTTTATTACAAGTGTTTGTGTAGTTTTAAATTTATTTTCGATTTCTATGTAAAAAATATGTGAAATAATTTGAAAGACATCTTGATAATAACAACAATTCAGACTTATAGCAGTTTTTATTAATATAACTATTAAATCAGTATTTATACGTTGTTTTTCAAAATTGTCCTTGCTAGTTGACAGAGTTACATTATTTTTAAAACATTACATTCAAAGAAAAATAAAAATTGTTGAGTAAAACAAGAAAGTAGAAACTAAACTTTATCTTCTTCATCCAACTCATCCAATTCATCAAACTCACGACTGTTTGTATCAGTGGTCAGCTTCTTGTAGAACGAATGGAACTGGGGATCAATGAGGCTAAACATTGAGAGAAGATCCTTCTTTTTCTTCGGGTTTATTGGCAAAGGTCCAGCATATGATCTTGCAACTTCCAAGTTTTCTGGTCGACCCTTCTTACCCCTCAATATACTAAAGCTTTTAAATGGAGAAAATGGGTTAAGATCGTACTTGAAATAAATTCGTCCAAAATCTTGAGTGTATCGTAGCCACCTGATTTTCAACCATTCGACTTTTTGTTTTTCACTGTCAGTTTTCCGATGGACCAACACATTTTTCAACAGACTAGAAAATTCCTTAAAGTCAAGTTGTTGCATTTCAATAACTTTAAATTTCTTTCTCCCAGAAAGTGTGCGGACGAACTGACACCAATCACGTGGCACCATGATTCTGTACGTATCACTGATACTGTTTTTGTTAACTGAAGAGTGAAGTATTTTTTTCGCTCTTTCAATACGAGCATGATCGCTGTCGCATTCGAGACGTGTATGACCAGGTAGCAAAAATTTTTGATCAATTACCTGAATGGTTTTCTTCTTGGTCAGAACATAACAAAACATGGCGGCAATGTTAATGTTTCGGTTTTGTCCTCCACAGGTGTCTGAGTATGTGGTGACATACTCGATATTGTTTGGAAGATCCATAATTTTTTTGAAAACACACGAGGCAATTTCATCAGAGCCTCTGCCTGCATCTATCTCACTCCACATACAGCAATAAGAAGAATCCTGGTCATTTGAACAGTTTCTTATAGTGAGGTTGTACATGGATAGAAACCTCTTATAATATGCAATATTTGATGATAAGTAAGGTACAGGAAGAACCTGTTGGAGATCAAACACTAATAGAACTCTATTGTCATAGTACTTCGCTAGATTTTTATCATGATTTTTCATATCATAACCCTCTTGGGCCTCTTTGATGTGAGAGTCGTGCATATCAGAAACAATTTGGCGATCAGATTTATTGGTTGAATGTCTTTTCTTTAAAATAAACTCATCACATTTGTTGCATTTATATCCTTTGGCATTAAACTGTTTTCTAAAAACATCATAGCATGCGGACTTAGTGTGACCATTTTCATTTCTGTGCTCACAATATTCCTTATACATAATCTTAACATTTAAATTACTTGGTAGAAATACTTTTTTAGAGGAGCTATCTCTCCTAGCATAGTGGCTCTCATGCCTAGGATATCTGTCTATGAATGCATTAATATCTTCAATTTCCTCGCTAGTAGTTTTAAACTGTTGTGGGTGCTTACCTCGCATATCTCCTTGGATAATTCTAGATGAAGAAGCTTTCACTTTTTGAATAATGACATCCACCTTGCCTCTACTTAAACCAAAAACACCAATGAACATAGTTTTACATATTTCTGTTGTAGTTCCATCTAAAGTAACATAGTATGACACAGTCACTAGTCGATCATGAGTAACTCTGGTTTCACATGTATCTTCCTTTTTCCGACTTACTGCTGGCGTAGAAATTCTAATTCTGTCAGCTAATGCTTGGTCTCTTGCACAAACTGGAAGTGTGTAAAAATCATTAAATATTTTTCTTTGGTTTTCTGATGTAATCTTCTCATTACACTTTCTCTTAATGCAGCATTTTTCAACTGGTTTGAAAGTTCTAGATGAAAACAATTTGCCTTTCCTATTTTTATAGTCCAATCCGTGATTTTTTTTTAACTTTTCGTTTTCTCTTTTCCTTATACCTTTTATTCTTTTTGTATATTTACTGGGTTCTACTGCTTCTATGGGATTTTCAGCGTTTTCGTTGTCATCTATGAAATGAGTCTCGGAATAAGTTCTTACGTTTCCAAGCGTAGATGCAACATCATCTGTAACAATAATAAATCATGTTGGTGAACACAATCATAACAGCAGAAAACCTACATAGAATTTATAGTTACTATTTTATTGTATCTAATTATTACACCTTCTCTAGGTAAATACCAACAATACAATCAAGTGACTAACGACAGACAATATAATTGTACCATACCCGTACTATCTTTTTGTCCTTTGGCGGAACAACTTTTTGAGATGATATCAATTTTCATAAGTTTTGGTCGCTTTGCACTAATTTTCGAATCAGGTAACCAATCAGGATCAGAATATGTATAATCCGCATCACTTCCACAAATTTCCTGTAAAAAATAATTAAGATTAGGTCAGTACCTAGGCCAAACAAGCATTAATGCAAAATTTGAAGGTATAAAAAATAAACATACAAAAATTTAACTTACCTGAAAAATAGTGCTATCTTCAACAATTTCTTTTAACTCGGCGCTATTTTTATTCTTTTCTGTCTCATTTCCTTTGCTCATAGATTCAGTAGTTTGGCATTTTTCATTTTCAGTTGGAATATATTGTTGAAATTCCACAGATATATCCTGAAAAATAATGTCTCCGTTTAGTAAAGTGAAATTTAATACCCATTACTTATTTGCTCTGTCTAATACAAACCAGTCCACGTGGCCTGTAAAAGATAGGACTTTGGATTTTAAATTTAAAATTCAGAACCACTGAACATGGTTAATAAGAGTGATGTTTTATAAACTGACGTCAGACTTTACTTATATAGAGTGCTGAATCATTTCTGTTAAAGTGTAGCTATTAAAAATTATGTTGTTACCCTAAATTCTAGTAACTTACATCGAGTGTGGTAATCTCTCTGAAACTGTTTTCAATACCATGTTCATTATTTTTTATAATACTAAATATTTCCACATTTTCTGATGTTTCAATGGGGAATGATTCTAAAATAGGAATTTCAATATCTCCGTCTTCTATTGTGATTGGAAGATTCTGTAATGTAAGCGTAGCAAGTGAGTGAGAAGTTGGAATAAAGGGATAATGGAACAATAAGTAGCATAGAAAAGATAATAATTATTCGAGATAATTATTATATATTCCAAATTAAATAAGGGATAATTAATACAGTTAACTTATACATTTAAATTATACAAAGTATAACAATTGACCTAGTTATGGCATTGTTTGATAATTGTTTAAACGTATAAAAAGCACGAAACTATTAACAACAACAGCCGTGACCCAAATAGACGCATAACGCCAAAACTGCAACTCAGCGAACCTACGACCTTGGTACTAGAACCGGCGTTGAAAGTACGACGACAATAAAACAGAAAGAAACGACGGTAACCAGGTCAGTAGGAGTCAGTCAGTCAGTCAGTAGTGATAACGGGGGCGCCGTAACTGCCCGCCCAGGGCAGTGATCGCCGGACGCGATAGCGTCCAGTACGCGGACAGTCGGTGATTTTCCGGGGGCCGGGTATCTTCTGTCAGAATTCGCGTGTAGTCCGGTTATTGTGGCAGCTCGAAAGTTCGCAACCCTCAACTGACCGAGTTCCAGAAGACTGAACGTGTCGTGGTTGAAGCCCTAATATACACATAAGGTAACAGATTTCTTATACTAACCTGTGTAATTATATTTGTACCTCTGTCAACTTTTCACTATCTTGCTACATCGACTCCCGACGCGCAGAATAACGTGTTAACGATTGTATTAGGAACTTCAGGGTAGATTCAATATATTGTTGACTCTAATATGGTTTTTTTTTTAATGTTCCTTCGTCCGACTCACTAGAGACTAGGAGAACACGAGAATTCTGCGTATACATATCTCCGGCTTCAAAAGTAAGCCCATAACCTCTACTCTTTACAGGACCTGAGACCGAGGAGTTCTTACCCCTATCCCGAAATCCCTTATCTTCTCGTAAATCCACGAAGACGAGCCAGCCCTCCAGACCAGTGTGACCAGTATTCCTTGCAGCCGCTCGCAGGGTTAGCATCCCTTGAGGATCCATTGTATTTTACATTTGGTGACAGTCTTTACAGGACCCTATACATAGAAGTCCTTAATCCCTCTCCACTTCTCTTAAATCTGTAGCAGATTATTACATTGGTGACAGCGGTCCCGGTTTGGGGGAATTTCGGTAAATAGGGATAATTAAGTCACTTCTTCAGTATCCTTGTAAACTTTTGCAAGTTTTGTAGCTATAAGAAGCCTTCATCGTTTCATTTCGCCAGTGACATTCCAATTTTTTTTCTTCTCTTTCCTAAGACGACAACAGATTAAAGAAACAGTGAGGTATCCAGTAAATATTGTGTGGAGTGCAGGACTCCCTTTTCTGGAAGAAAATCCTTTTTCTCTCTTTGTTATATAAACTTGTTAGTGGTTTTACACAAATTATTCGTATATAGTAGATTTTTTTTTTGTCTTGTATCACTGGAAAATAACCTCATATCAATTCCTTCCCGAGACTTAGAATCCTAAAGTAAGATAGGTGAATTGCTTTTATGATATATGTGAAGAGATGACAAGTACAAATTCTTTTTCAAAAATACATACTAACACATTATATGATGTTCTCTATATAATTGTTTTTTTTAATTACCATAATATTGCACTAAAAATATAAACTATACTGTCTAACAGAACATATGATACAATATGGCATAACAGAGATTATTAATTATCAGTCGATTATATGAATTGGATATAATTATTCGAAGAAATAATAAATATATTGTTTACTAACTAGTTGAATATAAAGAATTTAAGTTAGTAGGTCAAGATCAAGTTCATTTGAGTGTACGAGTTTATTGCTTTCAAAAAGCGCAAAATATAAATTCTTTAAATATTGTTTTACTAACTAACGGTTTACATAAATATTATCAAATTCTTTTGTTTAATGTATCAAGTGAAAGTGAAATATGATACTATTTGCTCGACGTGTGTTTGAAAAATATTAAACGCGCTTGGTCAAGTAATATACACTGAAAAATTAGATATGACTTTGCTAAAGTAAATTGGGATATTTGGATTTATAAATAACGTTCAATTCGTAAAAAGGAAAAGAATGTAATAGAGTTTAATTTTTCAAAAAAAAATTAATACTAACACCTTATTTGATATTTGACTATTGATTGATTGATCGATTATTATTGATTTGATTATTTGATATTCCCTACAGATTTTTTTTTAAGTTCGGCAGCGTATATTTCTAAGTTCTTTTATTTTAACAAAAATTTAATTCTTTATACAATTGTTGGTTAACTTCATAAATTGGCACATCATACGGAGATGGACATATAAAAGAGGGAAAAGAATTTAATGGAGCTTTGGAAGATAATTGACCGTGGTGTCAGAAAATCTTTTTACTATTTTGGAATGATTTCCACGAACATATAAGTTCGGGAATGGATGCATCGCAAGGAAAATGCATAGAAGCACGTAAAGTGGTTCTTTGGGCTGTGGCCCATATTATTTAAAGAAAATTTAAATGGGATGTGGCGTCAGAAAATCTTTTTCACTATTTTGGAATGATTGCCACGAACATATGAGTTCGGGAATGGATCCATTATGGAACAGTCAAGATTTAGTAGACGTGGAGCTTGCACCGCAAGGAAAATGCATAAAAGCACGTAAAGTGGTTCTTTGGGCCGTGGCCCATATTTAAAGAAAATTTGAGTCGAATCATTGTCAACGTCCTATAGTGATTTTGACAAACGTAACTTGCGAGACACTAGGAGACTTGCTACAGTTTATGTACCAGGGAAAAGTGCAAATTGGACAGGAAGACCTAAGGGCCTTCACTGAAGCGGCCGAAGTGTTGCAAAGGCAAGGACTCGCTGGAGACGGAAAAAGGTATAATAGTTACTATCGTTTAAAGTAACTTTGCTACAGTTTATGTACCAGGGAAAAGTGCAAATTTGACAGGAAGACCTAAGGGCCTTCACTGAAGCACTGAATCGTTGCTAAGGCAAGGACTCGCTGGAGACGGAAAATTCATAGTTAGTTACTATCGTTAAAGTAACATTATGGAACTTTATTTATGTATTTATGGAACGTACTCTGAATATAGAAGAGTTTAAGCCAGTTTCTTTGCTTGAGACAAAGAAGCAGAACCATAAATAAGAAGGAATAATCAATGGACACAGGTGGGATGCCACAGAAATAGAGGCATATCTCACACAGCATACGAAGATGAATACAGTGCCAGAAGTATATTTTTTTACAGGAATGTGGGCAAGCTGTATATGGTTCGACCTTAAGGGGCGAAACTTACGTCAAGTAGGAAGCTGCTAAGGGGATAAGCTAGGGTGGTACTAGAATCCCAACCCGCTAAGAGTCCCGCGGCTCCAGCACGACAATACAGTAACTACAGGATGTAATAAAAACGCGAAACGAATCTGGAATTGTGATTTTCGTTAATGAAGTAAACGGAAAAGTAAAGGAAAAGAAGAGTTATAATTATTACCTTCCACATGTTACAGGAAGGATATGGAAGAATAAATAGGATATATAGTACAGAAATATAAGAGAAGATTATTTCTGGAGCGAATTAGGAAGAAATTTTGGGAAATATGTGAAATGTGAAGAGATGCGACGACTGCCAGGGGCATGAGCATTCAATATAATACAGAAATATAAGAGAATATTATTTCTGGAACGAATTAGGAAGAAATGTTGAGAAATATGTGAAATGTGAAGAGATGCGACGACTGCCAGGGGCATAGCACTCAATAAGAAACAGAAAAAAGTGTATGGAAAAACACAGAAGAATAATATAGAAAAGGAAACCCATGCGTAAGGACATGGATGAAAAATGAAAATAGTGTATAGAAAAACACAGGAGAATATAAATATATAAAATTTGAATTTGAGAGAATTTGAAGATGGAGACAAGGTATATTTGAGAGACTTAAGTAGCACGACAGGTCTTTCAAAGAAGTTATAGAAAAAATGGTCATATCCACACCATTTCAAAGTATAGAAAAAGTTGGACCAGTGACGTATGCAGTAGGTACAAAAAAGGGAAAAATAGACAGGTAGTGCACGTCAACAGGTTAAAGAAATATTACGAGAATGAAAAAATGGAATACTCCACAGAGGAAGAAGAAGAAATAGGAGAACCAGAACAAGAAGAGACGGAAGAAGAAAGAGTTGACCCGTCTAAGGTGGCAACACTGCCATTATGGGGACCAGGAACCCCAATTAACAAACCGCAGAGAAGAAGAAAAGGAAGTCAGGGAGACACCAGCCAACCAAAAAGATCAGAACGAATAAAGAATAGACTAGGCAAGATGCCCGAAAGAAAATGTTGCGGCATATTCCACAAAACGAAAAAGAAAGGATGGAACACGTACAACAGAATAATAAACAAGAATGAGACAGCAATAATAACACAGAGCGATGAGGACACAGACATGTTGTTCGACGCAATAGATGAATAGTGGAAAAAATATCAAAACAACTATAAGAAAAGTTGAAAGCTTGGTATTAAAAGAGACGGCCGCTCGAATAATACTAAAATTTTAACAAGGAACGAAGTACAAAACACAGGTAATATAAGCATTCATAGTTAATATTAGCACAGTTCAATGAAAACATTTTTTTTGAAAACATAATAGTACATTATAACTAAAAGCAAGTTTTAAGAAAGAGAAATAAGTAAATTAATTTAAAGTTTATAGGGGTCTAAGCTGCTGTTAATTAGTAAGAGCTGGATCGGTAAGACACCATACGCCAATCCTTTATTGCTATATCAAAACTGATTGACAGACTTTAATTCCTATCAACTAAGAAAGTAGTATAAATATTGAGTCAAACCACGGGTAAATAAACAACTAATAAAGGTCAAGTTTAAAAAACGTAACAATTAATTAAAAAAATAAATATTGTAGTTTATAACAGACACCAAGAGTTCATTACATTAGTCATTATCAAATTTCATCAACAATGTGAGTATATAAAAATTCAGTCTCAGCAAAATGCAACTAACTAGCCTTGAAACATAAATATCATAACATTAAAAACAGGTCATTGTGTTTGACGAGAAATCAAAATAAATTCCACCTTTGAATTATTTTAAAAAAGATTTGGAAAAGAGTGAGAAATTATTACAATACTTTCTGACTCTTTAATAAGATTAAATATAGTAATTAAAATATTCTTCAAATAAGGAAAATTCGTTACACATACGTAACTATAAACAATAAGTGATGACAAGTTGAGAAGTAAAAATATATGACTCTAATATACAGGGTGTATATATAACAGAAAGATGATATATTGTAAATATTTAAAAAAGTACAAGTCCCAATTATTAACATATTAATAGTGCTTTAGATATCAATTTATTTATCAGTTTATAGTCAACAGGCACAATAATATGCAAAACAATGTAGGTTAGTTTATAAGTCAGATTTATGTAAAGCTATCACTAAAATTGTCTGCAATAAGCAGCTATACATGTAATTATAGGTTAATGTGCGTTTGGACTTACGCGTAAAAAGTACTAATGCGAACTAAAGTCTGCTTACGGGAGTGCGACCGTTCGGGAAGTAATAACAGTGCGATTTGTGACACTGGAGAGACTCATCACGATGGAGAGACTCATGTTTCACTGTGGGATGTACAGCCACACGTCCATAGTCAATGGAGGACTAGACAGCTACATCAAGAAGATGGGAGCAGAAGAATGCTGAAATATACACCGCTACCGATCGATACGACTCTACAATAGGCTAAATAACCTGGGAACAATACAAAGACAACAGTTGTGAAAGTCAATTGTCACAACTTTACAGAAGGCACGTTGAAAAGATCACAAATAAACAATCACTAAAAGAATTGGTAATATTAGAACAAAATAAAAACATATTTGCTCTAATGCTACACAAAAGGGCTATAATATGTAACACAGAAGTATGGCAAACTGAACACCGCCGAACCCTAATAAATTTCCTAGTAAACACAAAATAAATCCTAGTACGCCATTCCTACCTCAAAACGTAGACCTTATGACCTACATCAATAGCAAATTCCTTTACACCAAACAATCCTACCAAAGAAAAATAGAAAAGTTATACTTAGACATAGTACTGCGACGATGCCAAACAAAGAGAAATTAAAAAAAAAAAAAAAACAGATTACTAATGGCCCCATCCTTACCTAACGCCGTCAGTCAACTCATGCAGAACAGGCCAGGGTACACATGCAGCAAACACATACCAGAGACCAATGTAGCAGAAGTATAATGCGACAAAGCAAAGCAGTATCAATCCCAGACGACCACCCAGCAAGGACAAACCAATGGAGGCAGACAGCAGCAGTAACGCATCAATATAGTTAACTCGACACGTGGAATTGGCAAACGGACATTAAAACAGCCAAGACGACGCGAGTGAAGTGCGGATAATTCCCACAGGGATACGCGATAAAGTGTGAACAGTGAACGCAAAACGCGAGTACAATCGTATAGAACAATTAGAATACGCTTGTCGTAATGGACACATGTAATCACGAACAATTGTAATAAGTTAGGAAAGTCTTTCACTTGTTAAGTTTCAATAAGATTAATACAAGATTAACTCAACTTGTCATACACATAGGTTCAATACGGGGGCAGCACGATACATTCGCTGACCACGGTACAATAGTCTATAAGAAACAGTAAATGGTAAAATATAAATTGGGACTTATATAAAAAAATATATATAGTAGATTATAAGTAATATAATATGTAAGTAGATAAATTTATTGTTGGAAAAGGAAAAGGCCCCTCGGCCCTTTTCTTTTTTTGCGTAGGGAGTAATGTAATGTAAGCGTAGCAAGTGAGTGAGAAGTTGGAATAAAGGGATAATGGAACAATAAGTAGCATAGAAAAGATAATAATTATTCGAGATAATTATTATATATTCCAAATTAAATAAGGGATAATTAATACAGTTAACTTATACATTTAAATTATACAAAGTATAACAATTGACCTAGTTATGGCATTGTTTGATAATTGTTTAAACGTATAAAAAGCACGAAACTATTAACAACAACAGCCGTGACCCAAATAGACGCATAACGCCAAAACTGCAACTCAGCGAACCTACGACCTTGGTACTAGAACCGGCGTTGAAAGTACGACGACAATAAAACAGAAAGAAACGACGGTAACCAGGTCAGTAGGAGTCAGTCAGTCAGTCAGTAGTGATAACGGGGGCGCCGTAACTGCCCGCCCAGGGCAGTGATCGCCGGACGCGATAGCGTCCAGTACGCGGACAGTCGGTGATTTTCCGGGGCCGGGTATCTTCTGTCAGAATTCGCGTGTAGTCCGGTTATTGTGGCAGCTCGAAAGTTCGCAACCCTCAACTGACCGAGTTCCAGAAGACTGAACGTGTCGTGGTTGAAGCCCTAATATACACATAAGGTAACAGATTTCTTATACTAACCTGTGTAATTATATTTGTACCTCTGTCAACTTTTCACTATCTTGCTACATCGACTCCCGACGCGCAGAATAACGTGTTAACGATTGTATTAGGAACTTCAGGGTAGATTCAATATATTGTTGACTCTAATATGGTTTTTTTTTTAATGTTCCTTCGTCCGACTCACTAGAGACTAGGAGAACACGAGAATTCTGCGTATACATATCTCCGGCTTCAAAAGTAAGCCCATAACCTCTACTCTTTACAGGACCTGAGACCGAGGAGTTCTTACCCCTATCCCGAAATCCCTTATCTTCTCGTAAATCCACGAAGACGAGCCAGCCCTCCAGACCAGTGTGACCAGTATTCCTTGCAGCCGCTCGCAGGGTTAGCATCCCTTGAGGATCCATTGTATTTTACATTTGGTGACAGTCTTTACAGGACCCTATACATAGAAGTCCTTAATCCCTCTCCACTTCTCTTAAATCTGTAGCAGATTATTACAATTCTCTATGTCAAGAACCTGATTGTCTTCAAATGTATACCTATTTTTACATTCAAAATAGAAATCTTTTTCTTTAACTTCCTTATGATGATTGTTTACTTCAGTCAAAATAGTACTTGACTCAGACCTATCCTGTAACATGTGCATAATAATTAATTTAATGTATAGATTGTTAGCTCTGTTACAAGGAAATTACTGTTTTTTAATCATAAATGATACAAAATAGAGAAATTTCCCATTTTATTTTAGTATAAGAAAATAAAAAGTACAAACAAGACAGAAATCATACTAACCTCAAAATTCTCTGATTGAGTTTCAAGATCGGATACAATGGAGTTATTTACACGAGGCATCCTTTACGCTTCCGCGCCTACATTTTTTTTGAATTTGTAGATAAAATTTCACCATAGTATTTATTAATACATGATTAGAAATTCCGATTTTCCTTAGAAACCAAAATTGACGTGAAACAGGATTTTAGGGAACTCACGCTTGTGTTATATAGAAGTCAAAAGGCCACTGATCAAATCCATCAAATACTTTATACTCACAAAGTAGCTGCGTATATCTTACCCGTCTTAGCAGACGGTTCTTCAGTTTCATCTATAGGAGCGTCTTCATAATTTAGATTTTCCTTTTTATGTTCTACAAATCATAAATTCTCCTAGTGTTATTTAAACAAAGATGGAATTCATCATCATCATCACACAGCCAAATTTGTCCACTATCGAACATAGGCCTCCTCAAGATGTCTCCACTCTTCTCTGTCCTGTGCAGCTGCGATCCAGTTTGTCACTATTCTTTTAATGTCGTCCGTCCATCTGGTAGGTGGTCTTCCACGATTTTGCCTGTCTGCCCTTGGCCGCCATTCTAAAATCTTCTTTGTCCATCTGTTGTCTCTCTGTCTTGCGACGTGTCCTGACCATTTCCACTTCAACTTCGTAATCCGTTTTATCACGTATTCCACTCCAGTTCTTCGCCGTATCTCATCATTTCGTATTCGGTCTCTCAAAGTTACGCCAAGCATAGATCTTTCCATTTTTCGTTGTGCTACTTGTAACTTTTTTATTGATGCTTTAGTAAATGTCAGTGTTTCAGCTCCATAAGTGAGCACCGGAAGTACGCACTGGTTAAATGCTTTTCTCTTTAGCTTTATTGCGAATATATAATTCGCATGTTTGGTTGTCTCTACTTATTTGTATTTCGTGGCTCAGATATATGTATTTGTCAACCGTTTCAATATGCCAGTTTTCTAGTTTCAATGATCCACTAGGTACTAAGTTGGTCATCATTTTAGTTTTCGCAAAGTTTATTTCCAGCCCTACTTTTTGGGAGACTCGTTGTAAATCTCGTTGGCCTCCTTTAAGTCGTCGGTTATTAGAACTATGTCATCTGCAAATCGTAGTTGGTTCAGCCTTTCTCCATCGACACTCAAACCTCTGTTTTCCCATTCTAACATCTGGAATGCATGCTGCATTACGGCATTGAGTAGTTTTGGTGACATGTTGTCTCCTTGTCTAACTCCCCTTTTTAGTTTTATTTTTTGAGTAGGGGTGTGGAGGTTTATTGCTGTTGTGGCATTTGCATATATATGTTGAATAATGCTGGTATATCGGTAGTCGATTCTACAATCTCTCAAAGTTCTTAAGATAGCTACCATCTCGATAGTGTCAAAGGCTTTTTTATAGTTAACAAATACTAGAACTAGTGGCCGGTTGTACTCTATAGTTTTTTCAATTAGGGCCTTTAGACAAGTTAGATGGTCATTTGTACCATACCCAGGGTGGAAACCTGCCTGTTCTCTTGGTTGGCATGTTTCTAGTTTGTTCTCAATTCTGGCAGTGATAATTCGAGCAAATAATTTATACAGATGACTTAGAAGACTGATTGGCCTATAGTTTTCGAGGTCTGTTTGATCTCCTTTCTTATGCATGAGGAGCGTTATAGAATTATTCCATTCAGCTGGTATTGCTTGGTTTTCTAAGCATATATTGAAGAGCTGCTTGATTGTCCTGATGAGAGCAGAGCCTCCGATTTTTAGCGCATCCGCCACTACTCCATCTTCTCCTGGTGCTTTGTTTTTTTTCATTTTCTTTAGAGCATGGTAAATTTCAGCCGTTGATATGTCGGGAATATCTTCTGAACCTTGATTCATAATTTTTTGTTCTGTATGTTCTGTCGGGTTTAAGTCCAATTTATTTGGCCAAAAACCAATACAAAAATAGTAGAAATTGACACATTTAAATATAGGATGCAACAAAATTTCCGCTAAACGGTAAAAAAAAAAGAAATTAGGACGTCCAATAAAACCATAGGTACCGTAACAGGGAACAGTGCTTAGTACATGAAGCGAAGAATCAGATAAACTCTTACTTAATTTACAGATTTTGTTATAGTAATAGGCGTTTATATTAAACATTATATTATATTTTATGTTTATATTATATTATATTATATTAATTCCCCACGACAAAAAAGTATAAAATGATAATAAACGCAAACAACAAGGGATGACTGATGCGATATTGAGGCTAACAAAAAACAGATGAGACCAGAAAAATAAAAACATTGAAGAATATAATAAAACCAATAATGAACTCAAAAGGATAATCCGAGATGCAAAAGAAAAATGCTACAGCAAAGGTATTGAAATAGAAGAACTGCAGAAAAAGTCAAGTTGACAAAGTGACAAGTTTAATATGTACAAATAATGTAAGAAATAACTGGACCATATAGGTCAACTTCAAGTAGTCTAATTATTAAGCAAGGAAATATCATAGGCAATGAATAAGACAAATTGGAGGTAAAAGGAATATATTGAGGAACTGTTTGATGACGAAAGAACAGAAATACAAATCGAAAATATATCAATTGGCCCAAACGTAACCTTCAATGCAATGGAAAGAGCTATAGTACTATCAAATAATAGGAAAGTAACCGGTCTAGATGAAATTCTCAGCGAAACCAAACTACTCGACGATAAAGGCAAACATTCTCTTTTAAACCTCTTCAATAAAAAATTCGAAACAGGGCGAATATACCAACAGACTGGTTACTGTCAACATTGGTAATGATACCGAAAAAAACAAACGCTAAAAATGTAGCGATCATCGTACTATCAGTTTAATAAGCCATGTACTAAAAAATTTCTTAAGAATACTGCACTCGAGAATTTACAACAAAATAGAAGGACAACTAAGCGAATACACAGTTTGGTTTCAGAAACAACCTTGGAAACATAAACATTATTCAGTTTGCAGCTCTTCGTTCAAAGATGTAGGGATATAGAATAGTATATATGTGTTTTATCGACTTTAAAAAGGCCTTTGTACAGTTCAACCATAACAAACTGATAGGTGTCTTGAAACAATTAGGAATTTATGACCAAGACCTCCGTATTATCAAAAAGTTGTATTGACATCAATGTGAAACATACGAACTGTTTAGAATATGACGGAAGCAGTGGAAATACGACGTGGAGTGAGACAGGGGTGTATTTTATTACCTCTACTTTTTAATATCTATAAAAAATATGCCTTAGATGAAAAAGCAGATATTAAAATCAACAAGATTAATGTCAACAATCTCAGATTCGCAGACGATACAGCAAAACAGAGTTACAACCAATGAATATCAGAGTGTATGGAATAGAGTTCGAAAGAATCCACAATTTTACATGTAAAATGCAATGGATGAAAGCAAAGAAATAAGAATACGCATTGAAAAAGCCAGAGTCGAATTCTATAAACTAAAGAAAATTCTCATTAATAGAATATTACATTAAACCTTAAAATCAGATTAATAGGCTACTACATATTCGTCATATTGCTGCATAACAGGGAGAGCTGGACTCTTACAGCAACCCTAATGAAAAATGTTGAGGACTTTGAGATGTGTATTTACCGACAAATATTGTGTATAAGTTGGGTTGATCGAATTAAAAATGAAATAGTTTTACACCAAATAACCAAGAGCACAGAAATAACAAAAACAACAAAAATTCGAAAGTTTTCCGAAATAACAAATAGCGAAAGACATTGGCTAATCTGTTTCGAGTTGCCGTAAACAAAGTTATTATTGCCAATATGATCGCCAAAGTTCGATAATCGTAAAGGATACTAAAAGAACAAGACGAAAATTAATTCCAAATTACAGCTAATTAATAACTTTATACTTTTTTGAGATATACTCCTTAGCAAGCACTGGTTTAGATATTAAATATATTTGTGTAAAATTAGCACTAATATTTAGAGGTGTTGTGTTACTTTTATTTTAAACCACTTTTTTATCCCTTGAAAAGCTAAAGACATTTGGAAAAAGAAAACAGCAAAAATAAAAACTTTAATAATAAAAACCGATCAATTCAACGGGAAAATTGAATCTATGACCCAAGTTTCAATACAAGCATGGAACATACTAAAGAAACTAACTTTTCACACTCTTTTTTATTATATAGTTTAAGCTCTTTACAAATAAAACTCTTTTGCGGGCATTGGCAGATAATCAAAGACCTATCTAGAAATAACCGATATGGTTTTAATTTGAAACTTTGACTGTACTAATTAAAACTCGACTAGTAAAACACGTAAAGCAAGAGACAGTCGGCAATATATTACAGTGGATAGTGTTTCTTCATTGCATCCTAACACCAGTCGCCGACTTTGACATATACAACTCCCAGTGGCAAAGTAATTACCAGTTGTAAATCCAACAAAGAGGCAGGGGAAGATTAAAAGTATAATAGCAGGGTTGGCCTATTCAAAAACAATGAAACCCTTGTAGCTTGTAAATGTATATAATGTTTTTTTAGCTTAAAGTATAAATCCTATATTTCTGTCAGATTTAACTATAACGGTAAAATTATAAGCTAGAATTTTGGGGTGTGGCAAAAGAAGTAATAAAATCAGGATGAAGTAGTTTTTAGGTAGGCAACCGCCCACGGGAAAGATGGGTAAAGATACAACTACAAAATAGTTCAGCGGAATTATAGAGCACCTTAAGAGTGCTAGAAGGGTTTGTCCACGACTGAAAAAAGCCTGAATTCAAACTCAACCTAACTCCTTCTCGAAAAGTATACCTGGTCATAATTGGACTAAGGTGTTACAAAAAATAAGCAAGAATCACTTTGGAATCAAAACAGGCTTCCATTTGGATGTGCAAAGACTTTTTGGAGACCATTAAGGGACTCCAAAACATATGGTACCCATCCGCTAGACCTGTACAAGCTGGTACTGGGTTTCACAATTTTGAAATTAGTATCATGAATCGAAAGACATCGAAGTGCTTTACAAATGTTCAACAGGAAGCGACCACAGATTAATCCAAGCTAAGATAATATTAAATATCAAATTGGAAAAAACAAAGATGATCCTAAAATTACGAAAAAAGAAATAAATTCCCCCAGAAAACAACGACCTGTATAAAGATACACAAACCTGACATACAATACTTGCAAGACGAAATAGAAAATGTAGATCAAGTAACGCAGGCACTAAAATAAACGGAAAGGAAGTACTGACCGACCGTTCTGACCTATAAAGAATAACTAAGTAAAAACACCAAAGAGTAAATAGGTAAAAGAAGACAGCTGACGACAAACTCCAGCTCCAACTACACAACAATAAAGAAATTAAATAAAAATATCTACCGGTCAATCCGAAAAGATACAAGAGAAAAAAATACAAGAGAAATAACTAAAAAATTCAAGAAAGCAAAAGTTTAAAAGTTTTAAGACAAAATAAGTTTTGAAGTAAATACGAACAACATAGGAAAGAAAAACATGTACAAAATAAAAAATAAAGATGGAAACATTACTACGGATAGAACCAAAATTGTTGAGGTTGTCGAATCCTTTTATCGTGAAATGTATGAGAGTACCGCCGAAACGCAGGATAAGCCTCTGCCAAAGTCACAAACCAGTGATCAGAATTTATGCCAGTGATAATAACTGGCATAAACATAAAATCAAAACAACACTTTAAGAAATGAAAAATAACAAATCCCTGGAGATGATAAAGTAGTGATCGAGGCGATCAAGTTAGGTGGAAATAAAATTATCCAGGATTTGGCTAAGCTTTTCACCGCATGCGTCTATCAAAAAAAACTTCTTCTCAATGGAACAATGAAAACATAGTTTTATTACACAAACAAGGAGACAAAGAGAAAAAATATTATCAAAAAAAGACTGGACGCTAAGACTTTTGTCAGCCTAGAGAACAAGCTGGATTTAGGTCAGGATACAGCAGTAAATGGGGTAGCGGGTAGGTACCCCTCTATAATCCCGATAGAGGGTAGACTTACTTCAGGGAGGTAGAGAGAGCTAGAAAACTTCTTCTCAATGGAACAATGAAAACATAGTTTTATTACACAAACAAGGAGACAAAGAGAAAAAATATTATCAAAAAAAGACTGGACGCTAAGACTTTTGTCAGCCTAGAGAACAAGCTGGATTTAGGTCAGGATACAGCAGTAAATGGGGTAGCGGGTAGGTACCCCTCTATGATCCCGATAGAGGGTAGACTTACTTCAGGGAGGTAGCGCCCCTGCCCACGCGAGCTCCTGGTTTTCCTCTACTCCCTACTTAGGGGAAATCAGGCCCAAACCCCAATATTATCCTACCCAAACCCCAAATTCCTTCCCTATATCCTCCCCCAACTCGCCAACACGTCTGGCCAGCGTGGCGTTTTAAGGCCAAACCCCCCGTAAACATGCAAAACACAAACCAAACACGGCCCTCAGTCCCCGGCAGCTCAAAAATCTCTGACCAAGGTAGCGGACAGAAAAGATTAAGAGCAGAGGGTGCTAAGAATACCCGGGATGGACCAGGCTACCACTCAAGACGGCTAAACTGCACAAGAATACTGCATCTTGCATCCTATAATATAAGAACCCTCTCAACCGATCATAAACTAATAGAACTGGAAAACGAATTAAAAACAATAAAATGGGATGTAATGGGACTTAGTGAAATTAGAAGGAGAGGAGAAGAACAACAAACATTGAAATCAGGACACCTGTTCCACCACAGAGGAGAGGAACATTCATCCAGTGGTGGAATCGGGATCATTGTACATAAAAAACACATACCCAACATAACAAAAATCGAGACCATAAGCACGAGAGTCATCCTATTGATATTAAAACTAAACTCTCGTTATAGTTTAAAAGTTATACAGGTCTACGCCCCGACAACTGGACACACAGATGAAGAAGTTGAAAAATTCTATGAGGATGTAGCAGAGGCACAAAAAAGAACACGAACACACTATACTGTTCTCATGGGCGACTTCAACGCAAAACTCGGATTCAAACAAGACCAAGCGGAGATCGCGTTAGGAAAGTATGGATACGGGGCAAGAAACGCAAGAGGGGACATGCTTTTAAACTCATCAATGCATGTTTCAAATGAACTCTTTCTTTAAAAAGAAACCCCAAAACAAATGGACTTGGATAAGCCCTGATGGCGCCGTCAAAAACGAAATCGACTTTATAATTACAGATAAAAAAATATATAATACAAGACGTGGAAGTACTCAACAAGTTCTCTGCTGGCAGCGACCATAGGATGATAAGAACAAAAGTAATGCTTAACGTTAAAAAAGAAAGAATGAAGCTTGTTCCTAAACCAAATGTTAGAAGATGGGTACCACCTGAAAATGCAAAACTGTTTGAACGTACGGTCGAAGAAAAATTACAAAACGAAGAAACAGAAAACATAAACATCGAACAACTAAACCAGAAAATAGTCAAAGCTCTGAAACAAGCACAAGAAAAATGTTGCCCAAAAAACCAAAAAGACGAAGAAAAACTAAGTCTAAGCACGAAAACTCTATTAGAGGAAAGAAGACAACTAACAGATAAATACAGAACCAATCTAACAAAAATGAGACAACTAAACAAACAAATCACTAAGAACATCAGAAAAGATATAAGAGACTACAACACCAGAGAGATATCAAAAGTCATAGAAGAGAACAAAAGTTTAAAAGTCTTCAGAAGGAAACAGCAAATAGGAAAGAAAAATATTTACAAACTGAAAAACACAAAGGGCGAAATAATAACAGATAAACAGGAAATTCTACAAACTGTCGGACAATTTTACAGCGAACTCTACAGCAAAACAGAAGAAAATGTTCCAACTGACAACATACCAAAGGTTCTAAACCAGGGCTCGGAAGACATACCAGATGTTACTGTTGATGAAATCAAAAAAGCTCTCCTACAAATGAAAAATAACAAGTCACCTGGCGACGACGGGGTCGTTGCCGAAGCCATAAAATTAGGAGGCGAGAAACTGATACAAATGCTTTCCATACTTTTCACAGAATGCCTTGAAAGAGGAACAACACCATCACAATGGCAAAATGCAGTGATCATTCTAATGTTTAAGAAAGGAGATTTAACAAATCTCGTAAACTATAGACCAATCAGCCTCATCTCACACATATACAAGCTTTTTACAAAAGTCATAACAAACAGACTTTCGAACAAAATGGACTTTTACCAATCATGCGAACAGGCAGGATTCAGGTCAGGCTTCGGCACAAACGACCATCTACAAGTTATTAAAAGCCTCATCGAAAAATGTATAGAGTACAATAAACCCCTCGTCCTAATATTTGTGGATTATGAGAAAGCATTCGACACAGTAAACCACCAGAAAATGCTAGAAGCTTTAAAAGAGTGCCGAATAGATCACCGCTACACCACTGTCATCAAAAATATCTATGATAATGCCACGGCATGCGTCAGACTCCATGAAGATACACACAAGTTCAAAATTCATCGCGGAGTTCGCCAGGGCGACACCATTTCGCCAAAACTGTTTACAACATTATTGGAATACATGTGTAAGCGTGCAAACCTAGACGAAAAGGGCATAAACATAAATGGAGAGCAGCTTAGTCACCTCAGGTTCGCGGACGATATAGTCCTGATAACAGACCGCATAGATCATGCCATCGAAATGTGCGAAAGACTCTACCATGCCTCTACACAAGTGGGTTTAAAGATCAATAACTCAAAAACACAAGTGATGACAAACCTTGTTCTGAGTGAGAACATCAACATAGCTGGAACAAGTATAGAACAAACATCAGCATACAAATATCTGGGACACGAAATTCGCTTAAGTAGAGATAACCAGACCAATGAACTAATACGTAGAATAGGGTTGACATGGGCAGCTTATGGAAAGCTAAGAGATGTTTTCCAATCAGCCCTTCCCATCTGCTTGAAGAGAAAAGTCTTCGATCAATGTGTGCTGCCAGTTCTAACCTATGGTGCGGAGACGCTAACACTTACTAAGACGTCCGCAAACAAAATTCGAACAACACAGAGGGCAATGGAACGGTCCATGTTGGGATTAACCCTGAGAGACCGAATACCCAACACAGAATTGCGCCGTAGATCGGGAGTAACCGACGCAATCAAAAGAATATCAACCTTAAAATGGAACTGGGCAGGGCACGTCGCGAGAACGAAGGACGGCAGATGGACAAAACGCATTCTTGAGTGGAGACCCAGACAAGATGCCTTTAGAAATAGAGGACGACCACCAACAAGATGGACGGATGACCTGAAACGGACACATCAAAATTGGATGCAGGCGGCTCAGGACAGAAATTTGTGGGGTGAACTACGGGAGGCCTATGTTCAGCAGTGGACGAGTATGGGCTGAATGATGATGATGATGATGATGATGACAGCAGTAATGAGCACTTACTAGTGTTAAAGAAATTGATAGGAAAGTCCAAGAGGATTCTTCAAGAACGACTGTATTGTTCTCAACAAGAATGGAGATGACCCAAAGACATTGCAGTTTCTATCAGCAGAAGAAGCAGTTTTATCAAAAATAATTAATGAAAAATTTAAAAATATTACTCTTGTGATTGGGGAAACTTCTAGAAAAAACGACGAGAAATTCGAAATTGTTTATCAAGTGATTAAATAAACTTCTAGACAAAATGATGAAAGATTCGACGAAACGTCTCAAATTATTTAAGAAGCAGCTAGACAAAACAACGAGAAATTCGAAAATGTTTCTAGAAGATTCGGTGAAGTAAGTAGTTAGAACAATGAGAAATTTGAAGAAGTTTTAGAACATTTGATTAGGTAGAAAAGAAGATTAAACAGTTAGAGAGCATGATAACTAATACGAAAGTGCTACCACCAGTTAATGCAGTGGTTTTAGATCCTGTGGTAAAAAAAGAATCACCGAGAGACGAAACGACACATCCTCTGAGATTCAAATTGCCACCATTTGATAGAAAGCCTTAATGTCGCTATACCTTAGACAATTTGAAGTTATGGCGATAGCCAATCATTGGACAGAACAAGAAAAGGCTGTTTCCTTGACTGCTGCTTTACAAAGTGATGCTGCGGATATCCTAAGAACGATTCCTAAGAGTCAAGAAAAATGTTACCAGACCTTGTTCACTCGATTGGACAAACGTTACGAAGATGCCCATCTACAACAAGTATATAAAGTACAAATAAGAAATAGAATTCAACGAGTAAGTGCAAATTTGCAAGAATTTGAAGCAAATGTTGCTCATACCGCGCTGTGGGCTTATCCAGAGGCACCAGAAAACATATTGAAAGAAATTGCTGTAGTTTGCTTCAACAAGCACATTGAGTGTTGAGTGTTAAAGCTTTATATATATGCTCTCAACAACTAGTAAGTTGCACTGACGACTTGTGATATATTGTAAATATTTACACATTCCTCTTTTAATCTTCTTCTTCTTCTTCGTCTAGCCATTCACGTCCACATCTGAACATAAGCCTCTTCAAGTCTTCCTTTCCATTGGTTTTTATTGTACGCTACTTGTAGCCAATTTTTCCCGGCAGTCCTTTTCAGATCATCTGTCCATCTCATTGGAGGTCTGCCTCTGGGTCTTTTATGTTGGTATGGTCTCCAAGTTAAAATTGATCTGTGCCATTTGTTTAATAGTGTATTAAAAAAAGAAATAAAACAATTCCGAAAGTTAGACCAAAAGTCAAAAGGCCAACCGGCCAAACTATATATCGATTGTCACCAATATCCAATATTTCGTATATATATATATATATATATATATATATATATATATATATATATACAGTGTAGGTAAAATTTTAAGGTCGGTATGGTAAAATTTAACAGTATATCTAACGCAGATATAAAATCATATTTTCAGGGAATTAGACAAAGATAACAATCATATTTCCCCTTCGTCTCCCCTCCTAAAATTCTTTTAACACTCATTGGCCATTGCCCATTAGTGAGACGATTAGTTCCGATCAGATATTCTCTGGTTCCGATCCTAATATACCTAAAAAACTAGAGGTGGGTCCTCTCGTTTTTTTAATTTTTATCGGAACCGTTTTTCGTAAACTGTAACTAGTTGATTGTTTACCAGTATTCAAATTAGCGAGTACACAAACATATCGATACATTTTTGGCAAAGTAACGTAAGTCACCAAAAACGATTTGTAGAAAAAACAATTTTTTAATTCAACCTGCTTAAACTTATTTAAATTATGACTGAAAAAACTTGTCCTAAAAAAGGTTTAAAGTAAATCTAGGTTTACTACACTCTTTCAGTACCTTTTTAACAGTAATAGCATTAGTTTAATTGAAAAACATTATTTTCGCCAAAAATGTCACTTACGTTACTTTGCCAAAAATGCATCGATATTGGCTATTATCGTTTAGGTGTATAAATATTGAAATAAAAGAACCTAACGAAGGATATATTTATTGTAACTTGAAAAATAAATTAAATAATACAAATGGTACTTAAATACTTACATTTACATTACACATTATTAAATCGCGAATCGTCTAAATTGACATTTAAAAACATAAGTTTTTCCACCTTTCTTGTTAATCGCGTTCTTCTTTTATTTAAAATTATACCAGATGTTAAACATGTGTTCACAAGGAAAAGATTTTGTTACAATACTACCACATTTTATGAATATAGTGGTTAAGTTACGATATACATGGCGATGGTTTTTTCACCACGGTAATGGACAGTTCCAATCTCCGTTCGAAATTGTTTGTGGGTAATATCTCATCAGACTATTACATGTCGACTTCTTTTATACCTCTCGATACAGGTGTATGTTTAGATGAGTCATGTCCAATTAATTCATCAAAAATACACCATGGACTTAAGTCATCTTTATCAGTTTCTTTTTCTTGGACTGATTGATTTTCAAGATTTACTAAATTTTTCGTTTCATCCGTTTTCCATAGTTAAAGAACCAGCTTTTAAAAAGTTTGCAGGGTGGATTCCTGGATATAAACCGCCAACAAGAAAAACTTTGTCAGGTTCATTACTTCAGGAATGTTATGTCAAAAGTGAGCAAATTATTAGATCACAAGTTGTTAAAGAAGTAGAAAATATCTGTATTACTACTGACCTCTGGACATCTGGAGTAACTGAGAGTTACTTCGCATTAACAGGACAATATTTAAGCGAAAATTTAGTATTCAAAACTTTTTTATTAGGCTGCTGCCATTTTTCTGGAAACCATAATCCAGAAAACAGCGATTACTGAAATTATTAATCAGTGGGGTCTAAAACGAAAAGTAAATTTTGCAGTAACTGATAATTCCTCAAATATGGTCAAAGTTATTAAATATGTTTTGTTTTATGATGATTGTGATTTATGATGATGATTAAATTTATTGGTGGGGGACGCACTTAAATGCTGTCGTGTACAAATAGATAAAATAAAAAGTCCTTTTTTCGACAATTCTGCAAAAAAACACATTTCAAAAAAGTACCTTATCTTCAGAAAGGCTTTTAAAGTATTAATTACAACAGAACGCAGTTCCCAAACGGCCAATCCAAGACGTGGAAACTAGGTAGAACTTCACCTATTACATGTTAAAAAGAATGACCGAGTTAGAAGAGGCAACCCGTTCCACATTGGTAGTAAATAATACAGACTTAGACTTAAACCTAATCTAAATAAAGAACACTGGATTATTTGTTCTCAACTTTCCCAAATTTTACGGCCGTTTAAAGAAATAACAAGTACAATGAGTGACCAAAAATACTTGAATGCTAGTTCAGTGATTGTTATGGTACGCTGCCTGCAAGAATCTTGCAATAAAATTTTAGCAAACGGCATACTTACATCCATAGTATCCGACATAGTACAATTACTAATATCGGGTTTAGCAAAAAGATTTAGAGGGATAGAACAGAGTGGCACATTGTCATTATGTACATTTATGGATTCACGATTTAAAGTGCAGAACAAAACAAAAAGTTAAGAAGCTGGTTACTTCTATAATTAACGAACAAGAAGATTGTACTATTGAAAATCAACCAGTACAAGAAAAAGAAACCAATAAATGTGACTTAAGTCCATGGTGTATTTTTGATCAATTAATTGGAGATGACTCGTCTACACGTACACCTGCATGGAGAGTCCATTACAACGGTGGAAAAACCATCGCCATGTATATCCTAACTTAACCACTATATTCATAAAGTATTGTAAATGTGAACACATGTTCAAAATCTGGTTTAATTTTAAATAAAAAAGAATACGGTTAACAAGAAGTAAAGTAGAAAAACTTATGTTTTTATGTCAATTTAGACTATTCGCGATTTAATAATAACGTGTAATGTAAATGTAAGTCCGATTTACTATTTGTATTGTTTAGTTTAGAACATAATATTTAAAACAGAATATTTAAAAATTGGAGGAAATACCACAGATCTGAGGCTTGAAAACGCAGTCATAAAAGGCTGCAACCAGTATAAATATCTAGGAAGCATCATATCAGCAGATGGCAGAGTTAAGATAGATGTACAAAACCGAATAACCCAAGGGAAAAAATGCATCCGAATACTGAATTCATTACTGTGGTCTAATAAAATAAAGATGCATACCAAACTTCGCGTATATAGAGCAATTGTAGAACCAATTACCACATATGGTGCCGAATGTTGGACGATGACAAAGAATGAACGAGATAAAGTAGACGTTGTGGAAATGGATTATCTTAGAAGGTCATGTCGAGTATCGAGAATGGAAAGAATCAGGAATGAGGAAATACGAAACCGTACAGGAATTAGAGATACTCTTTCAGATAGAATACAAGAAAGGCAATTACAATGGTATGGTCACGTGATGAGAATGGAGGAGGAGCGGTGGCCAAAGAAAGCCTTAATGTATGTTCCGCCAGAAAGAAGGAAAAGGGGAAGACCACCAAATTCCTGGAGAAGAGAAATTACAAAAACAATGCAATCTAGAGGCTTAGAAGAGGGAGATTGGGGAGATAGGAAAAGATGGAGGCTGAAATGCGAGAAGCGGCAATCGCCGTAGGACCCCCGTTATATGATGATGATGATTGTTTAGTTTATTTTTCAAGTTATAATAAATATATCATTAGGTAGTTTCTTTCACTTCAAAAGATATACACATAAACGATAATAGCCGTTATGTTTATTTATGTAGGTACTATCTTACTTGAAACTACTTTTAAACAATCATAGTTACTTGTTTATGAAAATTAAAATTTTTAAATGCTTTTTAGCATTCAAAAAAATTTAAATTTTTTTGGAATCCTGAGAAAACTAACAAATATTTTTGAAAAATTTAAATGCAGAATGAAAGATTACATTATTACCGAGGGCCGAAGGTCCCTTAGAATAAACAAAAAGTTTTTTTAATGAGATATTTGAAATTAAAAATCACACTAAATTTTGTTTTTTTTTTTCATCCCTATAACTTATTAAAATAAACATTATAGAAGTTTTCAGGGACTTTCAGCTCTCGGTAATAATGTATTGTTTCATTCTGCGTTTAATTTTTTCAAAAATATTTATTAGTTTTCTCAGGATTCGAAAAAAATGAATGCATTTAAAAAATTTTGGCCCGAAATTTTGCTCCTACGCTGTTAACGATAAACTAGCACGACCCACCTCTACTTCTCGTTACTCGATCTTTTGACCAGACGACAATCTAGACTAGACGTTGCCAAATAAATTAGTGTATGAATATTTTTTAATTTGGCGTTATTGTATGCATGTTTAATTGTTTATTATTTCATATTGGGAAATTATTTTGATATTTAGATTTTTAGTTCGGAAATCGTACTTAAAATACGAAACATTAATAAATTTTATTTATATAAAACGATTTCCGAAATGGAAATCAAAATGTTATATTACAATTATTGTAAAGAAAACTTGTGGCATATTCCCAATAAAAAAAACAGTAACCTGCCATTTAAATCAATTTCGCCCAAATTTGATTGTCTTGAGCATTTTATCTTCTTGATAGAACATTGTTCAAATGCAAAAAAAGACAACAGGTCAAATAAAACCAATAAGTTTGGCAACGTTGAATTTCCCCTTTTTTAATATTTCCATTCGGCGATATAAAGGGCGTACCTAATATACCTCTCTCTTTTTAAACAGCTGTTTCTCACTCCATCTCACGTAAGGTCCATACCGACCATAAAATTTTTCCTACACTGTATATATATATATATATTATATATATATATATATATATATATATTATATATATATATATATATATATATATATATATATATATATATATATGAGATACAAATACAACCTCGTACAAGCTCTTAGTTTTAGGGTTCATAGGTTGACACATCCTTCTCACCGAAGGGATTCTCTTAACCATCTTAAATCCATTTTGTTACAGAATTCTTATCCATTATTTGTAATCAATACATTTCTGTTTTTCACTAGTTACACACTTTCTAGACACAGTTTGAATAATAGTCAAGTACAGATTCAACCTGATATCTCAGTAGGCACACCAGAAAACGACCCCCATAACGGTTCTTCTTCCCCTTCACGTTACTACTCTCTTCCTTATTTTCCTCATCTGACTGAGAAACTCGCAAAACTCCTAACATCTACACCAATTAAAATTGGAGTTAAAAATGTCAGATCAGTTGGTAAACTTTTTTCTAAAACTAAAACCCCTTTAAACCCGTTGGAAAAGATCAATGTGGTTTACAACATCCCCTGCATGGATTGTAACCTTTGTTACATTGGTCAGACTCGTAGATCCCTTAAAGGCCGACTAATTTCTCACAAGAGTGATATTAGATACCATAAACATTCCAGTGCCTTAGCACAACACATTCTTACGTCTGACCACCGACCTGATTATGAACATGTCAAAATTCTTTGTACAAAAAGCAACCATTTCAAGAGAACCTTCCTTGAAATGTGCCACATTTTCCTCAATCCTTCCACTATGAATAAACGTACGGACATCGACAATCTCAGTTTGGTGTACCATTTTCTTCTCTCCAATATCAAATGAAAAATTTTCGACGTTATTTTCGTCATCCAGACTCTCTCATTGCCATTTTCTTTTGATCGTTTATTACCAAATTCACTTATTCTTATTATCATCCTTTTACATCCCTTACTGATTCATACCTAATTACATAAACCCTCTCTTAGACAATGTATATTTTTCCTCCGTGACTAATTGTCATTCTAAACTCCCGATTACAACCTATCTTCACCACATATTGGTTTTGTAGACATTTCTACTTAACAATCTATTTGCTTCAGTGTTCTCTGCGTTGTTAGGTTTGCGTTTCTGTGTATTGCGCCTGCTCGTCTCATTCTCCCAAAGAAAGTTGGATCAACTCAGAACTAATAAATCCACACATTCTATTGCAAGGAAAATGCCGGCAATTTGACTTTCGTTTTTCGAGTCCGAATCCGTTAGAAGGAAATGCGCCCTAAAGTGAAGTTCAAAATTTGTTTGTTACAACAATTCAGCTCTGTGCCAGTGCGTTTTAGTCACTTTGTTATTTTATTTCTACATTTGACTGTTGTAAGTTAGTTTTTTACGTGTAATGTTGACGAGTTTTTTAGTAAGCTTGGTAGTAGTTTTTTATTCTGTCGTTCATTTGTAAATCAAACTTTTTCGCTTTGAAAAACACGAATGCTACTACATAGAAACTTTCAAGCTATAATTTTACCAAAAATTTAATGTTTTGACCACAGTTAACAAAGGGAATGGTGTGTTTGTTTAACACCCTTTATTCTTCACTCTACATTCGTAAGTTAATTTTGTGATGAAGCTTGTGAACACCACAAGCGAAACGTCTTCAAATATAAGAATGGAACTGTGATTTCCTTGTATTATTTCTCCTTTGACCGATATCCTCGTTGAGCAAAAGAATTTTTCTTTTGAAACTTACTGCATTGTATATACATATATATATATATATATATATATATATATATATATATATATTATATATATATATATATATATAATACACTGTCCAATAAATATAATGTCAAAGGAATCAATGTGGACGAAGAGATGCTATACCACCTAAGGTACGCAGACGATATAGTCCTGAGTCTTGATTCCAGACGATTGCAGACAAACAAAGAAAATGTTGGGAGAACTTAGTACAGCCTGTCATAAAATAGGTTTAAAAATTAATATAACAACGAACTTAGTACCAAGTAAACACCTTGAAATACAATATGAAGAAATAGATCTGGTGGACAAATATATATATCTAAGTCACGAAATTAAGATAAGTAAGGACAATCAAACAACCGAAGTATCCAGAAGAATAATAAGAGGATGGGCAGCATACGGAGCTCTTAGGAACGTTTTTAAGAGTGACATCCCAACTAATATCAAGAAAAAAGTTTTCGACCAATGCGTGCTATCGATGATGACCTATGGTGCAGAAACATTATCGCTCACAAAGAAAAAAGCACAAAAATTAAGAGTAGCGCAGAGAAGAATGGAGCGATGAATGATAGGGGCCATTCTGTAAGACAGGATTAGAAACGAAGATCTACGAGCTGAGACCAAAGTCATAGGCGTCATTGAAAGAAGCTGTAACTTAAAATGAAAATGGGATGGAAACGTTGCCAGAATGAAGGATGAAAGATAGACTCCCAAGCTAGTTGAATGAAGACCAAGAGCCGATAAACGTAGCAGAGGAAAACCACCAACACGATGGCAAGACGACTTACGAAAGACAACAAAAAACTGGATACAGCAAGCACAAGATAGAACACATTGGAGACAAACAGGGGAGGCCTATGTCCAGCAGTGGATTGAGAGAGGCTGATGATGAATATGATGAATATAATGTCCAGTTTATAGTGTCCTGAGCCTTCTCGTTCCGTCTCCATTCACTTCTATCGGCTCAGTCTCCAAGTCCCTGATACATTTTAAATTGCTGGATCTTATTTAAAAATCATATAATCTGGCTAGCACCAACAAATTATATTTTATTTACATTATAAACAAAACTGAATTCCATAAATCGTGCATATGTCATATATATTTACTAAGTTGCAAGCCCTTTGGAAGTAAATCGTCCCATTAAATAATCGTAAAGTTCTAGCCAGACACGATCTTGAATAACGTTAAAGTAATATATATTTATGGGTGTTCGTCAGCTTTCCGGGATCGTAAATTTTAAATCTACTCTACTTTATAAGCCAATAAAATTTAAACACTACGTTTACCTCTGTAAAAGCTAGATTTTTAAATGATGGTACCTGTCTGCTTTTGTAATACAAAATTTAATTCTGACTGGTTTACGCTTTGATTCGCAAACACCATAACTTAAAATACATGTGAAATATTAATTTGTATATTCAATATAAATATAATATTAGGAATAAATATAAAATAAAAAACATTTAAAAAGAGAAAATAATTTGTCAATATTTAGTAAAAGAAAATGATATTTATTTCACGTTAAATAAAATTATCTTGAAATGTGTGAAAGAAATAAATTGCTTAGGAATTATTATTTGAACGTAACTTAAAATGGATCATTGTTTTAACATGTCGTGTTCTACAGAACGTTGAAAATCATCAGCGTCATTTGGACTTTGGACAGCATTCTTCTAAACAACATTATTTTATTGTTTTCATATTATTTTCATAAGTTGTTTGGAAGAAAAGCGTGGTCCCAGTAGACGACAACTTACTTCGTAACATCAAGTATTGGACAGGACTTACTCGTCTGCCATATAAGGCTTCCTTGCATATTTGCTCGGAATATAAATTAAAAAGATTAAATTACCACTTTTAATGGAAATTACTCACAATTTAAGTATTAAATAAGTTTATTGACGTTTCAATTTCCTCTTTGGAAATCGTTCTCAAAATACAAAATATTAATAAATTTAACAAATTTTGTTTCTTTTATTACTTGGTGAAAAATTCAATTTAGTTTATTAAACACAACACTAAAAGGTACTGCAAGGTAAAATAGAAGGAAAAAGGGCCCCAGGATAAAGAAGGATATCCTGGCTTGCTAACCTGAGAACATGGTATAGAAAGACCTCAACACAGCTATTTCGTATAGCAACCAACAAAGTCAGCATAGCAAAAATGATCGCCAACATTCACAACGGACAGGTACCCTAAGAAGAAAAACACCAAAAGTAACAACCAAAGTAACAAAAAATAAATTAAATGAAATTATAAAACTAGCAGAAGAACAACAAGGTTTTAGGCCGGGAAGATCATGCACCGACGCTATACTTATAATGAGGCGAACGCAAGAGGAATCATTAGAATACAATAAACCGGCATATCTTTGTTTTGTGACCTTAAGAAAACATTTGATCGAGTCGAATTAAAGGACTTTATCCACTTATTGAACGCAAGAGAGATACCTCTAGAAATAATTAAAACGATCAAAATTATCTATGAAAAATAGAATCTCTATCGTTTAAACTGATTATGGATGAAATAATAAAAAAGTAAGAACTAAAAAAGGATACCAAATGGGGAAAAACAACTTAAAATAATGTGCTATGCAGACGATACAATACTACTCTTCTATGATGAACTAGTGCACTAATAGATTTCCAGACAGTTCCAAAACCGTTGATTAATCCGCGTTTTTGGCGAGGAGTATAGGTACTTGTGTCGGCAATAAATTCTCTATAATTTAATTTCACATGAAATCGTTCTATAGATCCGCTAGATTGCGGAAGTATGGCATTTTCAAATTCTCGACCATATTCGCAGTGTATTCTTATAGGTGTTCCGTAATGTTGGAAAAATAGGAGAATAGAGTTAGTTCATTTCGAATGGTTAGTGCATAATTTCTGGTAGGATATTCAAAATATCCACGTTGATACTTTCGAATGGTGTTTTTGGAGTTTCTGTTAAAGCTAGTGGTCCACTTAAATTTTTTTTCTGCAAATTTTAAACTTTTGACAAATTTCGTAGGCTTTTATATATTTTTCTACGTCCTTTGTTAAATTTTTCCAATTATATTTTTCTTTTGTGCATCTGACAGTTTCGTTTATCCCTTGGTGTAAATTATTTTTGCCATTATGGTAATGTTCTAATATTTGTGGGATTTCGTAGTCACTTGCCTGTTTAATTACATTTTGGCAGATTTTTAATTTAAGTTCTTTGTCCGCAAATATAGAGGAAAATATTTCTGGAATGGGAAGTTCGAGGTTATTTTCTATGCAATAGGTCTTTCATTTGTTGAATTGTTCCTGATTTGCAAAAAGTATAAGAAATTCGTACGATATTACACTTTCTGAAACAAAAGGTAATGGGATAATAAAATTTTTTCGGTTTTTTACGGTTTTACTGGATACGATATTTATTCTTCTGTTACTATATTCTACATTTTCTTCGAATGTCCTCTATTATTTTTTCGTGCAAATCCTCGAGTTTGTTCTGTCAGAAAAAGGTAACGATGTTTTTACGAGATTTGTCTTACAGTTCTGGATTTTATATTTGTATTTTGGAGTAATCAATTATTGATTTTGTTTTGTATAAATCAAGAAACTTTTCGAATTAATCGGACGTTTTTTTTATGTCTTCTTCTGTATTCTCGTCTTCGTCTTCTTGAATATCTGTGTTATATATGTTAGATGCGTGTAATTAAAGTCTTGACTGGAAGTTCGCATAGTCCTTAAAATTATTTATTTTTATTCTCGAGAAAGCATCTGCATTTCGGTTAATTGTTCCTGATCGGTTTTTCCTGTAATTATATTGTTCAAGTTTTAGGTGCCAGCGCGCTAAGCGGCTTCCGGGGTCTTTGATTGAAAAAAGCCATGTGAAAGGTCGATGATCAGTAATGTTAAAACTTTAGACTTAAATATTAAAACTTTCGAGCAACCTCGTATACTACACCTTTAGTTAAGTTCATTTTACACCCCTCGAGAGAAGATGCCGGTAGTGACCAGAGGAGAAGAGAGACACAGGCAGTTACAGTCCACAACCGAGTCTCAACACGACATCATTACGCTTAGGACGCTATTTTTAAATTTATTGTTTACAACATATTTTACATGTGCCTTTTGACTTCAATATAGTTTAGTTTGAGTGATTTGTTTTGTTTTTGTATTATTACGTGAAATTCTAATAAGATTTAACCTACATCCCAACATAATTGGTTCTTCGAGCGGATATTATCCAGTGATCAAGAATATTTGGCTGTTCATTCCACGTAAGCTGAATTCATTTTCGACGAATTTGCCGTCCCATATACACAGTTTAGCAACGGAAGAATTAAGATACAGTCCTTTCTCTCTATAACGATATGCAAGGGACCGGGAATTTTCATCGTTATAAGGAGAGATCGTTATACAGAGAGAGACAACATTCGGTACTGTAATATTAATAATACTGTACTAAATAACCTATTTTAATTTAAAAAAATTATCAAAACAAATATAAATGATTTAACATTGTATTCCACATAGATTTATTAACGAATAATATAAGCAATACAGTATAAAAAATGACTGTGCAATTAAAACATGTGTACCGTACAATAAAAAAATAAAATGCCACTGTGAAATATATTTAGCCTACATTATCAAAAAAATCTGTCACCTTGGTCTGTCTTTTTTTCCCTTTCCACATAACTGACCTGACCTTGTCCTGAAGACGCATCGAATCTTCTACAGCACTCATATCGTCTTCCTGGTGGATGAAAAATCGATGCAGTACTTTTGCCGCATCCAATGCCTGCTGAGGGGTCGGAGCTGGTTCTGACTCTGCTTCCACTTCAGAGTCACTGTTTTCTTCTTCTTCTACACGAACTGCTTGCAGGATGTCCTCGTCAGAAAGTCCAGATGTTGTAGCTACATTTTTATCAACTTCTTCAAAATCTGTTAGCTCTTCCGGTCCGTAGGTGATAGTAAATTCAAACTGTCTGGCCCAAACATCTAATGGCAGGTCATCTTCATCATAAGCCAATCCTTGATCTTCCAGCCATCCTGCGTGTTTGAAGGAATGTTGTATTGTATTACTCGTCACCTCGTCCCAGGATTTACTAATCATTAGGATGGCGTTAAGAATGTTTAGTTTAAGATCGCCATTATTCTCAACCAATTCCATCAAAAGTCTTCTCCTGTAATGGTTTTTTAAACTCTTGATGACACTTTGGTCCATGGGCTGAAGGAAACTCGTTGTGTTTGCTGGCAGAAAACAGAGTTCGATGTTTTGAAGGTCGTGCAATACAGGATGAGCAGGACAATTGTCTACAAGCAAAAGAATTTTTTTCCCTTTAAGCTCGATATCCCACTTTCTTATCGCTTCTTCAAAAATTTCCGAGGTCATCCACGCACTCTTGTTTGCTTTATATGTCACCGGTAGATTTTTTATGTTTTTAAAGCAACGCGGGTTTTTCGACTTCCCTATCACTAACAATTTTCGCTTCACCGATCCTGTCATGTTAGCGGCTACTAAAACTGTAATGCGTTCCTTAGAGAGCTTTCCACCAACGCACTTTTCCAATTTAAATTTTAAATTTCTGTTGATTGTCATTTTAAAAAACAATCCAGTCTCATCCGCATTGAAAATGTCGTCTGACGCATATCGTGCCTTCAGTCCAGGCCACACGTTTTCTAGCCAATGATCCGTTACGTTTTTGTTAACATCGCGAGCCTCTCCGCTGATTTGGCCGTAGTTGATCTTGTGCCGCATCTTTCAGTTGCTCAGCCAACCCTCAGATGCCTTAAAATTCTAAATTCCAAGTTCAGTTGCAAAAAATTCAGCTTTTGTCCTGACCACAGGCCCAGAAAGTGGAATATGCTTCATACGCTGCTGCTGGAACCACTGAAGCATAGCGCGATCTAAATCTTCGTGCTGAGGTTTCCGCAACTTCTTCCTGCTACCGCCCTCCATCTCCGCTTTAAGCCACTTTTTTCTGTCCTTCCATATCGTAGCCACAGTTGACTGAGACAGTCCCGTTCGGCGAACGACATCCGATTGCTTTTCACCTTTCTCTATTGCTCGAGTTATCGATAGTTTTTCCTCCACCGAGAGCACTTTACGCTTTTTTGAAAACATGTTGACTGTTGGCACACTAAGACGCAACTCAAACTGGAAATTAAAAGTCGTCAATAGATGACAACATCTGTGTGATAACAGTTAATTACGCCCCCCGAACAAGTCGAACAAGTGTATGCCGCATTCCTTAAACGCAAAACAAAACCACCGCTAAACAATGACCTTTTCATTCGTGACTCAGGTAGTCTGAACTTTAAATACAATAAGACATTTGTCATCAACTATTGAACGCTAAAAAAGTTATCGCTATAAAGAGAGAACGATATCGGTATAGAGAAAGAATTAATACATTGTTCTTATGACGAACCAACCAACGTTTACTATTTTCATCGTTATAGAGGAATTATTGTTATATAGGGAATCGTTATAGAGAGAGACTACTGTAATCTGTCACCAAGGTTAGTGCATTTATAATTTCTTTACCTACTTCATCCTTTACGGTCGTTAAAAGGGTACATTTGTATTTGATTTAATTCAGTGGAAATATTTATTTTTAAAAGCAGGTATTTTAATGCTTCAACACATTTAGAGATTTTATTATTTTCATTTATACAATAATACAAAGTAGCGTCCTTAAATTTATTTAAATTTTTTCATTTTACATTTATAAATTATTACAAGTTGACATATTACCTTTAACGTTTTTCATTGACTCGCAAAGCATTTTTACACACATTACATAATTGATTTTAATTGTTTTTTGCATATACATACATACATTTTTACTTTTGTGAATATCTAAGTTATATTGTTACTATGGCTGACATCGCTACAGCAAAAACTAAACGCTCTTCAATCAAAGGTTCTGTAACCCGTTCTAGTACGTATTTTAATTCTAGCAAAAACAAACCTTTAGAACAAATTAACTTTAGAGATTTACAACTTAGACTTGATAGAATTGAGAAACTTTTTGACGATTTTGACAACGCTCAATCACTTATTGAGGCCTCTGATGAGGATTACACTGCCAACGCAGAGGTGTTAAAAGGTCGTCTTTCGAAACGCCGTTTTTCCATATTACTAGCGCTGTGCGAGATTTTATTGACACCAATTTTTCAAAACCCTGTAGTCAGGCTGCTCAAGCTTCAAATTCGACAATTTCATCCGAAAATACTTCACAAAGATCTATTAATATTAGGTTACCCGCTATTAACTTGCCCTCCTTTGAGGGTGACTATGAAAATTGGTTGTTCTTTAGGGATACATTTAATTCTATCATTCATACCAACACAGAACTTTCCAATATTCAGAAATTCCACTATCTAAGATTATCTCTACAAGGTATTGTCGCAGAAAGAATACGTAACTTGGACATTTCTGAGGCAACATATGAAACTGCGTGGGAGTTACTAAAAGACAGATTCGAAAACAAATCTCTTCTTGTCAATAATCACATTAAAAAATTATTTAATATTGTTCTGAAGCTATTTTCTTGTGACATTGTAAATTAATTACTACTTATAACTGGGAATAAGCCACAATTAAAGATAAAAATACGTTTATTGACGTTTCAATTTCCACTTCGGAAATCGTTCTCAAAATACAAACAGTAAATTAAACAAATTTTGTTTTTTGTTACATAGTGAAAAATTCTTCTAATAATTTAATTTTATCTGACTCATTTATATTGACAATTCAGACATACATTATGCATTTTAAAGTAGACGACTTTAAAATGATATTGCCAATATTGTTGAGTTGCGCTCCTGGGACGACTTTACTTATAAGATAGTTCATTCGATTACATGAAATCAACTTTAACTTGAGAATATCCGTCAGAAAAAATCATAGCATGTAATTCGTCTTTAAAAAGACAAACACATGACATGATGGCAGTAAAATTCTCCTGTTAGTGATTCCATAGTAAATTATGAGGGAAAACCAGGAAAAAAACCTCATAATACTATCCCGACATTGTAAGTATTTGTTCGTGAATTTAGTTTACCGTCAACAAACATCAAAATTCTGATTTTATATGTTACGTTATTTAAAAAACATAAATGGTGTATCCTCTATATGTTACTGACTTACTAATACTGGTATTTTCTTATTAATAACTTCCTCTTTCAATATTGGTAACCAGATCCTACTACATTCTGCCGAGGAATTTGCGACACAATTGGCCTCATTTAGCATAATTAGAGCCGCTTCTTTGATTTTTCGTTTTTTATCATCCGTTTCTTTTAGGACTACATTTGAATTATTCCATTGAACCCTATGTTCATTATCCCATGCGTGTTTACAGATTTGAGACCTATCAAATTCTTTATTTTTAATATAAGATTGATGTTCACTTATTTTAACATTTAATGGCCTTGATGATTCACCTAAATAAAACTGATCGCATTCACAAGGTATTTTATAAATGCAATTCTTTGTCCTTTCTTGTTCATTGTTAGGTTTGGTTTTGGACAAAATAGATCTCAACGTGTTTGTTGTTTTGAATGTTGTTGAAATGTTGAATTTATTTCTTATCCTTTTAAGTTTTTTTTGATAGTCCTTTTATGTACGGTATTGTTATTTTCCTCATATTTTTCCTTGTGTATGCTGTAGGATCTCGTTCCAAGTTGTTATGTTCTTATCGATCGATTGTTGAATATATTATGAAGTTTTTTTCCTGGTTTTCCCTCATAATTTACTATGGAATCACTAACAGGAGAATTTTACTGTCATCATGTCATGTGTTTGTCTTTTTAAAGACGAATTACATGCTATGATTTTTTCTGACGGATATTCTCAAGTAAAAGTTGATTTCATGTAATCGAATGAACTATCTTATAAGTAAAGTCGTCCCAGGAGCGCAACTCAACAATATTGGCAATATCATTTTAAATGCATAATGTATGTCTGAATTGTCAATATAAATGAGTTAGATAAAATTAAATTATGAGAAGAATTTTTCACTATGTAACAAAAAACAAAATTTGTTTAATTTACTGTTTGTATTTTGAGAACGATTTCCGAAGTCAAAATTGAAACGTCAATAAACGTATTTTTATCTTTAATTGTGTCTTATTCCCAGTTTAATAGTAATTAAAAAAATATTTAACCTACCAAACGTTTCAAAAAATTCACATCATGATCTACGCACTTTAGTTGATGGTTTCCAAAGACATTTACGCTCTCTTGAGTCCTTAAATTTAGATACAACATCTTGGGATGCCCTTATTATATATTTAATTACCACAAAACTAGACAACGCCACACACAAAGAATGGGAACTGTCAATTAAAGACGATAAGAACACATTACCCACTTTGAGTAGCTTAACTGAATTTTTAAAAGGTAAATGTAGAGTCTTAGAATCTATTAATCATCAAGAAGAAAAATCTCGTCCCAAATTTTCATCTACAGGCAATCCCAAATCCAAGAATTTCTTGTCAACGAATAATTCTTCCAACTGTTCTTTATGCAAACAAAAACATCTAATTTACACTTGTCCTGATTTTCTCAAACTAGAAACGTCGTTAAGACATAATGAAGCAAAACGCTTGCGACTTTGCATAAATTGTCTGCGTAGTGGTCATTTCACTAAGGAATGCAAATCTTCCGGGTGTCGTAAATGTGGAAAAATACACCACACACTTTTACACTTTCAAAGTAACTCACAAAAGCTTACTGAAACCAGTAATCAAACCATCAGCAGTTTACCTTGCTCTAGTCCAGGTACATCAGAAGGGTCTAATGCACTGACAGCACGTAACATTTCGTTTGAGCACAACTCTACTACTTTGCTGTCAACTGTAAAAATTAACGTCTTTGACATCTCAGGTAATGAACACGAGGCTCGTGCACTTCTAGATAATGGCTCTGAAAGTAATTTCATTTCCCAGCGCCTATTAAATCTTCTAAGGTTGCCTACAACCAAAACGCATTTTTCTATTTCTGGTATAAACCAAACAAATTCTATTGTAAGCTACAGAACATCGGTCAAATTTAAGTCCAAAACTTTAAACTTTTCTCAAGTAATTTCTTGCTTAGTGCTTCCTGAAATTGCAGGAAATTTACCTTCTGTCACATTCGATAAGAGAATCACTTAATATCCTTTCTAATATTACTCTGGCTGATCCAGACTTCAATATTTCATCTCCTATTGATCTTCTTATCGGTGCAGACATCTTCTGGAATTTAATTTGTATTGGTCAGATTAAATTATCACCTGGACAACCGATTCTTCAAAAAACTAAACTTGGATGGATTATCTCAGGTCCATTATTTCCAAACAATACCCTTGCAGCCAGAACTACATGCCATTTGTCGACCATAAACAAGTTGAGCATTGAAGATCAACTTCAAAAATTTTGGGAAATTGAAGAATGCCCAAAAACAAAATTTTTGTCTAACGAAGAACTTTCTTGTGAAGATCACTTCTTAAAAACAACCTCTCTTAATTCTTCTGGTAGGTTTGTAGTATCACTTCCCTTGAAATCTTCCGCCGACAATCTAGGCGACTCTAAGACTACAGCAACAAAAAGGTTCTATTCTCTCGAAAGGAAACTTAATGCGAATTTTGAATTAAAAGATGATTACACTCGATTTATCGATGAATATTTATCCTTACACCATATGTCCGTTTCACCCTTTGAAACCACAGGCTATGAGTTCTTTCTTCCTCATCATTGTGTCTATAAAGGCAATAAAATTCGTGTTGTTTTTGACGGTTCTGCCAATACAGATTCAGGTGTTTCCCTGAATGACATTCTTATGGTTGGACCTTATTTACAAGATGATCTTTTCACTATCATCTCACGTTTTCGTAAACATAATTTTGTACTAACAGCTGATATAGAAAAGATGTATCGACAAATTACTGATAAAGGAGGAAGAACGCTCCTTACAAAAGATCATATGGCGATCTAATCATACAAACTCTCTCGAAACTTATACTTTAAACACCGTTACTTACGGTACTGCTTCTGCTAGTTTTCTTGCCACTAGATGTCTTCAAGAAGTGGCACATATGTATGCAACCGATTTTCCCGACATATCTTCTATAATTTTACGGGACTTTTATGTCGACGATCTTCACACAGGTGGTTCTACAATAGAAGATATCAAACGTATTCAATCACTTACTTCCGAATTATTGTCTCGTCATGGTTTTCAATTGAGAAAATGGAAGTCAAACGCCCCTATTTTAAACTTTGACAATCAAAATAATGTTTCCTTGGAAATTGGAGCTGACGATACTATCAAAACTTTGGGCTTATTGTGGAGTCCCAAATCTGACACTTTTCATTTCAATGTTCAACCTATAGAGCACAAGTGTAAAGTTACAAAGAGACTTATTCTTTCCACTATATCAAAAATATTTGATCCACTAGGTTTGCTTTCGGCTGTAACTATAACAGCTAAAATTATTCTACAAGATTTGTGGAAACTAAAAATTTCTTGGGACGAAGTCGTTCCCATGGATATCTTTACGAAATGGGTTACATATCAGACTCAACTGGTTAAACTTAATCAGCTACAAATTCCTAGGCATGTAATTTGTACAAACTACAAGTCAATTCAACTACACGGTTTTTCAGATGCATCCACCACCGCATATGGTGCTTGCATTTATATTCGTTCATCTGAAAACTTTGAAAATTTTCATTGTCATCTACTTTGCTCCAAAACCAGAGTAGCTCCTTTAAAACACATTCTCACGGTACCGCGTCTAGAACTTTGTGGAGCTTACTTGCTAGCTGAGTTGATAGACAAGGTAAAACAACACATGCAATTAGATTTCGAAGAAATCACTTACTGGTGCGACTCCACTATTGTTCTAGGATGGATAAAGACTGCTCCGAGTTTGTTAAAGACGTTTGTGGCAAATAGAGTTTCTCAAATTCAAACTTTGACCGAATCTCACACATGGCGTTACGTGAATACACTTGAGAATCCCGCAGATCTTCTTTCAAGGGGAATTTCTCCTACATCACTTATCACTTCTGAAATGTGGTTTCATGGCCCATCATGGCTAGCTAAACCAGAAACTCATTGGCCTAATAGAACATTCGAACCTTCTGAACTCCCTGAGCTTCGACCAGTATCAGCCCTTATCTCAAGAGTTCACATGAAATTGGATATCATCACTAAAATATCCTCATTTGTAAAACTACAACGCATTATTGCTTATGTATTACGCTTTATAAATAATTGTAAATTTTCTCCTACACGAAGGAGCTTTGACAACCTTTCTTGTGAGGAAATAGATAATGCTTTAAAATATATTATTCGACTAGTACAAAATGAAACATTTTATGACGATTTGACACACCTTAAAAGACATGGTAACGTTAACTCTAAAAGTAAACTACTTACCCTCAATCCATTTATCGATAAGGATAACATACTCCGCGTTGGCGGAAGACTACATAATTCTGATTTTTGTTACGATAAAAAACATCCCATTGTCCTTGATTCTAAACACCACTTTACTACTATTCTTGTACGAAATGAGCATCTTAATTTAAATCATTGCGGTCCTCAATTACTATTAGCTTCCATTCGTGAAAAATTTTGGCCCATTAATGGACGTCAAGTGGTTCGCAAAATCGTTCGCGATTGTATTATTTGTTGTAGGGTGGCTCCTAAATTAGAAACCTATCTTATGGGTAATTTACCCTCGTCACGTCTTGTTCCCTCTAGGCCATTCTACAACTGTGGACTTGATTATGCAGGACCTTTTTTTCTAAAGGATCGACACACCCGAAATTATAAAACTATTAAGGGTTACATAGCTCTATTTATCTGTTTAGCAACTAAGGCCATACATTTGGAAGTCGTGAGCAGCTTGACCACTGAAAGTTTTCTAGCAACGCTAAAACGCTTTATTTCTCGACGCGGAAAATGCGCTTCGATCCTTTCGGACAATGGTAGTACCTTCGTTGGCGCAAAAAATGAGCTTGTCAAATTTTTTAATATCTATAGTTCAACTATTAGGGACAATTTACCTACCGAAGGTATTAACTGGCAGTTTATACCGCCAAGATCACCTCACTTTGGAGGAGTTTGGGAGGCGGGAGTAAAATCTGTCAAATTTCACTTAAAGCGCGTCATTGGCAATACAATTCTCTCATATGAGGAATTTTCCACTGTTTTATGTCAAATTGAAGCGTGCCTAAACTCACGACCACTCTCACCAATGTTCAACGACCCTTCCGATTTACTTCCTCTTACTCCTGCACACTTTTTAATTGGATCCACATTGACCGCAATACCTGAACGGAACTTCTTAGATGTCAAGGAAAACAGCCTTAGCAGATTCCAAAGGCTTCAAAAAATGATCCAAGGTTATTGGACTAGGTGGTCCAAGGAATACATTTCGTCTCTCCAGCAGCGAGTTAAGTGCAACAAACATTTCAACAGTCTTCTCAAAATTGGAAGTCTAGTGACGGTGAAGGAAGATGGAACTGAACCCTTAAGATGGTGCCTGGGTAGAGTGACTCAATTACATGCGGGTAGTGACGGAATAGTTCGTGCAGTGACAATTAAAAATAACAGAGGTTGTTTCAAGCGACCAGTGACAAAGGTGTGCGTTCTACCCACAAATCAGTGACTTTAATGAAAGAAACTTTTAGCTCAGCTTTATTACTTGTTGAACCCCTTCAGGCGTTCAAGGGAGGCGGCTTATGTTAAAACTTTAGACTTAAATATTAAAACTTTCGAGCAACCTCGTATACTACACCTTTAGTTAAGTTCATTTTACACTCCTCGAGAGGGGATGCCGGTAGTGACCAGAGGAGAAGAGAGACACAGGCAGTTACAGTCCACAACCGAGTCTCAACACGACATCATTACGCTTAGGACGCTATTTTTAAATTTATTGTTTACAACATATTTTACATGTGCCTTTTGACTTCAATATAGTTTTAGTTTGAGTGATTTGTTTTGTTTTGTATTATTACGTGAAATTCTAATAAGATTTAACCTACATCCCAACAAGTAATAAGAGTGAATTTACGACCGAAAAAATATGGTATAAAATGTTTTATTGTCCATACGATAGCTAACAATTCTCTCTCTACTCTGGCGTATTTTGTTTCGGCATTGCATAATGTTCTTGAGGCATAAGTGATCAGCGGGTCTTTTCCTAATGGACCCTGTGACAAAACGGCTCCAATCGCGAATGCACTAGCGTCGGTAGTAAGTAAAAAGGGTTCTTCGAAATTTTGAATATGAGGATTGGATCTGACATTAGAATATTTTTGAGTTCTTTAAATGCTTCTTTACATTAGACAATAAAGACATAAGGGACATCTTTTTGAAGCAATTTAGTGAGTGGCTTCGGGATTTTGGCAACATTTGGAATAAATCTTCGGTAGTAGCCGACTACACTTAAGAATTATTTAATTTGTTTAGGGTTCTCTGGTTCCGGAAAACTTTTTATGTATGACACTTTGGCAGGGTTTATTTTTACTCCGTGTTCTGTTATAAGATGATCAAGTAGGCAACTTATTTTCTCAAATACTCACATTTATCTGGTTGTATATTCAGATTTGCCTTCCTTAATCTTTTAAAAAGTTCTGTCAGTCTTGACATGTGCTTATAAATAGTGGCTGAATAGATTATGATGTCGCCCATATATAAAAAACATCGTTCTTTATTCGTACGTTTTGAATTCCCAGGAGAATATTGTCCATTGCTCGTTGAAAAGTAAAAGCGGCATTTCTTAAACCAAAAGGCATACGCACAAATTCATAATGTCCATTTTCAACTGAAAATGCTGTTTTTAGAATATCTTTTGGATCAATTTCAATTTGGTGAAATTCGGATTCCAAATCTAGTGTTGTGAAATAATGACCATTTCCTAATTTTCTCAGGGAATCTGTTTCGATAATTTCGTGCAGTATTCTCTTTAAAAACTGTGATTTCTGCACCGGTATCGATTAAAAGTTGAAAGATATTTGTAGCGTCATTAATATAGTATAAATTTTTGGAGGTCATTATGTGAAAGGTGCTTACAGAAAACTCTGTTAGGGAAAATTTAGATTTGGATCAAAATTGTCTAAATTCAGGGTTTGAATTTGTTCCTGTATATTCACAATAGCCGTTGAAAGAGTCATGGATTGGGGAATGGTTTTGGTGAGGAAGCGAGAAAAAATCCTGATACTCCTCTGTATCGGGTATATCATTAATATAATCATAATAATGTTCGGTTTCAAGATTATTTTCTGTATAGTAATCTTTCGTAGATTCTATAAGTTTATCAGGGTATTCATTAAAAACATGAGCCCTTTGTTAGTAATTTTTTAAGTTTGGGTTTCTTTGGATGACAGATGGGCGATTTTGCATTTGATTTTGAGACATAAAAGTCGGTCTCTATTGGTTTGAATATTGTTGATTGAAAGAGAATTGGTTTTAATTATTTTGGTAGTTTTTCGGTTTATTATATTGATTTTGGTAAGAAGGTGGACGTAAGGAACGGCATTCGTTACTTAAATGGCCAATACAACCACACTTTGTGCATTTAGAAAAATTAGATGAGGGTCTTCTCATCGGCTGAGGATTAATATCTGTATTTGATTTTTGAGATTCGAAATATGACGAAATATGAGTTTCCGGAATACAATAAATCGACTTAACGCGTTTGAAATGTGGATATTTAGGAGATTGTTAAGGATTCCATAAGTACATAGAGTCACGAATACAGAAGTGTTAAGGAGAATAAGCAGAAAGGGGGAAATGGAAAATACAATACAAGAAAGAAAATTGCAATATCTCGGACATGTGATGAGAGGCGAAAGATACAACATCTTGAGATTGAAGAAAATGGTGTCGTCGAGAGTATTTTTGAAATAACAGTGTTTATAGCTCAATATTATAATATTTTTAAATAACATATTGAAATATCTTTATATAGAGGTTTTTGATCGCGGTCACTCAAAGAATTATTTGTAAGCACTTTTGAAATTATCTTTATTATAATTATTATGAAACACACATATATATCTAATATAGACAATATTTAAATATAAATTTAAAACAACCTTTCTTTAAATTACTGATAAGTCATCCTAATCATACTGATGAGTCATGTACTAAAAATTTTCCTAAGAAAACTGGACTCGAGAATTTAAAACAAAATAGAAGTACAACTAAGTGAAACACAATTTGGTTTCAGTCGAACAACCTTGGAACCAGAGAAGCACTCTTCAGTTTGCAGGTCATGGTTCAAAGATATAGGGATATAGAACAACCAGTATATATGTGTTTTATCGACTTCGAAAAGGCCTTTGACCGAGCAAACCACGACAAACTTATAGGTGTCTTGCAAGAGGTGGGAATTGATGACAGAGACTTTCGTATTATCAAAAATTTGTATTGGCATACATATGAGCTGGACACAACACGACGGAAGCAGTGGAAATACGACGTGGAGTGAGACAAGGATGTATTCTATCGCCTCTAATTTTTAATATCTACTCCCAATTTCTTTTCAAAGAAGCCTTAGTTGAAGATACAGGTGTTGGGAATTTATCTGTATTCAACAGCCAGCAATTGACGGATTTGTAGTTATCTGTTTTATTTGTGTAAAAACAACTCAAATTCCTACAATATATAAAATTAACAATATAAAAAAACTAATTAATTCCCATTACTTACTGTTCTCTTGCTGTCTGCTAAATTCTTAAATTATTTAAATTTTTCCCTGGGTGACAGTTTTTTTTTTGACGTTTTTTATCTTATATTTGACATAATTTTGGAACAGTAGCAACGGGAAATTTTATGTAACATGATAAAACTAAAATTGAACTAAATACATTTTATACAAATAATAAATATTCGTAACACTCCCACCCGGTACAGTTCGATGCGAAAAAGATACTGTACCACTTATTTTTCATCATCTTTTTGGTCTCCATTTATTGGTATTACCGCTAATTTTATAACAGGACGTTCATATATTCCACTTTTTGTTTGAACTATTGCTCGTCGCACTTGCCCATCAGGTGATTTTTTAACTTCAATTACCTTACCCTTTGGCCAATTGCATCTTGGTAAATCTTTATCACATATAATTACAATATCGCCCTCTTTAATTGGTACAACTTGTTTATGCCATTTTGCCCTAAGTAGTAGTTCAGGTATGTATGTAGAAATAAAGCGTCGCCAACATTTATTTGCAAATTGCTCTCTGTATAAATAATTAAACTTAAATACTTTAATGTCTTCGTTTAAAAATCCAATTGGTTTATCTCCGTTTGAAGATCCAATTAAAAAATGATTTGGAGTTAAAGATTCAGATTCTTCAGATTCTATTGGAAGATAAGTAAGTGGTCTTGAATTTACTATGTTTTCTGCAGCTATGAGACAACTACAAAGTAATTGGTCAGTAGGGTTCCTGGCTGGTAATGAATCATATAACGAAATTTTAACCGCTTTTACTAGGCGATCCCAGGCCCCACCCATATGTGGGGAAAGGGGTGCGTTGAAGTGAAATTTTAACTCTGGGCTAATCAGTGAATTTGCTATTAATTTACTGTCAACCTTTTGCAGTTCTTCTCTCAATACTCGTTCAGCTGCAATAAAATTCGTACCTCGATCACAATAAATATGCCTTGGTCGTCCTCTTCTGTTAATAAAATTTGTCAAGCATAGTATAAAACTGTCCACATCTAGTTTGTAAGCTACTTTGAGATGGACTGCTCTAGTCGTGAGACACGTAAATAAAGCTCCCCATCTTTTCTCTGTCCGTCTTCCAACAGTAACGTTTATTGGACCAAAATAATCCATACCAGTGTGTGTAAACGGAGCAGTAAATGTTGCAAGTCTACATGGCGGTAGAGGTGACATTTCTGGTGGTTTTGGCTTAGCAAATTTGACCTGGCAGTTTTGACAATTGGTCCTAATCTTATTAACTAGTTGTCTAAGTTTTGGTATATAAAATTTTTGTCTTATCTCATTTACTACAATTTCATGATTTCTATGGTGATATCTTTTGTGATAGTCTTCAACAACTAGCAAAGTTAAACGACTTTCTCTCGGTAAAATTATTGGCCTTTTTGTTTCTGAAGTAATATCTCTAGCTTCATCTAATCTTCCTCTTATACGAAGTAAACCATCTTCATCCAGATATGGTGATAATTTAAATAAACTACTTGATTTATTAACTGTTTTCTGTAAACTACCAGAATTATTTGTTTTTAATTGTTTTATTTCATTTTTGAAATATTCACATTGAGTTTGCTTTATTAACATATTCCCAGCATCTAAAAGTTCTTCTGCAGTTAATATTCCTTTAGGCTCTTCAGATTTCATCAGTTTTGCATAAATAATTCTTAAAAATCGAAACACATACGCAGTTGCTCTTAAAATTCTATTAAATTGACTAAATCTTTTAAAATCAATTAAAGGTGGACTATTACATTTGACTTCATGAGTGGTTAATATTTCATCAGCATTTTCCTTTTTAAGGGTGATGTCTGGAGGCCAACCGTTTTCTAATTGATACAGAAAATCAGGACCTTTAAACCAACATCTTGTGTTTTTTAAATTGGGTCTTTTTGTCCATTTGGTAGCTTCGTCGGCTATGTTATTCTTAGTAGGTACATATCTCCAATGTGATACCATTGAGTTTTGTTGAATTTCGGCCACTCTGTAAGCTACATATTTTGGTAATTTTCTTGGGTCTTCATTTCTTAACCAGCTTAAAACTGTTGAAGAATCTGTCCAATAAACAATGTTGTGCACAGGTATGGAAAGATGTTGACAAAGGTTTTTAGCAAACCTTGAACCCATTACTGCACCATTAAGTTCCAGTCGAGGAATAGTTTGTGGTTTTAATGGTGCTACATGTGTTTTCGCTCCAATCAACGTACACTCTATGACATCTTTTTTCATTATTCTTAGATATGCCACACAAGCACTTGCGTGTTCGCTGGCATCTACAAATATGTGCATTTGCGTATTGGTATCCTTCCAGTTTTCGAGTTTATTAAAAAAGTACCTTGGAATTGAAACCTTCTCTATTTCTGGAAGCTGTTTCAACCAAACAAGCCATTTTTGAAACTGTTCATTAGTTATGGGTTGATCCCAAGAAATGTTACTCCTCCATATTTCCTGTAAAAGGATCTTCACATAAATCAAAAAGTTTGCTAACAAACCTAAAGGGTCATATATAGACATTAAGATTTGTAAAATTTCTCGCTTTGTTGGCTTTCTTAATCCACTTAAAACATCTTTGTTTCCTTTATTACATTTTAAATTGAAAATAAAATTATCTCCTTTTAAATCCCACCACATTCCTAGAACCTTCTCCATGCTCTTATTGTTCCCTAGATCTAGGTTGACTTCTTCGTTATTTCCGTGAGTGGTGTTCATGATTTTCATTAATTTTTCAGAGTTTGATTTCCAGTTTCTTATTTCAAAATTTCCGCTGGCGTGAATTAAGGCAATTTCTTTTGCTAATTGGATAGCTTCATCCTCAGTGTCTGTTGATTCTAAGAGATCATCGACATAATGATTATTTACTATGGAATCAACAGCTCTAGGATATTCTACACTAAATTTCTTCGCATTAGCGTTTTTAACAAATTGTGCACAACTGGGTGAGCAGGTAGCTCCGAAGGTCATCACAGTCATGACGTAAACTTCCAAAGGATTATCAGAGCTACCATTTCTCCACAAGAATCGTTGTGCATGTTGATCTTCTTCTATTATACCTACACGAAGAAACATTTCCTTGATGTCTCCAGAAAAGCCAATCTTTCTTTCACGAAATCGTAGGAGGACGCCTAATAGAGAAGCAAGTTGGTCATCTCCTTTTAATAACATGGAATTTAAGGATATTCCCTGTACGGTTGCTGCTGCATCCCAAACTAATCTGAATTTGTCAGGTTTGTTAGGATTAAAGGCCGGAAATATGGGAAGATACCATGTTTTTTCTTGATGCTGTAAGAGTTCTTGTTCTGACAGTTTTCTAATATATTCCTTTTCTAGAAAATCTTGAATTTGTTGATTAATTTTGATACCTAGTTTTGGATTTTTCTTAATTTTTCTCTCTATACACTCCAGTCTTTGAATAGCCATGGGTTTACTATTAGGGAGTTTCAAGTTGTCATATTTCCAGAGTAATCCAATTTTATATTGGTTACCAATTTGAACTAGGGTGCTTTCTTGTATACGAATAGCCCTATCTAATTCTTTGGAAACAGACGGTTTAATATTTTGAACTCCGAGGCTTTCAACTGAAAAGAAGTCTTTTACAGTATTAAAGAGTTCTTGGTTAGTAATGCTTTCAGAACTACATTCGCAAATGTGGTAAGTGTAGTCTACTTCATTATTTGAAAACATTGCAAAAATAGTCCAACCTAACCTAGACTTTGCAGCTATCGGTTGAAGTTCTAGACCTTCTTTCACTCGAAGTGGTAACGCTAAGTCCCAGTTATCTAAGCCGATCAAGATCTGAGGAACAGCGTTCTTATATGATTTGAAAGGCAAGTTTTTTAAATAGGGAAAGCTTTCTTTAAATGCCTGTGCGTCGAGAGTTTGTTTTGGAAGGCCTAATTTTCTTACTGTTCTGGCTGGTCGGTGGTCAAATTCTTTGGCCCCATTATAATCACCAGAAATAGAAAAGAATACCTTTTCTGACGCATCTTCTAAGCGTTGTTGGTTTCCAGTCCATTTTAAGCAAAGTTGTTCTGGCTCTCCCATTATATTTAGTTTTTTAGCAATACTTTCTTCTAACAAAGTAACGGAAGACCCTTCATCTAGAAAGGCAAATGTAGTGACCTCCCTACTTCCATTTCTTAAAACAACGGGAAGTATTCGAAAGCGTGTTCCATGATGTACCTCATTTTCTTCATCTGCAGATAAGAGGTGTGATTCTACTGTTTGCATACCGTTTTCCTTTTTAATAAGCTTTGTACTTTTATTAGATACTTGTTCTGAAAATTCATGAAGAAGAGGATGATGCTTCCTTTGGCATTCTTCTTTGTTGCATTTTACAGGATACTTACAGGGAAATCTGTGTTTCTTTAAGCAAAGCCTACATAAATTTAAGGCTTTAACAGACTCCCATCTTTGAGATAATGAATATCTCTGAAATTCTGAACAACCTGCAATCTTTTTACAATCTCTCTGATTACACAGTTTACAATTATGTGTTTCACTGGAGGCATTTGGTTTATGTATACTAGCATGCACATTATTATTAAATTGCCTTTTGTTATTACTTTGGTCATTAAGTACTAGTGTAGGAAGAGCAGAACATACATTTGTTGCTAGATTATACAACCAATCAGCAAGTTCACTTAATCCCTGAAATTTATGAAAAGCACTGCGATATATCGCCCAATTAACTTTAATTTGTGAAGGTAGTTTCTCTAATAATTCATGCATAAGGGTAGGGTTATTAATGTAGTCTTTTAAATTAGATGCTTCTAATAAAACACATAAATTTTTAACTGCTAAAGCAAATTCTACCAGAGTTTCAAGTTTTTCCGGTTTAGGAGATGGTAATCTACGAATAGAATTTATATGAGCTTCAATAATTTGCTCAGGTCTTCCAAAAAGGATTTTTAATGTAGCTATAATTTGGGGCACACATTGAGGTAAAATTAAAAAACTTGAAACACTGACTCTTGCTGGACCTTTTAAACATTTTTGTAATCTTAATAAATTCTCATGATTATCTACTTGACATAGCTCAGTAGATCTTTCAAAACTACTAATAAAAACAGGCCAATCATATGGATTGCCATTAAAAATAGGGAGATCTCCAGGATCTCTTCTTTTATATAATATACCTGAACTTTTATCGTTATAATTTGGCAGAGGCTTACCAAGTGTTGGAGTTAAAGGGGCAACATTGTCGATAAAGGGCTTATCTATATTTAAAGAAAGGAATTTATTGACCAAAGGGTTAGTTTCAATTATTTCCTCTTCATCGATGTCCTGACTATCATTCGAGCACTCATCTTCTTCTATAATTCTCCTAGACTCCTTGGTTAACTCTCTTTCTTGGTGTAATAGATCTCGTTCTTCCTGCAGAAGTTGAAGCTTCATTTTTGTTTTGCTGCTTGTTGATGACGAACTTTTTAAGGAGGTTGCAGAACAAGATTTCTTGATTTTGGAACTTTGTGGGTGAGACTTCTTAGTGGTTGCTTCTACACAAAGAGGGCACTTCCAGCTGTCATCACCAATTACTTCGGAATCATCCTGTATATTTACGCATTCAAAACAGCACCATTTTTTACATTCTGTACATTCTACCATCCGTTCTTCACGATATGGCTTGCGGCACACAGGACATAGATCAATTTTGGTTCGTCCAGCAACTAATGGACCCATATTCGTAGACCTTGTAAGATTGTGTGATTCAGCAATCGCGTGTGATGAATAGAATTTGAGCTTAACAGAATTTGAGCTTGTTGGGAATTTATCTGTATTCAACAGCCAGCAATTGACGGATTTGTAGTTATCTGTTTTATTTGCGTAAAAACAACTCAAATTCCTACAATATATAAAATTAACAATATAAAAAAACTAATTAATTCCCATTACTTACTGTTCTCTTGCTGTCTGCTAAATTCTTAAATTATTTAAATTTTTCCCTGGGTGACAGTTTTTTTTTGACGTTTTTTATCTTATATTTGACATAATTTTGGAACAGTAGCAACGGGAAATTTTATGTAACATGATAAAACTAAAATTGAACTAAATACATTTTATACAAATAATAAATATTCGTAACAACAGGCATTAAAATCAATGGAATTAATGTCAACAATCTCAGATATGCAGACGACACGGTACTTATTGCCTCCAATAAAGAAGACCTGCAACGACTTGTAAACAGGGTAACCGAAGCATGTAATGAATATGGGCTAAAACTTAATACTTCCAAGACAAAATTTATGGTTGTCAGCAAAACGGAGTTACAACCAACGAACATCAGATCGTATGGAATAGAGTTAGAAAGAGTCCACAATATTACCTACTTGGATACAAACGTTAACGATATCTGGGATGTAAATAAAAAGAATACGCATATAAAAAGCCAGAGCCGCCTTCTATAAATTAAAGAAAATTCTAATTAATAGAGATATTACGTTAAACCTTAAAATCAGATTGATATGCTGCTACATATTCTTCACATTGCTGTATGGTATGGAGAGCTAGACCCTTACAGAGACATTAATGAAAAAATTAGGGGCCTTTGAGATGTGGATTTATCGACGAGTATTGCGGATAAGTTGGGTTGATCGAATAAGAAATGAAATAGTTTTACATCGAATGAAAAAGAGCACAGAAATAACAAAAACGATAAAAATTTGAAAGTTACAATATTTAATTGGTGGCGAAGATATCATAATAGCGCTACAGCAGCTTATAAAAGAAATATGGATACAGAAGTCCCTTCTCAGTGATTGGAATATTGGAATAATTTGCACCATACACAAAAACGGAGATATCTTTGAATGCTCTAACTATCGAGGAATTACGCTTCTAAATGCAGCGTATAAAATATTCTCCAATATACTATGCCATCGTATGGCACCGTATGCAGAGCGAATAATAGGACAATGCCAGACTGGTTTCAGAGGTGGTAAATCAACAATTCATCAGATTTCAACCCTGAGACAAATTCTAGAGAAAACGCTGGAATACGGTGTAGACACGCACCACATATTTATAGACTACAAGGCAGCCTACCACTCTGTAAATAGAAAAAAATTGTTTAGAGCAATGATAGACCTGGGAGTACCAAATCAGTTGGTAAGTCTAACCAAACTAACCCTTGAAAAAGTTGAATGCAGACTACGAATCCAGGGGGAACTCTCTGAACCTTTTAATACAAATAACAAACTACGTCAGGGAGACCCACTCTCCTGTATACTACTTAATATAGCTCTGGAAAAACTAATACGTACGTCACAAATCACAACTACCGGTTCAATATATAACAAATCTGTGTAAATCCTAGCATATGCCGATGATATCAATATTGTTGGGAGAACGGAAAACGCAGCACGAGAAGCTTATGTAGCACTAAAGGAAGCGACTAAAAAAATGGGTTTAATAATAAACATTAATAAAACGAAATACATGAAAATAGGTCCGCAACCACAAATACGACGGCCACTTGTTATAGAAAACGATGTCATCGAAGCAGTTAACGAATTTGTATACCTGGGAACGCTCGTCAATACTGAAAATGACACTACCGCAGAGATAAACCGCAGAATTTGCTCGGCTAATAGATGCTATTTTGGCCTTAATCTCCTTTTTAAATCTACAGTTATATCAAGAAATACAAGAGTAAAACTCAAAACACTACAAAACAATAATACGCCCAGTCCTAACATATGGTTCAGAAACCTGGACTTTAACAAAAAGCAATGAAAACATGTTAGGATGTTTCGAAAGAAAAATACTGAGGCGAATCTATGGAGCGGTAAATGAAAATGGTGTCTAGAGAAGACGATACAACCTCGAACTCTATAGAATATACCAGGAACCAGATATCATAAAACACATTAAGATAGGAAGTCTGAGGTGGGTAGGCCATGTAATGCGGATGGAGCAAACCGACCCAGCTAGAAAAACGCTCCTTGATAGACCTATTGGTCAAAGAAGAAGAGGAAGACCCAGAACAAGATTCCTAGATAACATTGACCAAGATATGAGAAATATGGAAATACGTGCTTGGCGGAGGAAGGCGATGGATAGGGACGACTGGAAGAGAATTATTGGGGAGGCTAGGATCCACACAGGGTTGTAAAGCCAAAATGATGATGATGATGATGATGTGGCGTGCATTGTTGCAATCAGACTTGTAGTCTATTAAAGAATGTTAAAGTGGATTTATTTGATAACTGTCGAAGTCTTTGTAGGTCGTGTATTAACGAACTTAGTTTTCTCGAATTTATTGGTTGGGCTGCTTTACCTTTAAGTTTATTTTTTATGTGAATCATTAATAGGATGCGTTGGTCTGCTGTATATACTTTAAATGCACAATCACATGCATCTAGAAATGTTGGAAGAGAGATTGGATCTCTTTCGAACTCAGGAATTATAGAAAATATTTCGGAAAGTTTATATGGTTCGATTTCCGCTTGAGTTTGAGAACGTGTTTGAGAAGGTATTTTAAAATGTTAATGAGAATGGTATGAAAACAGAGTATAACAAAGTAAACAGAGTTTAAAAATGCTATGAAACGAAATAAATAAAAAAATACGAAGATTAAAATATACCAATAAAATAAAATACAAAAAAATTGAATAATTCCTTTAAAGATAATCAAATTGGCTTGCTATAAAGTCAATTTTATATGAAAATATACCAGCGGCTTCACTAGGTGTTCCTTCCGTAGAATCCTATTGAATGAAGACAGCTCGTAGATTCTTTTTCACATTTTTTTTTGTTAAACCACATTCGTATTTCCCTTGCAATTATATTTACCTCGTTGGCTTCACGAGCGAAATAAACTAAGTTAAGATAAAAAAATCTTTTAATTAACATCACCTCTTACTATATATGCTGCAGTATCTGAAAGCATTAAACTATTTTATTCATTTGTATGAGGTTGTGTAAAAGTTTCTCCCAACTGAAGTTGCAGAAACCTTAGTTTAGGAATCTTACGTTGCCATGTAGTAAATTCCGTCTAAAACTTAAACTTAAACATCTTAGAATATTATCAGCAGCTATGTAACTTCAAATTAATTTAACTGTATTTAAATGGATTTTAATATTGTTCTAAAGTTATTTTCTTGTGACATCTTAATTCAATTACTAATTGCGTGGAAAAAACCAATGTAGCCACAAGTTTAAAATAAGTTTATTTTTAAAGATTCGATTTCCAATTCGGAAATGGTTCTCAAAATCAAATAATTAAACAAATTTTGTTTTTGTTACTTGGTGCAAAATTATTCTAATAATTTAATTTTATCTGACTCATTCATATTGACAATTCAAATATATATTATACATTTTAAAGTAGAATATTTTAAAATGCTATTGCCAATATTGTTGAGTTGCGTTCCCGGGACAACTTTATTGTAAGATAGTTCATTCGATTATACACTTTAACTTAAGAGTAACCGTCAGAATAATTATAGCATGTGATCCGTCGTTAAAAAGATAACCACATGCAATGATGACAGTAAAATTCTCCCGTTAGTGATTCCATAGTAAATCATGGGAAAACCTGTAACCTCTAGAGAGCGGTTCCCCAGGTGTGGATAGGGGAATGCCCGATCCAGTTTACCGGTGGATAGGAGGGAAATAAAATACCTCCCGTGGACCAACAGATAATTCACCGAATGATTGCCAGTATAAGCAATCTTCCACTTATGACCAACGACTATAGGTGGATGAGTTAATAAGTGAAAGGGCACTTTTTTGTCCAAGAGTTGGGAAACTGGTCCTAAAGGCGGATGAATCGAAAAATAGGTCAACAGCTTAAGGATGCAGAAGGCAACGGGAAACCACTACATTAAAGACTTATAGAGTACCCCAAGTAAAGTCATGAATGACAAATGACAAGTAGAGTAAACAAACTTACTGATTATGGAGCACCGAATTCAAGATCCGATAGTGGAGGAATAACCGTAGATTAAAGGGCCTCCCAGGTCGTAAACCAGAGAAATTCCTGTGCACTTAAGACATTCAAAATAGCAACCTGGAATGTCAGAAGTCTATACGCAAGTGGTAAATTAGCGAACGTACTGTTTGAAATGGAAACCTCCAAATTGATGTTTTAGGTATAAGTGACGTACATTGGCCAGGTTTAGGTAAACAAATCACAAATAATGGAACCATGTATTATTCAGGTAACAAAGAGGTCAATCCTCGCTATGGTGTTGCTATCTTAGATGCAAAAAAGGTCAATTACTATGTGAGAAGTTTTACTCCTTATTCTGATACGATTTTATCAATACAACTTCAGTCTAAAAAAGGTATAGTAAATTTTATTCAAGTTTATGCTCCTACGGCAGATAAACATGACGACGATAACGAACTATTTTACCTTGATTTGGAACAAGTCTTAAAATCGATGAAGAAACATCATACTACAATAGTAATGGGCGACTTCAATGCCAAAGTTGGACAAGGAAGAGTGGATAAATATGTGGAGGAGTAAGGTCTAGGAAATAGAAATGAACGTGGTGACCGTTTGATACAATTTTGTCAGACGAAAGAATTTGTAATAGTTAATACACTTTTTAAGCTACCAAAAAGAAGACTGTATATATGGAAATCTCCCAGTGATACAACAAATAGGATAATCCGAGATCAAATTAGCTTTGTCCTCATTAGACAAAGATTTCGTAATTCTATTCTGTCTGCCAAAACTTACCCTGGAGCAGACATCGGTTCAGACGATAATCTCATAGTATTCATGTTACGAACCAAATTGAAACTGGTTAAAAAACCCACACAAAGTAGAATTGATATTAAGAGATTAAGGGAACCACAAACAAAGGAACAAACTGTTAAACCTCTTACAGACAATCTACATAATGCCTTTGCTGCAGCAGCCTTTGCTGCCGAGCTTATGTGATCCAATTGAGTCCTCCAGAATAAAGTGCTGAGGAACATCGTAGATGCGCCTTGGTACGTTAGGAACAACGACCTTTACCGGGACCTCAAGATGGAAGACGTCAATCAGATAAACAAGAAATTTGCAGGAAGCCATGAACAACGACTCCATCATCATGTACACGTCGAGGCTATTCAGCTCCTCGACAATACGGACCTAAAGAGAATTCTCAAAAGGACAAAGCCTTTTGAACTGGTATAGTGAGTTAGTGAAAAGCAGAGCAAAGTGTTGTGCGAGTATGCATGCTAAATTTAACGCTAGTTATTAGAAATAATAGGAAAGATACTAGTGAGCAGACATCTAATTTTAAGTTTTAATTAGTAATTTAAGTTAGAAACAAATTTATAATTGGTCTTATTGACCAGATTTTAATGTAAGTACACTTCGGTGTCTGTAGTAAAAAAAAATTGAATCCCATTTTAATCTGAAAGCAGAGTAAAACTTATACGCCAGATTTGGCTTTTAAAGACAGAAAATATATGTCGTTGGTCGGAAGTTGGAGTGAATAAGGTTTTCGTTGCAAAGTTTGACTAGATTTCATTTCTTCAAAGTTGAAATTGAAAGTAAATTGTTATAGAGAGATTTTAACTTTATTTTTGAAATATCCCAAATACTTTTTCTTCCTGAACCACAAGAAATAATTCATTTTTTAAACGGCGATGAATAGTTATATCTAAATAAATCACATCGGCATGATCTTTTACAAATTTGGGCCATTTAATTTTTAGCCAGTATACTGTGCAACCGTCTTTATCTTTCGTTGTTTTATTAAGCTTTAATACTGAATGCAGTTTCTTCTGTAATATTTTCAGCCAATGATTTATGATAAAAGCTGTTCGGTTTTTCCGTCTGAAAAGCTGAGTCGCACTTCATATGAATATATTCTGAGTCCAAAAATTTTTGTTCTATGCATTCCAAATGCGTAGTGAGCACTGCGTAGATAAGTACATCAGCCACTTACTGGTATCTATTTTGACCTCCAAAAATGTCTGAAAACAATGATATTTTCAGAACTGTGGAGGGTAAGTTTTGTAATACACTTTAACAGAATAGATCCAATTTTGTTGCTGCCACGCTTTATAATAACTTCATTTTAGCAGTAGTACGATGCGTGCTCATGGCAAAAAACAAAATCACACGAAACACCAAACGACCAACATACAATCTAGACAAATTAAAAACAGCTACAGGAAGACACATGTTTAGGGAGGAACTTCAACTCAAAAGAAGAGAACGTGAAGTAAATAGCTGGGAAGATCTGGCAAATGTTTTGACAGAAATAGCTGAAGATAAACTGGGTAAAAAAGAGAAACATAGAAAAGAATGGATATCAGATAAAACTTGGAATCTTATCGAAGAAAGAAAACAGCAAAAAAAAAGATATTTTGCAAGCAAGAACTGTAGAAGAAAGAGCGAACTGACAACAAGAATATGAAACAATAAATAAAGCAGTTAAAAGAAATGCAAGAAGAAACAAAAGAAGATGGGCTGAAGAACTGGCAAAACAAGCCGAAACAGCTGCACAACACAATAGAACTAGAGAGCTATACCAAATTACTAGACGTCTAACAAAAAGTGGGCCCAACTGTTCAAACGTCGTAAGATCCAAGACAGGAGAACTACTTACTACAACAAATGACCAAATAGAGAGATGGAAAGAGCATTTTCAGGAGATGCTAGGCACGCCCAGGGATAACGCAGATGAAATTGTCGAAAATCCACAGAATATAGACTTGCGTATATCTTGCGACGCCCCTTCCAAAACAGAGATAATAACAGCTATCAAATCTCTGAAAAATAACAAGTCTCCGGGAATCGATAACATTGCTGCCGAAATACTTAAAACTGATCCGCATCTAACTGCTGAACTTTTGCTCCCCATAATTCGAGAGGTGTGGGAAACAAACCGCATTCCAGCGGGCTGGAAAAAAGGCATCATTACTAAGCTTCCAAAAAAGGGCAACCTCACACTATGCAAAAATTGGAGAGGAATAACCTTGCTTACCGCCATAAATAAAATCTTCACGACCATCATACTTAAAAGATTAACAAACAAGGTTGAATTTCGAGCTAATCAAGTAGGCTTTAGACCAGAATCCTCCTGCATAGACCACATTAATACTGTGAGGCTAATAATGGAACAATCGGTTGAATGGAACGCACCCCTATACATGGTTTTTGTTGATTTCGAGCGTGCTTTTGACAGCTTATCTCATGATGCGATATGGAAAATTTTAGAGCTAAGAAACATCCCGCATAAAATAATTTCCATTATAAAGTTACTGTACACTGAAGCGAAATGCAGCGTGACACACAATGGGATCAACAGTGACGAATTTGACGTACTTACTGGAGTCAGACAGGGATGCGTGCTTTCTCCGTTTCTTTTTAACATAGCTCTAGACTATGTTCTCTCCAAACTAGACTCTGACACAAGAGGGATACAATGGACGCTAACCACACGCCTAAGCGATCTAGAATACGCCGACGATATCTGCCTGTTAGGACAAAGGTTCCAAGATGTGGCTGACCAATTGGAAACACTTTCCACTGAAGCCAATAAAATAGGTTTGAAAATCAATATTGGTAAAACCAAATCCATGAGAATAAATGCAAGAAACAACACGCTATTCACCATTAATAACATGCAGATTGAAAATGTGGAAAACTTTACGTATCTTGGAAGTGTCATAACAGAAAGCGGAGGTACAGAAGACGATATTCGTATGAGGATACGAAAAGCGCAACAAGCTTTCAGCATGCTCAACCCTGTTTGGAGGTCTGGAGAATACACTACGAGGACAAAGATCCGCATATTCCAGTCAAATGTCATGTCTGTACTACTTTACGGATGTGAAACCTGGAAAGCGACAAAAACCCTTACAGACAAACTGCAGGTCTTTGTTAATAAATGTCTACGAAGAATTGTTCGTATTTTCTGGCCTAACATCATCAGAAACGAAGATTTACTACACCTGACCAAACAAAAGAGGGTAGTAAATGAAATAAAGTCCAGAAAGTGGGGTTGGATCGGTCACACACTCCGAAAAAATAACTCCAGTATTGCAAAGACTGCCCTAGAGTGGAATCCCCAAGGAAAACGAAAAAAAGGTCGCCCAGTACAAACTTGGAGAAGATCCATCATGGACGAGATAAGAAAACAAGGAAAGTCTTGGAATGAGGTGAAGGCCTTAGCGCAAAATAGAACCCGATGGCGCGTTTTCACTGAAGCTCTATGCTCCACTTAGGAGTTCAAGAACCTTATATATATATATATATATATATATATATATATATATATATATATATATATATATATATATATATATACGATGCGTGCTCACCATCTTCCTCCTTAATGGTTAAATTGTATACACACAATTTTCGAGAGTATTAAAATGGGGATACTGGGGAGGTCAAATGTGGCTGTTTTAAATGTCTTGTCATTTTGAGATAATTTTTATCTATGTTTTCTAATTTAAAATTTTGTTTTTCTGTTGCATCTGCCATGTTATATGTACTGCATGCGCACATTGATCCTTTTTAGAAATGAAAAAAGAGTAATTATAGTCATTGCCAAAAATTTGCATGTATTTCCAATGGCTGACTGGCTTTTGATTTTTAGCTAGACTTTCAAGATAGAAGATTGTACATTTTTTTAATTAATAATTTAAAGTCTAAATACAGTATTTGATTTGTGGCCTTGTATAATGCCACTCTACAGCAGGGAATGACTCAATATGTTTTTTACCAACTGGATAGACTCTTCATTTGTAGTGTTTGCAGGGATTTTGCGACTCCTTTTATTTTCACTGAAAGTTTGTAAGTAATACTTGAAACTATTTCAACCTGCTGAGTTGGTTCCTTGTAAGGCCGTGTTTATGAAACTATTAGAAATGCAAAGAGTTTCCTTTGCACTTTCCAATTTTGAAACCATTTTGTTGTTCACACTATTTTTTAAACGTTTTGGTTTACCTAGTGTAACATTTTTTATTATAAAATCTTTTTGCCTCGTAAAATCGTTAATTTGATTTGTACAATCAACAAATTTAGGACCCTTTGCATTGAATTGTTTAAATTTGTTATAATATGGCTGTCATTTGGAACGTTTCTCTTTAGTGATGTTTACTTTCCAGTCCTTTTCATTTCGTTTTCGCTTTCTTGTAATGTACATTTTTTGGTATTCATTTCTGTAACTTCAGCGGAGTCTGATAAATCAGGGTCCATATCTATTTCATCAGAAGAAAAATCACTGTTACTGCTTGATGGATACGAAACGATTTTTAATGTTCGTTGTCTTTTAGCTCTTGCCATTACAACATCCTCTTTCGGCACCTGAAATACAAAAGTTAATTGGTCTAGTGATGATAACCGAATTGAGTAATTTTTTGGATCTATGTTCAGTAGTGAACGCAACATCGGGCTGAATTATGGTGTTGATTATGAATTACTTGGAAAACAAATATAAAAAGTAATATGTGTTTCTTTACCTGATCTGGAACAGTCTTTTCAGCGTCAATGTGAGCAGATACCTCATTGACCTTGGTTTGTACGCTTCCGGAATTAATTTCAGTAAACAGTAAATCAATTTTTATCCCTTGTTAAAATAACTGCATATTCTGGAAATTACATATAAAATTCAGTAACTACATAAGTACACAACTTATTATAAAAAATGTTTAAACAGTAGGTAGGAAGTAGATATTTACATTTTTTGTTAATGTCATTGGTTCTTAATTTTCTTTATGTAATACACTTTCGACCATCCTAGGAGATCTGGAACTGGCAAACATTCGTGTAATATGATTTGGAAATTTTTGAAATAAAAATTTAATTGTTTTAAACTAATTTTAAACTATTTTACGTGATATTATATACCTCAGACCTTGTAGAAGGTTTTGCTGAATCAAAAAGTTTGTCTGCACAAGTTTTTTTCATTTTGTCTACTATTGAGTGATTTATTAAAATTAAAATAAGCGTAGTCACAAACTTACAAAGAGACAGCATATATTTACACTATATCATACTTTTAACTACTTTAAATAACAACTGCATACAACCACAGAGACTTAAAACTAACCACAAACTCTCATTAAGTACGCAGCTGTCAAACTACTGAACCCCGTGTTAAAAGTATTGTCATAGAGGTAAAAATATTAAGTGCAACCTGACTTTTACCTCCCAACGAAATGTAGACAAAGTGCACTAAATGTTTTTTACCATTTTATACCTGCTTTATTATTGGATGTAGCACCTATTAGTGAGTTTCACCACGCGAGAGTTTAGATGTTAAATGATACTTACTGATACAAACATAATTTTGAGCTAAAATGTCACTAAGTGAGTTTTACCTCTATATATACGAATGTTGCATTAACATTGCACTTTAGCCCTTGGTTTAATATATGTATATATATATATATATATATATATATATATATATATATATATATATATATATATATTTAATATAAAATTAATGTCTGTGTCACCGTTGATTGAGTGTCACGTTTTACGTTTTGAATCGTGACAAAGGGGTTTCCTGCCGAAACGTTGATTGATTGCAATGGAAAATATAATCTAGGTCCACATGTAACATATCCTTATTGAACCTAAACCCAAGAAACATTAATTTTATATTAAATATAATACGAAACTCAAAACTACTATATATATATATATAATATATATATAATATATATATATATATATATATATATATATATATATATATAGCGTTTTTGGCGCGATTCTCAAATAACTAGTTTGTAAGCACTTTTTGAAATTATCTTGTAATAAATATTATAATTATTATGAAAGACATATATATATATATATATATATATATATATATATATATATATATATATATAGGTATATATATATTATATATATATATATATATATATATATATATTTAATATAGACAATATAAATTTAAAACAAACTATTTTTAAATTGAAATTCTTATTACAATAATGAAATTATATTAACACAATACCTTTCTGCCTTTCTGTCACTGAATGCCTAAATGAAACTGTTTTCCAAAATAAAGATTTTAATGACCATCCAATATCTTCGTTATCAGCCTCGGTTATCCTTGTTTTTGTGAAATTGCTTTTTTCCAAATACACCACAATGTTTTAATTATCAGCTTCCACCAATTTAAAAATTTTCTTCTTAATAGCATTTATAAATCGGCAAAGTATTCTTCTTTCTTTATTGCTTTCTTGTTTATTCTTCTTTTTAATAATCTTTTTTTTTCTTCCAATCTCCAATCACCATATAGATAATATAATTTTTAATCTCCGACTAATACTCTCTTAATACTATTTTTTACTCTCCCTGTAATATACTTTCCAATACTATAAAACTTTCATACTAAATCACTGATTACTGATTACTGTCTTGAATACTGCTATCCTAATACTGACTATTGACTACTGCATATGTCCACTGTATGTTCACTTTTTTCCTCCAAATCACACACAATTCACTCATTGAGTATTTATATCATTTGAATGTTATTCACGAATATTCTTGAAAGAAAATATATTCGAATCTTTCTATTTCATAGATATTTGAATGTTCGCGAATATTCTCCTACGAAAAGAGGTTAAGTTCTTTCTATTGACGTCATATTTTAAGCTGATAGATAATTCTTTACTTTTCTATCGCGAATTTTATGGAAATTTAGGCTTTTCCGATCAGAATGCAAACTTATATATAAATTAAACATCTTAAATTAATAAATAACACTATTCCAAATCCACAATCATTAACAAAACCAAATTTACTTCAGTGTATATTTGGTTGCCTATGCACATGGCGCACTTAAATATATTTATAATATCATAATTATTGAAATAAACAAATACATTACAAAATAAAAACTTTTTAAACTTATTAATACTTTTTATAATATTCTCTAGTATATAACTTATTTCTTTAATCACTATTTAAGTTCATTTTAGATTACCTTCGTTCCTCCTATAATTAATATTATATATATATATATATATATATATATATATATATATATTATATATTATATATAAATATTTTATATTTGCACCGCTTATGTATTCTTCTTTATTATTTAATAAAAACGTTACACGTTTATAAACCTCATTACGTAGAAAAATTCGCTGTATATTAAAGCCTATTAACAGCGGTGAGTACATTTTTTAAAAAAATATATCGTCAAATGCCCAGGGCTAAAAATAAAAGCAAAAAAATCGTCTTATTCCCAGAACCCAGTCCATTACTGGAGTGCCGTGGGGTACGGGGAAATGGATAAAATGGAAAATGGAGACTGAAAACGTTTCATCGGCGGTTAATTAATGGTTATAATGCTTGTGTTTTGGCAACGGGAAACTGTTGATCAATAATTGTTGGATGATACACTGATTTATAATCTGTTTGAAAATGAGATACAACGCATCCGCCTGAATATAACTAATATTATAATATTAGAAAAATATAAGGTATTAATGATAAAATTTTAAAATTATTCAGTAGGGATATTATGCCAATCTGGGTAAAATCTTTTTCACTAGCACGTTTTCTAACTGCAGATTTAAGTAAATCTTTTTTTCTATACCAAAGCGAAATATGGCTAACCAGTTTTATTAATTTACATAATTTATTAATACTGACAACGTCATAAAAGTAACACAGTTACAAGAAGTAGCAACTTTTAAAAACATTCCTTTTGTTTTTCTTCCTAACTCAAGCGAGATGTTTGTTTTCCCGGCACCTGGTGTCAAGACCTTTGTAGCAAACCCTATCCATCCATAATATCACCAAGTTCTGTGCTTGTGATGTACCAGCAAATTCTCAGAAACCTTCAAGGTCATTCTATCCGGAAAATCCAGGAGTGATTATTCAGTTCTATAAAAGTAAGAGAAGCGTAATCGAATAAAATGTAAAGTTTTCATTATGGAAAACTAAGAGTAAGAGGTATAATAATTTTTTATTAAAATGAATTACGTAAGTATCGTTAAAAATCGGATTTTGTGTATCCAAGCTAGTGAAATAATATACTCTGTTTTAAAATTTACGCAACAGAAAGTAGAAGGAAATGCACTTCTTGAGTTATTTGAAGTACAAGAACGAGTAGCTATTTTAAACAGGGGTGTAAAGCTAGTTCGCGTCCGTAGTAGAATACTACACGTGCACCCTGGGTAATGCTAAATGAACTAGCGCAATAGGCAGCCAGACAATCTATTATTTCTAGATCTCCTGGCAAGAACACATCACGAATATAAGATATGCCTCCAACCAACAATTTAAATGGACCTTCTCAGGACCAAGCGACAAAAAGACTCGGACCAAGCATCCGAATCTGCCATTTAAATATAGAAGGTATTAGTAGAAGTAAATGTGAGTACCTTCAAAAGGTACTCATTGAAAATTATATTCACGTGGTCGCAATTCAGGAAACCCATGTAGAAAATAAAGAACAAATTCTCGCTAGAGGAAGAATTCATGGCTATGATTTATTGGGTGCAACTTACCATCCAGCTTATGGAGTGGCAACCTATGTTCGAAACAAAATAGAAAATGCATACATACGTTCTACATCAGACATAAATAACATTCATACGGTTACTATACAAATTGGCGAAATTACTGTCAGCAATATTTATAAACCCCCGGCAGTCCTGTGGCCTTCGCATGTTATTCACGCCCACCCACACCCCTCAGTTTATGTGGGAGACTTTAACAGTCATCATGAACTCTGGAAGTATAGGCACAATGATCAAAACGGCGAGACTCTAATAAATTGGAGCGAACTGGTTGACACTTATTTAGTCTTTGATGCTAAAGATCGGGCAACTTTTCGATCTGCATCCTGGAGGCGAGAATACAATCCAGACCTATGTTTTGTTTCCACAAATGAAAACAATCAACCACTGGCAGCTTCACGTACAGTATTGCCAGATTTTCCACATAGCCAACATAGACTAGTTGTAATAGAAATTGGCATCAAAATACCAATAATATCATCTTTTCCCCGACCTAGGTGGAACTTTCAAAAAACAGACTGGGCGACTTTTACTGAAAGATTGGACAAATGTCTGGGATGGATACCCCCAACACGTTCAAACTACATGAGATTTGTTGGTGCGGTTATCTCTACAGCGAAGAAAACTATACCCAGAGGATATCGTAAAGAGTATGTCCCAGGATGGGATGAAAAATGCGAGAAATTGTATCAGGAATACAACGAAAGCCAAGATCGAGAAATTGCGGACGAATTACTGCACAGTTTGGATGCAGCTAGACGACAAAAATGGATGGAAACTGTGGAAAAATTAGACTTTAGTAAATCAAGCAGAAAAGCATGGTCTTTACTTAGAAAACTTGGTAGTAGTAGCCTTCCAACTAGAGAAAAAGTACCAATAGTCCCAAACAGAGTGGCCTCCCACATTGTAGCAACCTCAAGAGCACCTAGAGATCGTGATCACACCACCAAAGTCAAACAAGAACTTAAAGTACTACAGTCTGCATGTCCGCCTACTTCTGAATATTCTGACGAGTTTACTCCAGAAGAAATTATTTCAGCCATATCAGAAATTAGGTCTGGAAAGGCACCCGGCTCCGATAAAATTCATCCAGAATTTTTACTTCACTGTGGTAAATATGCTAGGAAATGGCTGGCTGATTTCTATATAGATATGTTAAAATCAGGAGAAATCCCCCATTTATTAAAAAAGGCCTCCATTATAGCCATATTAAAACCAGGAAAGGCAAATAATCAGCCTCAAAACTACCGTCCGATTGCTTTGCTGAGCTATGTTTATAAACTGTTGGAACGCTTAATCTACAACAGAATTAGTAGAAACGTATTTGAACTGATACCTATTGAGCAAGCAGGATTCAGACCTAACCGCAGCTGCACAGATCAGATAACCTTAACAACACATATTGAAGCTGGTTTTCAAAGAAAACAAAAAACATCCGTTGCTTTCATTGACCTATTAGCTGCATACGATACTGTCTGGAGACAAGGACTAATCTGCAAGCTAATCCGTGCCGTCCCGTGTCAAAAGGTAACTAAACTCATTGATAACATGCTCACCGACAGACCTTTTCAAGTCACAATAGACAATTCTAAAAGTTTCCAAATGAAGCTCAGCAATGGACTACCACAGGGATCTGTTTTGGCACCCTTACTGTTCAATTTATATATCGCGGACCTACCTAGGACAACTTCGCAGAAATTTGGCTACGCTGACGATTGGGCCATTGCAGCAAGACATAATAACATGGATATCACAGAAACAATATTAGCGGATGACCTTGCCATTATGGGAGAATACTTTCGCAAATGGAGGCTACGGCCTAATGCAACGAAAACCGAAGTGTGCTGTTTCCATCTGAATAATGCCCAAGCCAACAAAAAACTCTCCATCCACTTCGAAAATAGACTGCTCACTCGTAACTCAACACCAAAATATCTTGGAGTGACTCTGGACAGAACATTGAGTTTTAAAGAACATCTTTAAAGAACGACAGCAAAGCTGAAAACGAGAAATAGTATAGTCCAAAAGCTATGCGGCACTACATGGGGGTACTCAGCCTCCGTACTCAGATCATCCGCTCTCGGACTTGTATACTCGGTATCTGAATATGCTTCCCCGGTATGGCTCAATAGCAAACACACAAAGATTATTGACACTCAATTAAACCAGACAATGCGAATGATCTCAGGTACAATTAGACCCACACCGAACTATTGGCTTCCCATTCTGAGTCACATTCCACCGCCGAAACTGCGAAGAAGTCATTTTCTTCTCAGAGAATATCGAAAAATTGAGGCTAACCATCAACTACCCATACACTAAGATCAACTTGATATCGAAATAAACAGACTGCGCTCCAGATATCCTCCATTGATAAGAGCCAACTCCTTATATCAGGAACATTTCAACCTGACCAAAGCTTGGAGAACACAATGGGAGAGCGACTCACCACAGGAAGCACATAAAATGGCCTGTATCGATCAGAAACCGCCAGGCTTTGAACTGACCCGCAATACATGGACAACGCTAAACAGAATAAGAACAAGCAGCGGTAGATGTGCTGACAGCTTATATAGATGGGGAAAAGCCCTTACTCCTGAGTGTGACTGTGGTGCGCAACGACAGACCGTCCGTCACTTCTTCTTCTTCTTCTTCTTCAGATGCAAATCCACTAATGGATGTTAGCGATCACATTTTCCATTAACTCTCTATTTCTTGCAATATGTATCAGAGATTGTATGTCGTTAATCCCTGTCCATTGCCTTATGTTTCGGAGCCAGGACATTTTCTTGCGTCCCATTCCTCTCTTGCCTTCAATTTTACCCTCGATTGTAAGTTGGAGGAACTGGTATTTTTCATTTCGCATGATGTGACCTAGATACGCCGTTTTCCTTTTCTTGATGGTTTCAAAAAGTTGGCGTTCTTGGTTTATTCTTTTAAGGACAGCTATATTTGTGATTTTCGCTGTCCATGGTATTTTTAGGATACGGCGATAAAGCCACATTTCGAAAGCTTCCAATCTGTTTATATCCCTCGTTTTGAGTGTCCAGCCCTCTACGCCATATAGCAGCACTGACCATACGTAGCACTTAGTAAACCTTAGTCTCAGTTGAAGATCAAACTCAGAACAAGTCAGTACCTTCTTGAATTTTACGAAAGCTTGTCGAGCTTGCTCAATGCGACATTTTACTTCTCTGTCCGATGCCCAGTCTTTAAAAAGCCACGATCCCAGGTATTTAAATTTACTCACTCTTTCTATGGATTTACTATTCAGTGTTATGGTGGAGTTTTCAAATGTGCCGTCCGTCACATTGTTGAAGAATGTCCCCGAAGGCAATTCACTGGAGTGTTCAATGAGTTCCTGAATGCGGCCGAAAATGTTTTACATTATATTAATAATACATTAGATGTTCGTTTGTAATACTTCATGTAACGTTTTATATTGATTTTTTAATTGTGTGTTCTTATTGTATGCCATACGATAAATAAATAAATATTTTATACAGGTAAATTGATTGTATACTTATATTAAAAACATATTAATACATATTCTGCAAACTTGCTTACAATTTATTTTTGTTATAAATCAAATACATATAAAAAGAGATGCTGTTATATAAAGATATAAAATAATCAAATAAGAGTAAAAGTTTATACAGTAATAAATGTTTATATATCTATCTAGTGTCAAAGAAACCACCAAAGAGTGTTTTGCGGTCAAAAATTCTTAAAATACAGCTAGAAACATGATCAAGGTATATTACAGAGACAGATATATGATTTTCATGTTAGCGATCAACAAGTTCCCACAATTAAAGAATTCTTCAGAAATTTGTAAACAAAATGAAAGTATTAAATTATACGGCAGTATGCCGACACAATTGGATTACTAACCGACACATAAGTCCGTACTAAAAAAAAATATTTTTACATCCAAACTGTCCGAATTGAAAATGCCAAATTTCTTAGTTTATAAATCACGTGAGGAAGCCATAAATGTAGACATTCACATCAATTTACATAGACTTTTTCTACACAGATTTACATTTACGTCAATACATCAGCTATCGGATGAATTTTTTCAACCATTTCCTGTGAAAGAATAAAAAAAAAAGAACGGATAAAGCCACTAATTGATGTAGTCATGGATAATATTGTTATAAATTTAGACGAAGATTCAATAGCAATAATATTTGCAATAAAATTCTTACAGCCAAAACAGCGATCTTGGTAATATTTGAATGAAAACCGGTAAGTATATTTTTATATTGGATCATCTTTAAAAAGTATTGTTAAATTTAAAAATTGCTTAAATGTCATTCACTATAAGCTCAATCTTTTCCAGATTTTGTAGTTCTGCTTAATGATATTTCAGCTGATTGTTTATGTCTTAATGAGCACTGGCTTTTACCGGATGAACTACATACTGTCAATATTAAAGGGTATCATATGGTTTATGGATTTTGTAAGACGGTCAAGTCTCATGGAGATGTAGGTATATATACTAAGAATAACGGCTGGAACAGCCAGTTTCCAGCTGTTCTCCGTGCGTAGAGGTTTTCTCCCCGGATCTGGAACTCAATTTTTACAATGTATGTTACCTGAAGTCATATTTAATTTAATACTGAACATCACAGTTTTTAAACAACAAGATGTATAATCTTTTATAACTATATGTAATTTAAAGTGTTTTTACCCATGTATTTTGGTGGCTCAGGCATTTTACCTAGCGATTTTAAACCTGATGATGGACTGTTTAGTTCGAAAACGTTTGTTTTTTTGATGTAGCCCTTTTAAGGGTTTTTAAATAAATATACCCACTTACGAAGACTTACCTTTTTTTTTGTGATACGTGGTATACAGCCAGCTACAGGAATTGTTTTCCTTGTGGATTTTGTGTTTATATTTATGGGTATATAAACTATATTGACGTATATTTTATTTTCTTTGACTTGTAAAAAATACTTTTGTATTTATTTATTACCAATAAACCGTCTATCTATCTATAAGTTTATTAACGATATCGTTGAAAACAATTTATTTTACCTTAGTATCGCAATTCTCACAATCTAAGAATTTTAGCTTTATAATTAAAAAGACTTTTTTCAATTTAATGATTATGACTAATAACTTCACCTTATAATATTATTTATTAATTAACTCAAACAGTTTAACTTGTGTACTAGTGCTCTAATAATAAATATATTAAGTATAAAACAATTATAATAATTATGGAGGATTAATTGTACAGTTTAAAAACAAAGCTTAAAAATGTTACTCGATTAGGCAACGCCGCATCAGTGGCCGTCTCTATCGTTTATTTTGTTTCGCAGTTTCAGGTTAATATGTTAGACTATACATATATCCGCCTCACGTGATTACTTATTTCACATTCACACATGACATGTAGGGCAGTTTTCTTCTTTCGCATTTCCTGTATTATTGCTCTTACTTAAATTTAACCCAACTATGTTAACGAGGTGCTTCTGCAGTTGACACTCTTCAGTTACTATCCCTGTGACCGTCTTTATTTCTTGTATTCTAATAACCGTTAGATTAGTTGTCATGTTGTCAACGATCCGTTTCATATGAGTTTCTTTCTGTATTAGTCTCCATTTCTTGTATTATTTAATACGCTCTAAAATGGTTTTGGGTCACCTCCAAAGATTTTTTTCATTCTTTCTTTGTAAGTTAGTATGCTAATTCCTTCCCTAGGACCTTTTCATGCCTGAGTATCTACCACAAAGCATGTGAAGGTATTTATTTGGGGTCATACAAATTAATTTTATTCTTTATTTAATGCTTTAAAAAAATTTCGTGATTAAAAAACGTTCTAGTAATTTCTTGCTGTAAAAGTATTGTTATTGAAACAGATCGTATGTTTTTATGTAAGAATCAAAACTTTATTTTAACTTTAACAGTTAAAAAAAAATAACAACTGCTGTTTCGATATACTGCTAAATGCATTAAGGTGGTAGGCCTTATGCGTTATTGTTTAAATTCGTTGTACTTATCTACTAACACCCTATCATAAACATAATCTATTATTTATCTGAACTAAAAACCGACAATTTGAAACTCTGTAAATCAGAAACAATTGATTTCTGAGTCTTGGGGCACTAAAAACTTTTTATCAGCATGTCCAAAGCTATATCTCTGCAAATTTTCAGCCCATTTAACTGAAACTACTTTTACAGAAAAGTTCCAGGGTAGTTAACGTAATTTAATGTTTCGGTTAAATCTTAAATCATTGACATTATGTCATTTTCATTTAATTTTAATTTTTATAGCATTTTTTATGCAATTCGAAAGTTTTTATACCGTTTTGTAAATAGCTATTTGGCTATTTTATTAAATATCTATTAACTGTTCTAAAACAGTCGTTCGCCATATCAGATACACGGTTACAGATAAGGGACAACTAATACAAATAGTATCCTATTTGAAATATCCTTTGAAATATTTTATAAAACTGAACAACTAAACTCAGATAAAGAGATAAGAGGTGAGTTAAGACAACTCCTACAACAATTTAAAAAATGAGGTCACCTTTCTGTAACGATAACTTGAAATTTTAACTTCAAATGTGCATGATTAAACGTTATATAGGATTATCGTTAAGCTATCGGCATCGTGAGTTTTCTCATAATTATATTCACTCTGTGCGTGACTGACACGACACCTACCGGCTTTTTCTGACAATTTTGGAGTCCCAATTTTCAGGTTAAACATATGACATATGTTTGACATTGTTAAATACATGCGAAATTGACAATTATTAATAAATTAGTTTTTTAACTATATTTTTTCAGTTTATGTACAAAATAAATGTAGTATTAAAAACTGGGTTTCTCAAAATTCATCATAATATATCTTTTCAACTCCGAACGTAAGAGAAAGGGAAAAATCTAGTACTGACAAATCAAGTTTTTCACGCAAAAGAGCATATAATTAAAAACAATAATAGTAAAAGTTATGATAGAAAAGCTAAAGTCATCTGCAGTTAGCTTAAAGCCTTATGAAATATCCTTCAAGGTAAATTATTTAAATTTTTCCTATTTCAATTGCGTAAGAATGAAATTATGTATTATTTACTTTTTCATATTAATAGCAGGAACTTATCTTTTTCTTTTCTCTAATTTATATGTAATCTTTGGGAACCTATAAAAACTACACTCACTGTTTTTGCTATTATTAGCACAATTAAATACGCAACATGTATTTGCACACATTTTTGATAAAATTTATGCGTAAAAATATTTTGTCCAATATTCCAATTTTGTCATATTTCGCCGCTATGCACGCTGGCGTCGTTTCAATGTACCCCTACCATGGTCACGCACGGAGCGAATAGTCAAATCATGAACCTTAAAAATATTCACTATTAGTCGCTTAGAGCTTGTGAGATATGGTTATATGGTACGTTCACTCTATCTTTTCTGTAATGCAATCTGCTAAAATAGTTAATTTTGTATCAATTTTATTCGGAGTTCGGAGTCGACACTCACTACATATTCGTGGATTTCAAAGTCGCATACGACTCAGTTAACAGACAAAAACTTCTGCAGGCTATGGTGGAATCTTGTTCGACTAACGGAACTTACACTCACAGGCGTAGAAAGTGTAGTCAGAATCCAAAAATGGACTGAGACAGGGAGATGGACTGTCGTGCCTCTTATTTAACCTTGCATTGGAAAAAAAATTTAAGAGTGCCATAAGAATATGAATGTCACCATCTTTAATAAATCTGTACAGATGACATGGGCATTATTGATAGGCCCACAGAATCTCTAAAGGGCATCTGCACTGAGAATGGGATTAAAAATAAACGCAGAGAAAACCAAGTATATGTGTTTTACTAGATCAGACAACCAGATACCTAGACTATTAATTGATGATTGATATGAGGTTGAATGCTCGAATAAATGAACTTTGAAAATTAAGGCAAATATCGAGTTTAATCAAGCCTTGCCCAAGTACTGTCTGTGCGTTTATTTTTAATCATATTCATCCTATTGGCAAGCACTATTCTTCTTTTAATTTCTTCGCTGATATTTTTGTCTTTGGTCGGTAGCGAGCCCAGGTAGATGAAGGCGTCCACACCTTCCAGTTCCAGATCATCAATTAATAAACTTTGAAAATTAAGGCAAATATCGAGCACAAGTTTAATCAAATCTTGCCCAAGTACTTTCGCTTAATATAGCATCTTCAGGAGCATTTCGTCAAATATGGGCTATCCAGCAAGCGTAGAATATGATAAACATGGATGTTGACATAAAATTGTACAAGACACTACACTAAAACAAGGACAAACAGTTTTAAATTAAGCCCAGGTAGATGAAGGCGTCCACACCTTCTAGTTCCAGATCATCAATTAATAAACTTTAAAAATTAAGGCAAATATCGAGCACAAGTTTAATTAAATCTTGCCCAAGTACTTGCGCTTAATATAACATCTTCAGGGGCATTTCGTCAAATATGGGCTATCCAGCAAGCGTAGAATGTGATAGACTTGGATGTTAACATAAAATTGTACAAAACATTACACTAAAACAAGGACAAACAGTTTAAAATTAATTAAAATAATTCTACGCTCGACATTCTTTGTCGGTAACAGGAAAGAGAATGGTGTTTAACAGAAATGCCAAGGTGACATGTGACATATCATATATTTACCACCATTCTATGGTTTATATTTATATATTTACAGAAATATGGCTAAGCTCAGAGATTAGAACTAATATCAGTTCATTATCCTTGTTATCTGTTTTATATCTCTAAAGCCACGATTCAGTGCATTGAAGCTAGCCCGAATACTAACTTGAGATTTAGTGTCTCTTTGGCCATTTAAATTCGTTCCTCTGAGCTTAGCCATATTTATTTTAGTATTTTCCATCACCTCTCTTCCAGTTCTTCTGAAATTTGTAAGTTCTACGGTTACTAAAATCCAATACTCAAGAAGTATTTCGATTCATACAGTCTATTCAAAATCAAAAGGTCATATTATAATATTTTGTTTTTTTTAGGTATTTTTTTTTCCTTTAATGGAGCTTAATTATAAATTACATAAAAGATTGGACAATTAAAATCGTTTTATAAATTAAACTCTAATTCATTTTGGCAATTACTCTTCATCACATTTTCCCTTTTCTAAATGCGGAAAAGGGTCAGAGAGTATCCATTGGTTTAAACAATGTACGTCAAAATATTTTTGATTAATGATGTTTGCGTATTGTATACATGTTGATATCAAATTTACCGTACATAAATTAGAAAGGGGATATTTCTTATTGTTTTATTAAGTTTAAGAATTATAATTCAAGGATAAAATACTAGTTCCATAATTATATTTTCCTGATGAATTAAAACACAGGCTTACATTTTTATTTCCATGAAAAAGTGTTTTAAGTTAAATAGGTGTCCTATAGTAAATGTGATGTGCTAATCACGAATCTGTACTTAGTTTTTTCCAGCACGTCAGGTTTTCAAGAATAGTGTGTTTAAATCTTTTCATAGAAACTGCCAAAAATACTTAGAAGATGTTTATTGAAACCTTATTTAATATAAAGTTACACTGCAATTGAGTTGTTTAAAAAAATTCAGTAATCTATGTTAAACAATATTTGTTGTTTTTTAAATAAAACCGTTCTCTTTTTCCACGAAAACTGTTGTATTCTTTTTATGAATTTTTGTGATCCAGTTCTTCTTCAAGGTCCAGCAGTAATAGCCATCATTCTTAAATCAAATCTTCTTTGGTAAAATCTTTCCATCTCCTTTATATCTTGATGGAACTTCTCTTCCAGCTCCTCGCTGACAATTCCAAGATTTTCGGAAAAATAGTCAACGTGGTAATACAAAAAATGAAGTTTGATATATATGACTGGGGGATGACTGGGGCGGAAAAACCGGGATGCTCATTTTGCATCCCAGTTTTTTATAATATTCAACCATGTAAGCTACAATTTCTTTATAGTCTGGAGACTTGTTGTCTCCAAGGAAACTGTCTATGAGTTAGGCGATTCTTTATACTTTATGCTAATATAGAACTTTATGCTTCAGATTTATCCTGGGTCATTGTATTCTGGAACAATCTGTCCGATTTTAAAGTTCGAATTTAAGTGCCTACAAAAATTCCTTCTCTAAGTTTAGATTCAGAAATAGCAGGAAATTTGTCGTACAGAAATTTAAAGCAGTCACATTGTTTGTATAAAGCGTTGACAAACTGCTTCATTAATCCTAACTTTATGTGAAGAAGAGGCAAAAGAACTAATTTTAGGTCAACTAGTGTATCACTTTGCACATTTTTTTGTTCCGCTACGAGTTTTTCTCTGAGTGGCCACTCTTTCTTAACGTAATGTAAATTTCGTGCTCGAGTGTCCCACTTGCATAAAAACCATGAATACTATGTGAATCTAGAGTGCTGTCCCAAAAGAATGGATATTATTTTGAGATCTCCACATAATTACCAACAATATTCACTATATTTTCTTTCAGATTCACGGAGTAAGCAACAGGCACTGAGGCACAAGTATTATCAAGTCGAAAGAAAATGTAAAAAAGTATTTTTGAAGTGTGTATATTTTAGGCAATTCCTAGCTGAGCGCTTTCGGCTTTACAAAGCCATCATCAGAGCTATGCTACAATAAAATGTTCTTATAAGTACTAATTGGTAAAGATTATAATTTTTAACTTACGTCAATTTTTTTAAATACCACTACAAAGGAGATATCTCATTTCCTTATATTTCAAAATTATGATTTTTTAAGTTGTTGAAATTCTTAAAACATATAAAAAAACATATAAAAAGCCGACACTGGACTTCACAAACACGTTAAAAAATTGAAAAAAAAAATTTTTTTTGTCATGGTACGGGTGTAAGAACCCGACCATTGTTTGATCTGAGGAGGTAGACAGAATAGAACTAATGAAATCAAATGTCGGTCCTTTTAAACGATTTTTCAAAAGTGACAGTCGACAAATGTCATATATAGGAAATAGAGATTGTTTTTTAAATTCTTACAAAATTATTTAACAGTTTGGAATTACTAATAGTCATCAAAGACTTTCTAAAAATTAAGTTTTTAAATTAAATTTTATGTGTTCATCACATCATACAGAATGACATTAGTTTTTAAATTCACTCAAGTCATTGCTCAAGGTCAATGTATGTTCAATCTGACAGCCATCCTTAAGAAACAAGGGCTCAAATTGTTCAACAACAATATAAAGAAAAAACATGGTATTAATGTTACGTTATCTGATACTTAAGTGTATTGAGAATTATATCTCTTTGAGAATTGTGTTCTTTGATTCTTTGATTCAGAGTTCTCATTGTTCTACCTACATAAGTCATATTACAGTCACCACAGGACAGCTTGTAAATACCACTTCTGTTTAGTTTGTCAACTTTGTCTTTGGTCTTGCTGAAGATGGACTTGATGTTATATTTGGTTTTAAAGGAGATGTTTAAGTCACTGATTTTATTAACAAGTACTCTTGAAATTTTTTCTGAAATTGGTCCTAAGTAAGTTAAGGATCTATATATGGAAGTAGTGTTGGATTTTTTATCAACATTAAAAGCTAGGTTTAGTCTCTTTTTGAGTATCTATTTTCTAATGACTTTATCAACAGTAGTAGAAGGAAAACCATTGTTGTTTGCTATCTGTTTAATGATAGGGATTTCTTTATTGTAATTTTCTTGAGACATAGGGATATTAAGAAGTCTGTGGACATAACATTGAATAGCTGCCATCTTGTGTTGAAAAGGGTAATTTGAGGATGTTGGTATCATATGGTCAGTTTGAGTAGGTTTTCTGAATATTGAAAATTCTAGTGTAGGCAAAGAAGAAGAGGAAGCATTCTTTTTGATAATTAGGTCTAAAAAGTTGATAATGTTGTTGCTTTCTACTTCTAAGGTAAAATTAATTGCAGGATGTAGATTATTAATTATTGACAAAATATTGTGAGGTTCTGAAGGTGGGCCTTCTATAAAGGCTAAAATGTCATCTACATATCTGTACCATAGGATTATTTGTGGTTGAGAATGAACAAAGTTAGTTTCGAGAGAGTCTAGAAAAAGATCTGCAAGTAGAGGAGATAAAGGATTTCCCATTGCTAAACCCTCTGGTTGTCTATAAATTTTATCGTTAAAGATAAAGAAATCTTGGGAAAGGCAAAATTGGAGTAGAGAAGTAATTTGTGAACATTTATTTTGGTCAATGGTTTTTCTTTGTAGAAGGTTATTGATGATTGGAATGGTGTCTAATCTGGGAACATTGGTGAACAGATTTGTTACATCGAAAGAGACCATAGTGAAGTTATTCGGAAGAGTGTGTGAAGAAATTTTGGAGATTAAATCTTAAGTGTTGGCAATAGTATATTTGGGAGTGTAATTAAGTAGATCTAGTAGAAGAGTGTTGATAAATTTTGCTAGTGAAGCTAGTGGGGTATTGACAAAACTAACTACAGGTCTTATTGGAACATTAGCTTTATGAATTTTAGGGACACCATAAAGTCTTGGTATTAAAGGATTGCTAGAAATGAAAGTTTTGGGGTTAGTTCCAAGTTCTTGAAACAAATTTGTTGCATTAGAAATGTTTGATTTTAGATCATTTATAAGTTTATTCATTGGGTTCTTGTTAAGTGGAATAAATGAGTCGTTGGATAGAAAAGATTCTACTTTGTTAACATAATCACTATTGTACATGATTAGAAGACAGTTTCCTTTGTCAGCTTTTGGTATTATAAGTTTATGAGTTTTAATTTTATTAGAAATAGATTTAATCAGTTTAAATTGTGTATGAAAAGTTGACATAACCTTATTGTTAGAATAGTATTTTTGATAAGACTGATTTAGTGCAAAAAGACAAGACATTTTTAAGTTGGTTTTTACAGTGTTTGTGATGTTTAAAAATCAAAACACTGATATTTTTTGTACACACTTATGACAAGTCGAAAGAAAATGTAAAAAAGTATTTTTGAAGTGTGTATATTTTAGGCAATTCCTAGCTGAGCGCTTTCGGCTTTACAAAGCCATCATCAGAGCTATGCGACAATAAAGTGTTCTTATAAGTACTAATTGGTAAAGATTATAATTTTTAACTTACGTCAATTTTTTAAATACCACTACAAGTATTATCATTGTGCAACAATGAGAATCTTCAGACTTCTCTTAGAAGAATCAATAAATAAACGCCATGATGTGGAATCGTAATTTTCAGCTCCCAGTTTCATGACTGCTTCAGAAACATTTTGACAATACATCCGTAAGCTCTCTTGAGAAAAATATTCCGCGAACTCTTTTTCACGATGCCTATACCACGAAAATGTAGTACCTGGAGCCAATACATTTTTATTTTTTAATCATGATCCTAAGATTTGTACAGCATCCTTCGATAGGCCCAAGTCTCACACTAAGTCATTTAGTTCAGCTTTTAAGGTTGGTCTATCTCAGGATTGAATTAATCTTCATCGGTTTTTTCGTCTGAACTTTCATCTGATGATTGCTGTTGGATGGTGTGAAGAAAAGTTGGAGAAATAAAAGAAGAATAGTAGAAGGTAAATCAGGATATTGAATTTTGTGTAAATTTTTTGAATTGAAACCTTTTATATCTCAGGAGCAAAAGTAGCAGTCGTCATGGTTTTTTGGTTCCATCCATATCATAAGAATGCCGAAGGATAAAGAGTTACGTGTACCTTTTGTTTGTTTTTTTAGTAGTTCGACACACTGAGAGCACACTTTGTGCGAAGCCCAAGGTTTGTCCTGATCACCAAACTTTATAAGCACCAATAAGGTACTTGTTTGCGCTAGTATGTAATATCTCACAAGGTTTTTTCAATTTTGTGAAAATTTTGACGTGATGGACAGTGTTGCCATTCAAATTAAATTAAGATAATTTTGTATCGATCTACAAAGTATACTAAAGAAATAATTTTAATGCAATTTACTAAATATCAATAAGTTATTGGTTTGCACTAGTAGGAAAACAATATCTCACTCGTTTTTTTTTATTTTGTGAAATATTTTTTTTATTTTGTGAAAATTTTGACGTGATGGGCTTAAACCAAATTCGTATTCAGAATTAGCGTACCCGTATTAGCTAAGAACACATGTCAAACTCAAAACACGAAAAATCATGTCGGCCTGTGAAATTAATCAAATTTTATAAACTGTTGTAAATTCTGATAATTCTTCTTTTTGTAATCTACGTGTTTTTGAAATCACTTTTTAAAAAGAAGGTTTTTTTTTAATTCCAAATTACAATGAAAATTTAACGTTTATTGAGTCACTTTATCGCTCAATTTCGTGAAATTCTAAGAAAGCGCAATTCGCAAAGCGCAAAACGATGCCAACTGCTGTCAAAATAGATAACTAATAAAATAGAGATACATGTGAAAAAGTTGAATAAATTAGAGTTTAAAACTGTTTAAATTTCATCAAATTTTAAATACAATGAGCGATTAGAAGAATAGTAATAGATAATGTTCATCGTGCCACAATGTTATGCCCGAGTAAGAAAGAAATATACATCTCCACTACTTCGACTAGAAATTACGAAAAAACTGGAAAGTATCTCTTCGTATTGCGAAACCTGTGACAAAATTCAGCGTGGATTTTTCTTAATAATTGAAATAACGGTTTACTTATTTTTTAGATGGAAGAACTGTATTTTAGAAAAGACATGTATCTAGTACAGTATCTATTTCAAAAGATGTAATGATTAGCTTGTAACCTCGGAAATCTTTTTTGGATGGTGCTAGAAAGATAACCAATGGAGACACTGCGGACGGCAGCCAGATGGTTGGTGCAGAGCGAGTCGTGGGTTCGAAACTAGCTTTTGGAACCGGGATTGGGTCCAACGGACGAAATAAGTGAAGATAGGATAAGAGATATTAGAAAAGATATAGAAATAAACAAAAACATAGATGGGTAAAATTACCAAAGATAAGAGAAGATCGAAACAGGGCGCCACTCAATTTTTTGGGGTTAAGGAGAAAATTAAGAAACCTTAGAAAAGAAAAGAGATAAGGAAAGATATCCTTCAGAGATCAGAGATCAAACCCAAGAAATGATACCAACAGTTAATTATAAAATAAATTTGGTCAACACAATATATAAACAAATAATAAATATATTAGGTATTACACTTGGTGACCTACGAAACTTAATCAGCCTGATCTTTCTACTGGTCAAAGGTATAGTAATAAATTAATATACTAAGCAAATATTTAGAGCTACTATTTTATCAGGGAACTTGTTAGGAGCCGACAAATAAAATACATGCATAAAACAATAACAATATATTAAACACAAAATTATGATGCTGCCAAATGCAACAGAAGTAATAAAAATACACAACTATAAAATGGTGTTATATATGTCGCACACCTAGTTCAATAGTGCCACAAGTCCAAAATACAATAATTTCGAGAAATGAGCAAAACGTTCTGTAGCAAACGAGTTATGCCTTGTAAATAATTTATTTTTAGAATGACTTGCTTCAAAATGACAATTTAGTTAGCAAATTATACAGTTATTCGCTGGATCTTATTACAATTTATTAAAAATAAAACGTTAATTGTATTTTGATAGTTATGGCGATATTGCATTGTGAAGAAAGTCATTTATAAAATGATAAAAAGGAGATACGGCGGCAACATAATGAAAAAAATCAACTAGTTCTTACAAAAAATATTTTTTCCGCAAATCGCCAGGAAATTTTGACATTCCTATCAAAATTTCTTGAAGAAAAAGTCAGGACTTCCTTACTGTAAGGAAATGTCATTTCCTTACTGTAAGGAAATTATATTTCCGTACAGTTGTTAGTGTTCTATATAAATGATAGAAGTTTAACAATTCAACCTCAATACGTTTCCATCGTAACCTAAGTAATTTTATTAGGAATTTCAAAGCACCATTTATTTGGGAATAAAATTATCGCGTTTTTTTTAAATCAATCAATATCTGTCGAATTTTAAACGATTTGCGGAAAAATAGTATGTTTACCTCGTAGGAAAAGCCACATTTCTGGACTCTGTGTTGCTAAGTCTCGGCTTGCGCCTCGACTTAGCAATCTTCACAGTCGTCCAGGAATGTTAAGCTTTTCCTACCCGGTAAACAATGTACTATTATTATTATTATTACAAGTGTGTATAAACATTTTTTTTTAATTAGGTACTATTAACCAAGTCCTTATAAAAATTGTGATGAACAGGTAATATTAAGTTTTCATTGCACAGTTCCAAAAGGTGTTGCTTGGTTTTTGCGGATATCGATGGAGGCTTTATGTACGCCTTTTTTAAATCGATTACTGCTTCCACAGTTCCTCAGTTGCTGAACGTCCCCTTGTCGATGCTTTAAAATGGACCTCTTCGAACTGATCAGCATTATAATCTGTTTTATAGAAGAAAGATCCAGGATTGCTTTTGACAACTTTAATAACTTGGATATCATTCCAGACTACCTTTTCATCTTTTGTATTCTTTGTAATATTTCCTCCAATTTTTGAATTAAGATCTTTAAAGTCATAAAAGTCTTCTGTTGACATTTCTTTTACATTGTAAGGATTTCCCTCGTTTTTGCAGATCTTATGATGACAGGCCATTCTGCAGGAACATAAATGGGACCTGTTTTAAGTATTTTCTTCTTTTGCCTCCCAATAGTTGCGTGCATGGCGTCCCCTTCATTTTGGGTATGTCCCACTGTTAAAAATTTATGTGTGATTGATTTAACATTAATTTTTCCAATTGCATAGAGATACATGGTAACTATAAATTTATTTTTATTTTGCCCAACACAATTGTCGCTATAAAATATAACGTCTTTATCATTACAATGATTTGAAAGGTAATCAAACAGACACGTAGCTATTTCGTTTGAGCCGCGGTTAGCAATAGCCTCGTGCCAAAAGTAACAGTAACCAGTCTTTTGCAATATCTGAAAAATTGTAAAGTTGAAGCAGTTCAGGCGGCATTTATAGTAGAAGCTTGAAACATCTCCACAAGGTGTAGGAAGGATCGCCTGAAAATCAAAACAAGCTACCAATACTTGAGAATCATCTTTTGCTCTTGCTAGATCTTGTGCTTTTTCTTCTCTGCTTCTAATTTTATTATGGATATGTTTATTATAAGTTTGATGAAGAGTAGCTTGCTGTTCAGTAGAAGAATTTTTATATGATTCACAAATTGCACACTGATCGTTTTTTGGCTGAAAGAAAGCTATGTTAAACTCAGTTTTGAAAATATGCTCGTAAGTGCATTTTTTAGCCACAGGCCTTCCTTCACTCTCTTGCTGTAGTTTGTAGTAGCGATACATTTGAGCTAAAGTAAGTGAACCATCTATGTATTCCTTTGTAGTTTGTGCTCTAAGATAATGTGATTCTACCCTTTTATGTGTTCTCTTATTTTATTTTTCACCGGTCCAGTAACCGTTTCTCGTTTCATAAAAATATACCTGCTCTATGTAATCATCTTGGCGAGGGTCTGTATGTAAATTTTGTTGATCTTCAAATGTATTTGCGGTATGATTTTATTGCACGGGTAACGCAACCGGAGTAAGCTAAAAAATTACATACATTAAGTAAAACCTCACTGTGATTTTTGTTGAAATACAAACCTCCGTCAACACAAAGGAGATGTCATTCATAACCTCAGAAACCTCTGAATTGTCTCTCAGATTCTCATCATCTTTAAGATAGCTTTGCAAAGCTAGTCCAAGCATTTTTCTTGTCCTTGACATCGTGTTTGATAAAAAAGTTAATAATAATATCACTATAAACTGTTTTCAGACTTTAAATCAAATAGTTGTACACTAAAAACGTGGATACCTCGTGCATAAATAATTGAGAACTGATAAAATCGTACCACTAATCTAACAATTTTTGCAGTTGTGGCCGTATTGAATTACATCGTTTGTATTGTGGCGGAGTGTATTATCGCCACATCTCCTAGTTATGGCCATATTGCATTTCAAAACCCTACAGTGTAATACCGAAATATCTTACTTTATACTTATCCAAGACAATATTTCAGTTAAGGTTGTATTGCATTAGATGGGGTATCATATATGCAACCTCTTTAAAGCCTTAACTCAAAATTGGAATTTTTGGAGTTGTGGCAGTATTGAACTAGATGTACGATGTATACAATTTAGCAATAATATAATAAAAAAATACCTTTACCAACATATATAAGGCAATCATATACAAATATAGTTTGGCGTATCTCGAGATATTATAGGAAAGATAATGAGCAAAAATTATAGCAAATACAAAAGACAGCAAAAATTTCTTAACTCTAAATTTACAAAAAAAACAAACAGGTTACAGAGTTGAAAACATTAGCTAGTAAAACCGCACTTGGCTAGGTGGGTTACTATCTCGCACTATTAATTAAAGCTAAACTGAGATGTTCATAGTTATTATTTATGGAAAGTTCTTGAATTGTTCTTTAAATTAAATATAAAAATCGGCAATCTACAGATGAAGATATGGATGAATGATGGGTGATACGTCCAGATAATGGCAGGTGGTATGATACCATACCATATTACTCGCCCAGATAATTTGCAGATAAAGATTATGGTAACTTACATAATTCCTGATGACGGCAACTTAATTCACTGAATTTAATATACTGTACTGGTATTCGACACTGAATTTAATTAGGTACCATTGAAGGTAGTGTAGAACTATATATATATATATATATATATAATATATATATATATATATATATATATATATATATATATATAGAATCTTTTAATATAGTCTAAGACAAAAAACTGCAATATAGAGTGTATACACACTTAGAAAATAATTCACAGAGACGATAATTTCAGGCAAGCGACCATACTCAATGAGAGGCCACCGAGGAGTCTCACGAGATAATCGACCTGTGCTCAACGAGAGCCCACCGAGAAGTCTCACGAGATAATCGACCTTTGCTCAACGAGAGCCCACCGAGAAGTAAGTTGGTTCCACTAAAAATTTCACCAACTATCCAAGAAAAAAGAAGAAGAAGGTTTATCCCCCACTTAAAATTATCGGACAGTTGTAGGTAATTCTGAGGAAATAAAAACTCCGAAAGTTCTGAGTTACCGGTACCAACAATTGGACATGAGAAGCAGACAATATTTGGGATTAAGTTATTGTCAAAAGATACGGGCCTTCGGCGAAAATTATCAATTTATGTAAAAGAACCTGCATACCCAAAAGCATTAAATCTTTTCATACTGAGTATTAAGACGGAAAGGATTAACTACCTTTAGTAATTAGGAAAGTCCAATATAATTTAGTAGATACAATATTATTTTATTATCGTAAACACGGGAATTCCTAATCATCGGCGTATCGCACGGGGGTAAAAGAAATTAAAAATAATTAATATTTTAATAATAAAAAAAATGTTACAAACTCACGAAACTAACATAGGTACAGTGTTAATGCAGTTTTAGAAACCAACCGAAATAGTCCAGAGTTACAGCGGGATCACTCCCTGAAAATCAGCAGAGAAGAGAAGGCTATCCAAGTGACACCATTTGTATTAAGTGAAAAAAGTTACTTTATATGATTGATACAAACAAATCGCGATTTATATTCATTCACTGGAATACTTACTCTAAATTTGCTAAAAAAAAATTGTGAAGCTCCTAATTTGTTAGGAAACAAAAATTCGAAACCATTATTGCTTCAGCTAAAACAATTTATTGTTCTAGGATTTTCGAAATTAATCTAATAAAATCTGAATCTAGATAATAATGATAATAATAATAAGAATGGTTTTCACATTACCTAAAAGAACCGAAATTATTTTTGTTTATGGAAAACGTGACGAAAGTGTTAGAAAAACAGTTACGGCATTTAACGAAAGACACTTAGACAAACATGTCTATCATAAGTATGCGTTAATGCTAGTCTGACATTTTTTTGAAATAGGTCCTGTTTTAAATAAGAAACACGATGGAAAAATAGTTTTAGACGAAAAAACACAAATATAAGTAATTGGGAATTTTGCTATGGGCTGAATATTAATCAGGAAAATAAGAGCCTCAACACATCTTTCCGTAGATTCTGTACATAACGCTCTATATATGCACAAATTTGACCAGTATTAGATATCCCTATTAAACAAACTAAATAAAGATCACCTTGATCGAAGAGTTAAATTTTGTGAAATGTTCACAATATTTCAGTTCATAATATAAGTTCTTTTAACTTTTAATAAAAAAATGTATTTTTTACCAATGGGATTTCTCTTTACTTGTGATACTTTATAAATTTGATCATAGTTCTGAGGGTATTGTAAACAAAAAGCGCTCATTTGGTTTTCACCTCTGGCTGCGTTAAGTAGTTGAGTTACTGTGACCAAATGCCCATCTTGGTAGTTAGTATTCGCCTCTGGTTGCGTTGAGTAACTGAGTTACCATTGCTAACTACCCATCCTCCTGTTCTTTTGTTTTCTTCTTTCTTTCTTTTTCCTTTTTTTGTTCTCCTGAAGAAGCTACATACAATTGTAGCGAAACGTCGAGATGAACCCACTTTTGGGTCACTCACAAATGACACGGTCCAAACCCGGAAGACGAATAAACTATAATTCTGACTCTGGCCGTGGAAGCCTACGATTTCATATGTCAAAAGTTCTTTACTGTTAACCGGCTTCCATCTAGTAATTCCCGATTGCACTAAAATTGGTTCCGAACTAAAGATATTTCTATGTGTAACGAAATATTACAGTACCGATTAGATCAATTAGGTCATTTCAAACAGAATGTGAAAATAATAAACGGGGGGGTTGTTACAGGGAATTCGTACAAAAAAAGGTTTTGTTTTCGGATCGTTCTTGGCCGAATCAGAGTTAAGTTGGTATAACAAAAGGTTGTATTCATGATATAAATTATCTACGGCATTTTTCTTGTTACTTGAATATATTGAAATTTACCGAAAAAAAATTACAGGAAATTGTTCTCATGCGGTAAATATGGAGAAATAATCAGCAATTTCAATTAACAATATGTACAAAAATTAGAATTCACCTATTTTTATTAATATTTTATAGGTTAGGTTAAAAAACATTAACAATATGAAACCTGAACTAAAATTATGTAACCAAATCCTTAATTATGCCGATGACATGACATGGAAAAAACACATTCTACAATAAAAAAAAACATGCTAAAATGGAATTAATCCCATGAAAACTCGCTCTAATAAAAACTATGGAGCTGACTATAACTACTTAATCCATGTTTATAAAACCCTAATTAGATCTAAAATAGATTACAGTTCCATAGAATATGCATCTGCTAAATAATACTTATTACACCACCTTGACGTAATTCAAATTACGGCATTAATAATAGCTACAGGAGAATTTTGAACCAGCCCAATAGAAAGTTTACGAGCAGAAACTAGAGAGCCATCACTTAAATATAGAAGGATGCACTTATCTCTCACAGACGTATTTGCTGCTAATTCTGATCCAAACAATCCATTTAAACGTAACATATTTACTGATCGTTTTAAAAGCCTATATACTGAAAATAGGAACATAAAACCGGCATTCTATGAAACAGTTAGGCAAACCCTTAGAACTTTACAAATTCCAATACCAAATACCTATTCCAACTTTATAGAAATTCCTCCTCCTTGGACTTAATAAAAAATATTTTCATCAACAAACTAACAAAAATTTCAAAATCCTATCATATATACACAGACGCTTCTGAAACATCTACTGGAGTTGGGGCAAATGTCATTACATCAAATATTACACTGAAGTATAAACTACCCTACCTAAGCTATATACATACTGGCGAGCTATACGCCATCTATCAAGCTCTCGTTCATGTTAATTCCAGTAATATATCCAATAATCTACTATACTGTACAATTCCTATGGATTCCTTTACACACTGGCCTTTAAGAAAATTAAAAAGCGGATCATACTGCCCAACAAGCCAAGAATATTGAAACCGAGAGTGAAGTAAGTGATGTATTTCTTAACGATTTAAAATAATTTATTAAAGTAAAAGTCGAAAATCTGTGATAAAACTAGTAGGACAGTTCAACTTCAAAACTTCACGCGAAGTGAAAACGTTTGTAAAATCGTGGATATCTCAAATTCCCAACAGAACTCACCAAGTCATTGTTATTCGTCTTCTTCTAGGAGATGCCCGACTTACCCACGGACACATATTTGGTCAAGCTAATCCCACTTTATGTGAAAACTGTAATATCCCACTAAGTGTTAAGCATGTACTTGTAGAGTGCCCAAGATACCAGTTGTAGAGACAGAAAAACCACATCATCGATCAACAAGTGAAATCATAGAAGGAAATTGTAAAATTGAACTTGGTAAAATTCCTTAAATATATCAATATATTTAACAAAATCTAATATTAAAAATTAAAATAAGTAAAATAAAAAACAAGTAAAATAAAAAAATAACAATATGATAAAAATTAGATGTACGTACACATTTTGAGAATAAATCTCAAGAGGGAGTTTATTTTAACAGATTGGCTAGAGTTTCATCACATTTCATATTTTATTACAAATAATTAACTTTGTTCTGTTTCCTAAACCTTACAAATTATTACATTTAAGTAAACTTGAGATAAGAATATTTCAGAACACAAACTTAAATATTGCGAATATTAAAGAGTTGAAATGGACCAAAACGTATTAAAACTTTTGCCGGATGGGTTGAAAACATAATGAGTTTTTGGTAAATATCATAAATCGGAGTAGCACAAGATTGTTTGTGTTTATTTTGAGTGTTTAAATTAAGAAGCTCTTAACCACGAAACGACAATATTTGCTTGTATAGTCTGTCACATTTATAAAATAACGATTTAAAATATTACTCTTAACATTAAATACACAACGACAAACAAGTGCTAGTATATGATAAATGAGTCAATACTTACAATTTTAAATAGCTTTTATTTAATAAAGTTGGTTAATTTTGGGCTACCGGTTTCAAGGCTTACAATATTTGCCCCATCATCAGGCCCCAGTAAGTCATTTTTATATGTATTAAAAACTAAAAACCAAAAGAACATACAACAAGCAATAAACAAATAAAACACAATAAATGGCATTAAATAGTAACAAATTGAGTGAGCAGCTACAACATTAAGTGAGAGTAAGATTGACAAACCAAGTATTGTATTGGGACGTTAGTGCAATTGTGCTTCACCAATCTGATGGAAACTGCACTAAATAGTCAGTCAGCTGTTAGTCTAGGGTTTATTAGAGGCAATTTTTGTTAGTTGAATTGAATTGATTTTAAAATTTAATTTGCGAGACAAATGCTACTTACATATCAGATACAGGAAAGCTCTATAAACATAGGTACTTCTGAGAATCACCTTCCCCCTTAAGGAATACATTCACTCGCACTTCTGAATTTCAAAGATAATTTTTAAAGAAAACTAAATATTAAGATGTTATTATTATTTTTTATTTATATTATATATTTTTTCTCCAGCTGTTGTCCCAAGTGTGTCATTAAAATTGTGAGTGTTGACTCATTTTCCATATACTAGTATTATAGACTTACATTGGCAACTTTTTTATTATTTAAAAAACAAGTAGTTTATATTTTTTTTCTGCCTGTATTTATGAGCTTTGTCTGTTTTCCTTAGTAAATTTTGGTTTATGTTTTGTCTAATTGTATTCCACAATGTTTTGTTGCCTTCTGCTTCTACTCTTTTAAGGATCTGTTTTTATGTTAGAAATAATAATTAGATCTTACTGCACTCCAATTAGGCATCTGTTAGCCATTTGCTATATAGTTTGCTACATTTTCTACTACATTTTCACTACTACTACTTTGCTACATTACTAGATCTACTACATTTTCAGACCTACTTCTGGGATCTGACCGTGCCATATACAAAGCTTCATTTTGTTTTAACTACAGTACTAAAAAAAAATCATATTCTTACCTTATTTCTACCCCATATAACAATATAATATGCATGTGCCCCGTTTTTTTTGCGAAGAACCAATGAAACCAAATCCAAATAGAAACCCAACACGAATCGATTCGGAATAGAAACTGAATAGAAACCAAATAAAAACAACAGGAACTGAGTAGGAACTTAACCCGAATATAAACGGAACAAGAACAGAACAGGAACGGAATTCGAATAGAAACTAAATAAAAACCATCTAACCAACAGAAACAATGCAACCATCCACTGTGGAAGTATTGGCATACTGTCAAACCATGTATGAAAGGTAACGTTTTCTTGACAGTTATCTAAGACTGTTTTATGAAATGGGTTTACGCCCAACTAATAAAGACTACACTGTTGAAATCTTCACGCTAGAAAGAAATGTAACCTACATTTTTTCCCAAAGAAAAGGATTGTAATGATGACATTGATAGCGCTCGCCGTTGGCTTGCCATTTTTCTGTACACACGTTCTCCCACCAATATCTACCATTACCGTGACAAAAATATAAAAAGCTGTTTTTTACCGACAACAAGAAGCGTTCGACACGAAGAACTGATCTGGTAAGAGCTCCGATCCCGACTCTGTAAGTATTGATCAAGGATCAACTGTCCTTTTCGTCCGCGATAACGTATTCATCAATCGCATCCGTTCCTTGTCCGTATCGACCGGTCACATCTAATCTAAACTAAGTATTGATTAGTCTTCTCAGTTTTGGATATTGACCACAATATCGTTTGCCTTATCCGTCCCAGTAGCACTAATATTTATTTTTCGCAGCGCCCACTAATATTTATATTTATTTTCGTATTTTTCTGCATTTTTATTCTTGAATTTACGTCTTTCATCTATCATATCCATTATCTCATCGGACATCCATTCTTTCTTCACTCTCTCACGCTTTATTAGAGTCGCGCATGTTATTTGGATTGCTTTCCTCGATTTATTCTATCTCTTTATTATGTCCGACGTATTCTCGTTAATGTCGTTTGTTTTCTTTCCTAGTTGTTCTCGTACTTTTATGTTAGTTTCTGGGTTAGTGAGATTCTTAATATCAATTCTGTTTAAATTAGATCTTTTCTCGAGCCGTTTTACTTTTATGACCATTCTGCATACCAACATATTGTGGTCCGTAGGAACATCGGCACCAGGGTACGTTTTTGATAAATTTATCATATTTTTATATCTTGTTGGTACTCCTATATAATCTATCTGATTCCTTATGATTTTGTCAGGTGAGTCAGCGGGAGATTTCCATGTGTAAAGTCGACGTTTGGGGAGCTTAAAGAGTGTATTACTTAACAGCAGGTTATATTTCCCACGATCTCATTCATCTTGCCTCTGCCAAACTTTTGCATTGAAATCTCTCATCATTATTGTTACTTGTTTTTTTTGTCATTTTCATCAGGTTTCCCAGATGTTCATAGAATTCTTCGCTGATTGCCTTATCTTTATCTGCCGTTTGCGCGTATACCTATAAAATGTTAATATAACCGGTGTTGCTCGAATTTGTAAAATCATTATTCTATCTGAATGGGGAGTGAAAGATTTGACTGCTGAATTAATATGTGGGGCAACTATTATTGCGGTTCCGTTTCTGTGATGTGTTGTGTTGTTTCCAGCATAATAAACTTTATATCCAAGTATATCGCATTGTCCAGAGTTTTGCCAGTGTGTTTCACAAATTCCCAATATATCAATTTTTAATATCTTCATCTCTTTTACAATGTTATGAATTTTGCCGCACTCGTACATACTTCGTACATTCCAAGGATTTTGCTGGCTGACGACCTGGGAGGCCCTACTATTTGGTTGTGTGCATCCTTTCCTGCCGGGTCTTGGATCTGATCACAATGATCAGTAATATTTTTGTTATCGTAAGGTATTGCCATGATAACTATTCTAGGAAAATATTATGAGGTGGTTTCCTGTTGCCTTCCCCATCGACAACCATTCAAACTGCTCCAGACATGCTTGTATTAGTCCAGTTTCAAGCCAATCCAGGATCATTTCCTCTGCGCCTTGAGCTGGTACTGATAATCGCTGATGCCCATTATCAGTATGTATCAGTATGGGCCGGACGTATCCCACCAAGTTCTATTTCAGTGTGGCAATTCGGGAAATTACATCGGCAGCTCCTGTTCTTCGTCTTAAGTCTTCATTTCTAACTCGGTCATGAAGCGATATACTGAGCATTGACCTTTCCATTTTTCTCTAAGCTATTTGCAGCGTTTTACATTATAAATAAATTAGTATATCACTTCTAAAGATATTTTTAAATTTTCTATGGCTTCTAGGCTTCCCATGTTAAGTTTATTTTTCTTCGTAGTTCGCATGTTTGGTTGTCTGTTGTAATCTTTATTTCGTGTCCAAGATATATGTATTTTTCCACCAGCTCTACTTCGTCGTTTACAATATTGATATTTACACTAGGTTCTAGGTTTGTCATGAATTTTGTTCATCAAATCGCGGATAACCGACAAAATCAAATCCAAATAGTAACCGAATAGGAATCGAAGGAAAACAATAAAAACAGATGTGAACTGAATAGAATTGATTTAATTTGATACTTTTATGTAGACTAAACTTGTTTTACTAAGTCTGGTGTCTAATAGAGCTACCGTCATAAATTTAAGAAATTATAAAAAACAGTTGGTGGATAAATTAATTCCTAACTTGTATCTGAAATATGTACTAGTAATTGACAATTATTATTATCATAATGTTCAGTATAGTAAATCCTGATTTATATAAAATTGCTAAACTCAATAAGCCAACATTGTAAACCTTCTAAATAGATGAAATTTTAACAAAAAGTGGTCATGTAATTTTGCTACAACCTTCCTACTACCGAGTGGGAACATAGCAAATATTCAACAGTTATATGACAATCTTTTTCATGAGTTTGGTATTGATGTATAGAAACAAAATTGTGATTAAGCAATAAAGCAGAAACATGAGTTTTTGAAAGCAGAGCTTATTATAAAAATAATAACAGATTTTATAATTCATTTAGGCTATGACTCTATATCTGGAAGTAAACAGAAAGTCAGCGACGATAGTTAAATTGAATTTATAACTGTGTATAATGATTAAATAATTAAAAATCTAAATTTAAACATTTATTTAAAAATGTTTAAAAACTGAACACCGCACTTAAGCTTACCACAAAAGTCGTAACTAATAAAATCAATAAACTAACAACTTTATAAGATAAACAACAAGGATTCAGATCCGGAAGATCCTGCGTAGACGCCCTATTTTTACTAAGACAAATCACAGAAAAAGCCATCGAGTACAATAAACCTGCATATCTATGTTTTATAGACCTGACAAAGGCTTTCGATCGCATCACAGTCAAAGACGTCTTATACTTACTGTATAAAAGAAACATACCAATTAATATTATACAAATCATCGAAAACATCTACCTCCATAATCGAATACAGGCAAAGAGATAAATGAAAAATTAACACAGTGTATTCCAGTACAAAGCGAAGTCAGACAGGGTGACTCATTGAAACTCGTGCAACAATTTAAATAATTTAGGAGCCTAATATTGTAGTAGAAACAGGCTTTAAAAGCTACATACTAGAAGGAAGAAGAAGAAGAATTTAAAAATGTATACATTTAAGCGCAATGCAATGCAAAAATTGCAATTTATTTGCGAGCTAATAGCAAAATAAAGTTAGTAGGTATAGGCATAGCTCGCAACCAAGAAAAAAATATACATTACGATAGGTGTATAAGATGGATATCAACCATATATACATATTTATGACTATTGATTGTCTTCAGTACGGTCCAGCTAAGTTAGAAAAGAAGCATGTTAACTTAGAAAAGGATCACTACAGGAGCGATGCGAACTATTTGTGGCAATAATGTTAGACGACTATGAGGATTCCAGAGCAACAACTTACTTAAGACGACCAATAGTCAGAAACACGTATATACGGTTGCCTTTTATCTTATACACATATTTAATTATATTTTTTTCTTTTATTGCGAGCAATGCAGATATCTACTAACTTTATTTTGCTATTAACGCATTAAACGTTTCTTGTTGTTTGAAACGTTCTAAACGTTTGGCATTCCTCTGCATAGCAACAAACATAAATTGAAGGGAAAATCACATATCGAAAACAAGAAGAAAGCACAACAATTGGGAAATTAATAAAAAGCAGATCCAGGAACCGTCGTGATAATAGAATAGAAGAACTGAGAGCAAAAAAAGTAAAACTTTAAACAGAAATGAAATATTTGGCGGAGGATCCTATATACAAGAAACATGGAGAAAGTCTATTTGGTGTTTTAGATAAATTCGACAAGGATATGCGAAGAAAAAGAAGAGAAAGTAATAATATTAACATGCAGCATAATAATAGTTAACGTGTTTACTTAACTTTTGGGTATGTACAGAGTGGCCCAAAAGTCTGGAAACAGCTAATTATCTCGTAAAATGCTAATCATAATTGTACAAAATTTGAGGTACACCTATTTTATGATACGGAGATTCCATATTTGATATTTTCAATGTTGCCAGATTTGCTGTTTTTCGTATATTATTAGTAACTTTGGTTTTTCAAATACATCTCCCTGTATATTCAGTCATTATTGGAATCTCCTATTCAATACGAGTTCAACCATATGTAACACTTATGATTTTATGCAATCTGGAAGGTTATACATATACATAAAACGGAAGTCTGGCAATGCCCAAATTGTTTCAATAAATTGTTTAATACTAACTATTTTTAAATACATTAAAACGTAACAATTGATAGTTTAGAACATTTTTTAACATAGTAGTTACGTTATTAAGTAATCAAAATGTGCTCAATTTGTGAGTTGACAGCACTCTATTCAATAGTAGAAGGCGTCTACCACATTTCTCCATGATTGTTTAGCAATTATTCGAGATTCATTGATAATTCGTTGCCTTAGCTCTGCAAGACTTGCTGGTTAAGTTTTGTAAACTGAATTTTTCAAGTATCCCTAATAAAAATAATCTTTAAGATTGAAATCGGGTGAACGTGGAGGCCATTCAATTCTACCTTGTCTACCAATTTATCGTCCAGGAAATATTTCATCTAAATATCGCCGAACATTTACACCAACTATCTGACGTTAAATTTCTTTCGACAAAAAATGACCCAATTGAATAAGTAACTACTATATCTGACCATACATTTAATTTTTGTGGTCTTTGAGTATGGTTTTTACGCATTCAGTCTTCAGTGTGAATTTACGTCTCACCAGTACCTTAAATTGTATCGATTACACTTCCACACAGTGTAAAAGTTGCTTCATCGGAAAAACATATTCTGTTAACGAAATTTTATTAATTTTCAATTTTACTCATCATTACCTCAGTAAACTCTAATCTACGACCAAAGTCATCTTCACTAAATTTTTGCAATAAGTTAATTTTGTATGTTTTAAATTTATTTTTACGTCATAAACGTAAGACTGAAGAATGACCTACATCATGTACTTGTGCAACCCTGCCTGGGGATGTATGTGGATCTTCAACAAAGCTTTGCTTATATATGAAGTTTTGTTGTCATTGATCTTCTCTTTTACTTCTTCAGATTCCTCAAATCGCATTACAGTTTTTTGTACCGTCGTCTTATGAATAGGAGAACGGTTTAGAGAACGGCATTTTAGAGCAGCAATTTAAATTGCAGAACTTTTTGAACCACAACTACTGTCAATTTTAGTTCATAATTTAAATTGTGAACAAATGTCAAAATCACAGCATTCTCCATTTAAATATTTAAATTTATTAAAATCTACATATTTTGCACTATTTTATGTATTTAAGATCTATCAGACTACATAAAATCAAGTGAACATATGGTTGAACTCGTATTGAATAGCTGAACTCGTGTGAAATTCACTGAATGCGTGAAAACCATACTCAAAGACCACAAAAATTAAATGTATGGTCAGTTATAGTAGGTACTTATTTAAATGGGCCATTTTTTATCAAAAAAAATTTAACGTCAGATAGTTGGTGTAAATTTTCGGCGTTATTTAGATGGGATATTTCCCGGACGATAAATTGGTAGACAAGGTAGAATTGAATGGCCTCCACGTTCACCCGATCTCAATCCTAAAGATTATTTCTATAAGAGATACTTGAAAAATTCAGTTTACAAAACTTAACCAGCTAGTCTTGCATAGCTAAGGCAATGAATTATCGATGAATCTTAAATAATTTCTAGACAATCATGGAGAAATGTGGTAGACGCATTCTACCATCGATAAGAGTGCTGTCAACTCACAAATGGAGCACATTTTGAACACTTAACAACGTAACTATTATGTTAAAAAATATTCTAAACTATCAATTGTTATGTTTTAATGTATTTGAAAATAGTTAGTATTAAAAAATGTATTGAAACAATTTAGGCGTTGCCAGACTTCTGTTTTATGTATTTAAGACCTTCCAGACTACATAAAATCATAAGTGTTACATATGGTTGAACTCGAATTTAATAGGAGATTCCAATAATGACTGAACATATAGAGTGATGAAACAAATAAAAAATATGGAATCTACGTATCCCAAAATAGGCGTATCTCAAATTTTGTATAATTATGTCTAGTAATTTACGAGATAATTAGCTGTTTCCAGACTTTTGGGCCACTCTGTATGTGGCAGTGTGTTTTGTTTCACATTTTTTTTTGAAGGAGTTAATATACAAACTGGATTTTTTAAGTACGATATACATATGTATTTGTCTTCTTTAAAATAATATTACATGCCTTAATTTTGTGTATTTAATTCAAATTGTGGATTTCTATAGTTATGTTTGTTCGACCATATGTTAAAACATTCATCATTTAATTTTTGTAATTATTGTTTAACTACATCTCTCTTTTTGGTTTACCTTTATTCGATTTTCTCGAAATGATTTAGCTTTTTAAAACTATTTTTGACAGTTTATACAACTAAAAAATGTTTTTGAAAGCAGGTATTATTAGAGGTGCTGCGTAAAGGTGAACTAAGCAAAAAATCGAAAACGGTTAATCCCGCGACCTCGATCCAACTTTTACCGGCAATCTCCGCAGGATCCGCAGGAAGGAATCCTTCGATTCAAATTTTCTACGTTTACTTTCTTATCACACGCAAAATCTCAGCAATTCTGTAGAATCGTGTTAGGGATGATCTTTCGAGTTCAACAGGAGGAGAAACGAGAGAGATTCGTATATCAGTTTTAAACCAGGCATTCCAGGCAATAAAACATGTTTATTTGAAAGAAACAAATCAATACAGCTTATGTTTGTCACAGAACAAATTCTGGGCTTATTATTTAATGATCCGTAATTTTAAGAGTTGTTTCAAATAAAAGTTATACATTTGAAATCACTGTAGATGGTTCGTAAAAGTATATAATATAATTCTGTGTCCATATCTGCCCAGTTGTCATATTTTCCCCCATTCCCAATTATTTTATTTTTCTTTCTGATTATTCAGACCATTTTCATTTTTATTTTTTTTGCAATTATATTACGAATTAGACAAACAATAAAAAAACAAAATTTTAAACATAAGTAATTTAGGTTTAGAATATTTAAAGTAATTTAAAATGGAGGAGGTAAGGATTTCTAAGTAACAAATTAAATCATTATGATACTAAAGTTTTGAGAAAATTTTTAAAGTATTTTATAAAAAACAAGAATTAAATTTATTGAAACTATCAAAAATATACATACCTAAATTTTGATATAGATGATAAACCCAACAAAATAACAATTTTATTAACACGTTACCTGCGAAAACTGTTTTTAAATAAATTTCTATTTAAAGAAGACCTCGCCACAAAACTTATTTGGCAGATAAACATTTTTTGAAACTTCCCCAACTGCCTAGGCTCTAAAATGTTTATTTTTAAACCATTTTTAAAGTAACTAGTACCGCTTAAATCTTTATAGAGTACTTGGGTACCCTATAAGGATTAATCCTCGCGTTTTCATGGCGTTGCCATCTGATTGTCTTAAGGTGTTTCTATTGGCCAAAACTACTTCACGCGAAATAAAATCAATATTTTGACCAATTGAAACAGTTTCAAACAATCAAATGATCGGATGGCGGGAATAAACTTGAGAAAGTAAATAATGTAATATACACACAGTATTTCTTAGACAATCAAAGTTAGCGAACTTACATGTTTGCAAACAAAACAGAACAAAAAAAAATGTGCCAAATGCTATCGCCGTAGTGACTCAAAATCAGATTTAGATTCAAATGATTTAATAGGTGACAAAAATCATAAAACATCAGACCATAGATAAATAATATAATAGTTGAAATAGATAGGCAACTCAATGTATAAATTTCGTTCATTAGGCCCCTTGCGGCTGGGGTCAATACTAATCATCTTTTGGCAGCAAATTCGAATGAACACCCCTTACATACATACCCTTTAGCGCCTCTTGTGGGCTATTTCGTTACTAATTAAAATTTATTGGAAAATAAGGATATAAGATGCACAATTTTTTCTAGATATACGTATATTTATTTGTTGTTTAAGATAAAACAGTTATAAAATAATTACATAATATTTATTACACATATTTGCAGAAGTTAAATACTATTATTTTTTGCTTCCTGACAACTTACTATCATTCTTTTTGTAATTTTTCCATGATTTGTACACAACGAACAATACAATATTTCACCAATGATTCACCATGTTTAGTTTTGTTACTAGCACAACACAAAAATTCTTTGCTACAATAGGTAACTCAAAATAAACTTTAAAAATTAAGTAACCAAATTTAAATTAAAATTACTAAGAATAAATGCAAACGAAAGTTAAAGATAATAAAATAAAATTGAAAACTTGTAAACAAACGGAAGATTTGTCATTAATTTGGATTGACAGAATTGACATTGCTTCGTTTGATTATTTTATTTGGTTTATGATTGGTTAAAGTCTTCGTGAGATAGATAGGCTGTCATTTCTCTTTATTAACTCGCTGGGGTCAAAGTGATGGGGGAATGAACCAAGTCATTCATATAAGATTCCAGACCATGACATCAGACTTTTGATTATAGCGACGATGACAGTGAAGTAGAAAGTGTTTCGGAGGCAGGGAATATTAAGGAAAAGAACAGATAAATGGTAATGTTCAGGCATTAAATATTGAACATAAGGGTAAGAATATTTGGAATAATTGAAATCCTCAAATGAACTATTATTTATATAATATAATAAAATAAAAAAATTTAATATTTTCAAAACTGTTAACTAGCCTTTAGATTTTTAAAATTTTTTTGTTCCTGACAAAATTTTGGATATTTTACATTTCGATATTTAAGAATAAAAGCTTGGAAACTAAACCGTAACCGAGAAATACATTACTTCTTCTCTACTTTTTTGGCAATGGGTTTAGTAAATGCTTCCGATTTATACTTGTATTTGGTCGTAATAATTTCTAAAGTCATTAATTGACATATTTTTGTTATTATTAAATTGTTTACATTTTGTTAATAACGAGCATAAATTAGGGCAAGGTAGATTGTATTGGATCTACTACCAAATTACTTTCCTTTTTATTTAATATTTGATGAAAGGATAGTAATGGATAAAAGTATTGTACCTTTTAAAGGTCGTCTTACATTCAGATAATACAAAACGAAAGTGATCCTTACAAAATTTAACTTTATAAATTATGTATTGACCTTTATCTGGTCAGTACATAAGGTCAAATAATAGAACAAGTGATGGAGAATAAATATCTAGGTATCACATTACCTAGCTACGGAAAGTTCCAAACTGAAGTGGAAGATCAAGTGAATAGATAATAGAGAAAGTGATGTAGTTTAAATAAAGGAATCACATAATTTAGCTTTCAAAAAACTCAAAACAGAAGTAAAAGATCAAGTGAAAGGAACAAATGCAAAGAGAGCCGCAGATTGCCCAAATAAAACAATATGTAAAAATATAAATATCAGAAAAGAAATGAAAGGCAAAATTTACAATACAAGCACATCAATATTGACATACGCGGCAGAAATATGACATAATACAGTCAAGACAAAAATAATGCTAGAAAAACAACCTGACACAGACAGGACAAAAACGATGTTAGAAACAGTAGAAATGAAAACACTTGATGAAAAATTGATGGTAAAACACTATGGTACAAAACTAGAAGTACCGATATGCTGTGTAGATGCAAGGTGAAGAACATAAAGAACTGGGTAACAAATAGAAGAGTAGAATGGAATGTTCATATTAGTCGAATAATAACATATGGAGTAGTAAAGACAGCAAGAAGCAGTTCCTCAATAGAAAGACGATTAGTAGAAAATCTCGAAAACAATAGAACGATAACTTACTGGAGGCACATTGAAAAACAGATAGAGTAGAAGCAGAAAAATATGTACTATGATCCGATACATTTTTAATTTAAGGATGTACACATGAAAAGCATCTGATATAACTTCTGAAAAAGATCATACCCAAGCTGTAATTTTTACCCTAATAGAAAATGATTCAAATTATGGACGAATTCTATATTGTGATAATATTTACACAAGTATATCCGTAGCACAACAGTTACTTCGTAAAAATACTAGATTTTGTAGTACTTTTAAATCCAATAAAAAGTGTTTATTAAAAGATTTTAAGGATAAAAAATTAAAGGGAGGTGAAGTTATTAGTCAGCAAAACAGAAATGTAAAAGTAATTAAATTACACGATAAAAGACCCCTCTTAATATTATAGACAAATGAACATCATGATAATGTGCTAATAGGGACTGAAAGAGCTCGTTATGACCAAAATGTTCTTAAAACGGCAAAGAAGCGACTTTTCTTGACTTGCCCTCTATTACGCGCCTCTCTTCGTTCGGCGCGTAATATCGGGCGCGTCAAGAAAAGTCATACTTCTCCGCCTCATAAAGTAATATACTATTATCATAAAAAACAAATAGTAGCATTAATTTAAATCATGAAAAACATATTCAGCCAACAACTAGGGATGGCGGTTTTTTACAAAATACCGGTTTTCGGCTATACCGTTTTTTTTGCTTACGGTTTAACCTGGCGGTTATAACCGGCCAAAAAACCGGTTTTTCCATTAACTGGTTTTCGGTTTTGCGATACTCAATTCGACTTAATTCGATATCAATATGATCAAAATTACTTAAAAATAAATTGGATAATGCAATCCATCTTTTATTTTTACTACCATCAAAAAAAAATTATCTTGTATTACTTTTAACACATTTGTATATTTGTATAATAGGTATATTTTAACTCATTTAATCCTTCCTGTATGGGCGTATCGTTTTGAAAACGTAGGGAAATCCTTGGAGATTCGTATTCGTAATCGGTAATTCGATATTCATAGTCAGAACATTATTTTTGGTAATTATAAAAAGCCGTTCGCTTACTATCAATGTCAAGAGCCGTGTGACAAGTAGATGATCTACCAGCAGATCACTTCTTATGTAAATATTATGATTACAAATACCTGTTCAACGAAATATTATAATTAAACTTAATTGTTTCTGGCTGATGTGACACTTTTAGCTTGCTTCTGTATTTATAAAATAAAACAAAATTTAAATTATGGTTTTGTTTGGAATAATTACTTGAGAATAATAAACATGATTGGGATCCAAAATAATACCTAACCTAATCCTAATCACCGTAAAAACCTAATAACCGACTTTTACTTTAAGAATAAAAAACTGTCTATAACCGGGAAAAACATAACAACCGTTAAAGCCGGTTATTTCGAAGTAAAAAAACCGGTTTCGGATTAAAACCGGTAGGTTTTTCTCATTCCTACCAACAACCTTAAAAATGGTGAAGGAGCTTCAGACAATCAAAACGAGAGGATTACACACCCAAAAGTTGATAATGCTGTATATAATAATTGTATGCCTTTGATCTACAGAATGTTTTCGTTTTCCTTGACAACTTTAAGTTAAATAAAACAACTAAACAAATGAATCACATTTAAAAGACATTTCAGAGAAGTGTGTTCTACTGATGTTTTCAATTCAAACAACTCGCCAGTTAACATGCTTTTAAAACCATTAATGTTTTATTATATCAATAACGAAATGAATATCTTAGAAGGCTAAAGTTTAAGGAGCCATGTCAAACAGACGCAGGTGTGAGTCAATAACTCAATAAATTGCTTACAATTTACTCAGCAGATGCAGGTAGCGACTATAGCCTAGTATTATGTAAAATAAGAATCATCCTGATACACTTTACACCCAAGATAGCGATGCCAACATAAATAAAAATCAAAGTCGAAGCACTAAATACGGAATCCACGGAATACTTTTACAGAAAAAGAATATCAGTGAAGATCAGTGAGAATAAAATATTAGAAAACCATAACGTCGAGAAAACTGAGAAGAACTCAAAAATTAGATAATTAACGCAGCAATAGAATCACTTGAAGAGAGAAGAGTAACAAACACTTACATAAAAAAAAATCTCATGGTAAAAAGAGGATACGAAGACAAAATGTAAAGAAAAGAAACAATACAAAACACAACTAACACCACAGACATACAACCGCTATAAACGAAATGAAAGGGATACTTTAGTTAGACAAAAAAAGTAACACTGGCAAAGCTTTCAAAATAGAATTGACGGTAAAACTCTATGGGATAGAGTTATAAGTACATATATACAACGTGAATGCAAGGTGGAGAACATCAAGCACTGGGCAAGAAATAGAGGAGTAGAATTAAACGATCATATAAGCTGAATGACAACAAATAGAGTAGTAAAGACGACAAGAGACGGTTCTTTAATAGGACAATGATCACTAGGAATACTAAGAAAACGATGGAACTGACTGGAGGCACATTGAAAAACAGGCATAGTCATATCTACATGAAGATAAGAAGAGGAAGCTATAAATAAAATAATCTTTATTGCGTACCATAGACATATAATACAAGACAGACTGATCGTTGCAATGCCAGCCCGTTCTCTCGGTGCGACAGATAAAACTGACGCAAAGCAGTCTCTACATCTCCTTCTAATTTGCAAGGTTTATCGACCATGTGACCTAAATGACTAAGGAGAAGAAGGTAATGTGGTCGATAAACTCGGCCCATTAGACAGATATGCAGGGACTGCTTTGCATCAGTTTTCTTTGTCGCACTGGGGGAACGTGACTGTAGTGCAGCAATCAGTCTATCTTGTATTATTTATGTCTATGTTGTTTATATCCAAAATATAAAATGTTAACCTATAAACGTAAAAAATACAGTAAAGCAAATTTTAATATTCAATTTCAATATTCTTTATGACTATAATTTATTTCTTGATACTATTTTTAGCGCATTCGTTACATCATACGCACCCATTTTAACATAAAGTATTTGTTTGCGCCCATTTTATTAGTATTTGTTTGGTCAGAAGCTTTGACTTTGAGAATCGTATTTGACTATCTTCTATTTAAAGAAGACTATGTAACTTAAATTTATATACTAATAGTATACGTCCGAATACTAATTAGATACAACATTGCAATACATTTTCGTCTATTGTAAAATATGAATTAGTTGGTTATATTAGCTTAGCGTCTTTCTATCAAGTAAAAATTTATTAAACTTTTCTATAAACGCTACAAATCTTGTACAAACAAATCGGTACAAGCCTACATAAAAAAGATAAGCAGAAAAATCTATAATCAACCAAGAACATTCTGAATAGTCTTCATAAACCAGAATTCATCCTGCAGAATTCATCTGTTCTGTCCTCTCTGTAGGACAGAGCATTGGTAAATAAAAATCAAAATAAAAACTTGTATCATACACAGTTATAGGTACTTTAATATTAAGTTTATATATATATATATATATATATATATATATATATATATATATATATATATATATATATATATATCGGTTTTAGAACGTCTTTCGACGTTGTCCGATGCCTTCCACGTCCTTCTATCATCTTATTGGCCGCCTCTAAGATCTCTTGTACTCATTGCTTTAGTTACCCCTTCTTTCCATGTCTTCTTGGGTCTTCCTCGTTTTTTGCGGTTTGGTGGTACCCACTGCATAATCTTCTTGGGTAGTCTTGTGTCTTCCATTCTTTGAACATGACCATACCAAATCAACTGTTTCCTCTCAATGTCTGTTGTTAAGTAACCATCTATTCCAATTCTTCGTCTTACTTCCTCATTTCGAACTCTTTCCCTGCGGGATATACCTAACGATCTTCTAAACACATCCATTTCTACAGCTTCTAATTTTTTTTTCTGTTGTTCTCGGTTATTCTCCAAGTTTCTGCTCCATAAAGTAGACTGCTTTTAATTAGTGACTCATAGATGTTCGCTTTATTGGAGAGGTGAAACTTGGAACTATTTTAAAAACATTTAAATAAGCCGATTTACTCTTATTTTTGCAGCTGAAAAAGAAACTTCTTTTAGGTTTTTTTGTTATGTGTTTACTTATCTGTCTCATTATTTGGATAAAAATTAGATAGGACGATTAAATTATTTGCCTATATGTTCCAATGGTGCTGTTATTTCAGATTTCTTTAACAGGAAAGCAAGACGATCGAAACGATGCTTGGTTCTAATGTATCTGTATCTGTAGAGTAGGGAGTAGGGCGAGTTAAGTTTTACAGCACCTTTCCAACAATTGACCCATTGTGCATCTCCCAGGGAGCTCTCGTTCCTAGCTCATTGTCTATGCTACCATTTCTGGGACAAGTCACTAGAGGACATCTCCCTTATGTAGCAGTATGTGCTAGAACTCGCCAAACGCACACTTTCGTATTAACGATAACTCCGGGCATTCACATATAATGTTTTACAGTTTTGTCTTCTCGTTAACACTTCCTGTATATAGGAGTCTCCGTACGACTCGCGGAGATAAGAATACGGCCGAGGCCAGAAAACCCTACCTGTCGTAAAAGGCGACTTATGGGTAGGTAATGAGAGGTGAAGAGCCGTCGTTTGAGGTGTCGGGTCTGTAGAAATGCATAGTCATCTTGGTCACCGGTCTACACATCTAGTAACCGAGACGAGCATATTGTGGGACCACTCTACTCTCATTCCACAAGAGCCAGGTGAGGTTGAACGAATTGGGCCCGTAAATACCTCCCATGGCCTTACAACACCGAGGATGGTGTCGGTGTCCCGGCACGTACCTACCTGGAATGATCGTGCGAGGTGGAATTCCTCCGCCTGCGTCATCTTTCCGCCCCCAGGGGTGGGGATCTCCGAACGGGTGACGTACTCGCAACACAGGTACTACGGGTAAGTTGGAGCCTCACGGTGTTTCGGCATCGTGTCGCCTTAGTTGGTGTCGGCGTAGGGGCAGTGGAGTCGCTTACGGTCGTATGCCGAAAGGCCATGAAGTCCAGGGTCCAGCCAATTTCCTAACTGGAGGGTACACGAATTCGTCCATGTATATAGGAGTGTCTACTAGCCCCAGTGTGTGAAGGTGTTTGCTAAGTTGACAATAACTAGTTAACAATCTAACTGTCAAGCGTAGGTTTTTTCTGTTCATTCCCAAGTACTTCTTTGATGATGATTTTTTAAGTTTACTTTAGTACATACTAAGACTTTAGTATGTACTTGATACTCATCATATTCGTATCTAGTTAAAAAACCATCTGTCAAGCAATGGTTTTTACTGGACATTCCCAAGTACTTCTTTGATGATGAATTTTTAAAGTTACGTAGATGCTTGATGTTTTGTGAATATAAACAAAGGCTTTAGTATGTACTTGATACTCATCCTATTCGTACCTAAAAAAAATATAAAAAATAACGACCTTTACGTTTGAATATCTATATACAGTGGGTGATCAAATTATTATGATCACTTCAAAAAACTTTATATTTTGCTGTTTAATAAAGAATAAAACTGCATATAAGCGTCTAATGAAGTGAATATAATATAAAAATAGATCATAAACACGTTCTTTTAGAAAATTTAAAATAATTTTTTCTTTGACCTTAAATAAATTTTTTTTTAAATATTTTGTGTGACCTCCTTTAGCTTCGATGACAGCTTTGATCCTCCTTGGTATGCTTTGAATGATTTTCTTCCCAAAAATCGAAATGCTTTAAAAATGTATTTAAAATTAAAACTGATAGTTTTTTTTTCACTCACAATCACTACTAATACTTTAATAAAATAGACTACAAAGATAAAACAATACAAATATTTCAAAAACATACAAATTCAGTTGTAACCTCCAAGCGCAAATTTACCACAATGTGAATGTTGTGACGTAATTTGACACAAATGCCAGTTTTACAGCTAAAAACGTCAAAAAAGTAAGGTTATTAGTGAAAAAACTATTGGCATACCTAAAGGTCGATTCAGACACATCAGTCACGTCTCGTCACAGTCAGGGAGCCGAACCGAACAATCAGCCATACAAAATATTCTTTAATAGAAATATGGCGCCGGCATTCACATTCATCAGGCGAGGAACAGTTTCTCAGCTGTCAGATAATTAATAGTTCTGTGACCAAACAGGAATGGTTCGGCGCCCAGACTGTGACGGGACTGATGTGTCTGAATCGACCTTTAATCGTATAGCAGCATATGATTTTAAATTTTTAATCAAATTTGAAAAACTTAAACTTTTGTGACTGATCATAATAATTTGATCACCTACTGTAATGATTTGTCATCACACCTAGTAGTATGAGTGTGAAATATATTTTTACTCTACTTGTTCAGTTCTTTGAAGTTTGAAGTGACGTATTGTCATGATATAAAACTACTTAAACAAATCGCTGGATTTTTATTACTTGCTAGTTTATTGATTCCACTTAGAGTGTATTGTTGACATAGCCCAAAAAAAGAACAAGAAGAAGAAGAGTGTATTGTTTTTTGGTCGTCGTGGGAACTAATATCCTAAGGGAGAGCGCCCACCAAAGTGGCGTGGCAGTGGCAAGTAGGAAGTAGCACGCGTCTAGCATAATGTAACCAATCCTAACGAATGATTATAATGAATGACGTTACTGTCATTTTGGTGTAAACTGAATCATTCGTTTTCATTGGTTACATTATGCTAGACGCGTGAATTATGAATGTTCTTGGGAAAAACACTTTTTTAAAAACTGAACTTCACAAATAAAACTTTTATTTTCGACTTACAAAGATTTTAGTAGCAACAACAATAAATTAAATCAGACTAAATTATAAATCAAACTAAACTACAAATCAGACTGAAAATATTGATTTTTACATAGTGTTTTTATAATTTAATAATTGCTGATCTTGCAGTCCAATACGTCGCAATTTAGTCCAGAATGATCGAGCGGTAGTCCCGTGTAGAATCCACGTGGTAGAATTTACTGGATGGTAGCGGTCATTGTACTGTAACTACTCCATCCCCTGAAGAAGTTTTGTGAGGGACGAACAGAACTGTTGGGTTGGCCTCTTCTGAGGGTTCGTCGCTAGAGTTGGGTTCTTTGTTATTTGGTTTATACCTGTAACATATATAGAGGCAGATTATTGTAATAAAGATATATAAAGGAGTCATCCAAAAATGATTATGGCTATGGTTCCATAATTTCGGTTTAATTGTCTCTAGATGTTCCTCTTCTTTAGAGAGTTCGTGCAGTTTGTCTAAGGGGATGTGATCTATCCTTAATGGTTTGAATTTAATCGCTGTTTGAATGTCTATAGTCCTAATTTTGGGAAGCATTAGCGGTTCCTCTGGGATGGTTGTCCTTAAATTTATGTAACTCTGGATTGGGGTTTTGAATTCACATCTGGGTGGAAGATTGATTAGATAAGTTCCTTTTAGGCCCAAAATTTTTGTAGTAGAACATCGAGTTGTAATTTTGGTTGATTCGGGGAATATTCCTATATAGTGGGCATCTGATAATCTTTGTATGATGATATCTCGAGTTTGGACGGGGGTGTATTGGCAAGAAGCTTCTCGGGTACTCAACTGCAGGATTTGTTTGATACAGTCGTCAGTTTTCGTTGCCTCTAGTATTGTTTCCTCTTGGCAAAGATATCTTGTGTCGATTCGGGCACATGGTTCTTCCAAATATTGAAAGGATTTTTCGTTTATGAGGAGATATGGCTCAGGAGGAATGATTAGGAGGAATGAGAATAAATATAATAGTATGGTTTGAATAATAGGCATCTACCTTGATGATGTCGTAGTACTTTAGGATGTCTTCGTCTTCGATGTACACAAGCTGGTCTGCCTTATGGTGCTCTAGCATTTTATTGATGATCCATTTTATTTCGTCTTTCTTGATTACACTGTTATGGAGAGTGTTTTCACGAGAAAAGGTAATGGCTTCTTCTAGGTCATTAAGTAACTGAAGTATAATTTGAAGGGTCAAATTTAACTGGTCCAGAACATTTCTTGCTTGCAAATAATGATTGAAGTCAAAAATGAATGTATTGAGATTCGTGCTGATATTATTTACTTCTTCTGCTATTATTTCTTGGTTGTGTGTTAGTAATGTGATAGTTTCGTTGAACTCTTTTATAATCTTCTTGTTCAAGCTAATGTGACGATTAAGATGATTTATAAAATTTTCCTGATTCGTCTGTAAGGTTTCTATGGCATTGTTATATTTTTCTGCGTCATCTTGATCTAGATTTCCAGAAATTGCTTTAATAATGCTTCCTAGTCCATTAATTAGCCCTCTTCTTGTTCTGCTATAGGGGTAAATTGTTGAGAATTTTTCTTGAGCTGATTTTAATTGGTATCTAAGAGCTTGGTCGTTATTTTGTAAACTGCTAAAATACGGATGGCTAAGTCCATTTTGAACTGCTGTGGTTACTGCATCGTACTGGGTTTCAATTATGTCCAATTCTTCCTTTATTGGTAGTAGTCTGAAAAAGTGTATAAAATCGTGTGTACTAGTATGAATCTTTGCTTGTCCCAGATTGAGGGGAATTATTCCTGGATTGTCTTTCAGGTCCTTGATCTTCACTTCTTCTGCCATCGTCAAGGTGATCCTGTGGGGAAGGTTCAGAATTAGTTTTTGACTTAGGTTGGTGTTTTATGTTTTTCTTGTGAACTGTTGCTTTTGATGTATTTACAGTCACTTTGTTATTTCTTTTGATATGTTTTGCGGAATATCGAGGAAGTAATTTATTTCTGGTAACTGTTTTTCGTGTATAGATTTTTGTGCTGGGTTTATACGTAATAGGGTCTTGTCTTGATTTGTTTCTATTTTCTATGACTTTATTTTTATTCTCTTGTATATGCTGGTTTACTTCCTTGTATAATTCCTTTGTTATCTCTCTATGATTTTGGATATAATCGTTCAGTATTACTTTTTGTATGTCAACGTCAAAGGGATCTTTTGCGTCGATATGTCCGTTTAATATGTCAATGGGTCTTAACTTCGTTGCTGAATGTATGGAATTATTGTACCCAATTATAGCGTATAGCATTTGTTCTTTTATCGAGAGTTTTGCTTTGGTGTTCCTTAAGATTCGAAGATGTTCGATTAATGTAGAATGAAATCTCTCAATCATCCCGTTTGATTGCGGATTCTCTGGTGTCGTATAGTGGATTGAGATTTTGTGAGAGTCTACAAATTCTTGTATTACTCCATTTTTAAATTCAGTACCATTATCAGCTACTATCATTGTTGGGAGTCCATGATGTGTTATAAAAATTAATAGGGCGTTGAGTACATTGATTGCATTTCCTCCATTTATTGGGTAGGCTTGTCCATACTTTGAAAATGCGTCTATTATGGTTAAAAATTTCTGTCCATCAGCCTGGAATAAATTGATGTGAACTATTTCCAGTGGTTTAGTGGGAGTTGGTGTAACCATAAATTTCGGTTTGGGAGGAAGTCTGTCGTATTTATTTTCTTGACATATATCGCAAAAGTTTATGATATCTTCTATGTCCTTCTTCATATTAGGCCAGTAATATCGTTTTCCTATTTGACTTTCTGTTTCAGCTATTCCTCTATGGTTCGTTTTTCCTTCATGATAGTTTTTTATAATTTCTTTTTGCTGTTCTTCTAGGTTAACATCTTCCAATAAAAGATTACATTTTACTAAGTCGTATGCGTTGTTTTTAAAAGTTTTCCTAATAATTCCGCAAATCTCTGCAAAAATTTCTTCTTCTGTTTCAAATAAAATTGCATATTTCTTTTTCGGGTTGAGGTGTTCCTTAAAAATTTTTATGGTATCAGCTTTTAACTGATCTTTCGATAGCTGGATATGATAACGTCTTTTAATTGGAAAGGTTTGTATAATTGCTGGAGGTCGTGGATTGTAGTTGACAATTTTGACTATAATTTGGTTACTATAGAAGTTAAGTGGTTTTTCCGAAATAGGTATACCAAGAATTGGGTTTTCTACTGCTGTATGTATTGTTTCATTTCCGTCTTCGTCCATGTTTTGATTTTCGTTTTCAACAGTGTCGTCTGAGATGTTTTGATCTTCGTTTTCAACAGTATCTTCTGGGATGTTTTCTGGAATTAATTCTGTTGCTTTTTCTTCTACAATCTCGTCGATTATTCGATCTGCATCTGGATTATTAGTCGTTGACCATCCATCGTCTTCCATGTCTACTAAATCATCAAAGACTTCCTTAATTTGTGAATCGATGTCCTTAGTTTCCTTTGTATGTATTTCGATTCGAGACAGTGCGTCCGCATTTGTATTAGCTTTGCCTTTTTTGTAAATTACTTCGTAGTCAAATTCTTCTAATTTTAATCTCCAACGTACTAGTTTGGAGTTGGGTTCCTTTAGGAAAAATAGATATTGCAAAGGACGGTAATCTGAGAGTATTTTAAATTTTCTTTCAAATAGGTAGGGTCGGAAATATTTTGTTGCCCACACCATTGCTAACATTTCCTTTTCTATTGTGGAGTATTTGGTTTCGGTTTCATTTAGTGTTCTGGAAGCAAAGGCAATTGGTTTATCACTGCTAACTGGTCCTTGGGAAAGTATTGCACCAATAGCGAAGTTGCTGGCATCTGTTGTGAGGTTAAACGGTTTGGAAAAATCTGGATATTGCAATAACGGTTCATTCATTAATAATTTCCTGCACGTTTCAAAGCATTCTACGAATTCGGGTGTATGTTCGATTTTTGCATCCTTTTTCAAGCATCTTGTTAGAGGTTTTGTGATTTTTGCGAAGTCTCGAATAAACTTTCTGTAGTATCCTAGTAGTCCAAGAAATCCTCTTATTTCTTTTGCTGTTTTCGGTATTGGATATTTTTCTATTGCTTCAATTTTTGCTGGATTCGGTTTTATGCCTTCTTGTGTGACTACGTGTCCCAGAAAATTAACTTGCTTTTTTAAGAATTCGCATTTGTCGACTTGGATTTTCAGTCGGGCTTCTCTTAATCGTTGAAATACTTTTGAGAGATTTACTATGTGTTCCTGTAGTGATGTTGAATAAACTATTACGTCATCCATATAGACGAGGCATATTTCTCCTTGAAGTCCTTTCAATACGTTGTCCATCATACGTTGGAACGTGGACGGAGCGTTCTTAAGTCCAAATGGCATTCTTAAATATTCGTAGTGTCCATTTTCAACATTAAATGCTGTTTTGGGAATGTCTTCTTCAGCCATCTCGATTTGGTGAAATCCGCTCGCTAAGTCGAGGGTCGTAAAATACTGACATCTTTCCAATTTGTCCAAAATATCGCTAATGTGAGGAATTTTGTATCGGTCATCAATTGTCTTCTCGTTGACCTTTCTATAATCTACCACTATCCTCCGCTTTATTTTACCGGATGAATCTGGTTTCTTTGCCACGACCCAAATGGGCGAAGACCATGGCGATTGACTTGGTCGAATTATCCCTTGCTCTAACATTGAAGAGATTTGTTTCTTTACTTCTTCTTTGTGTACATATGGATACCGGTACGATTTCGTATATACAGGCTCTTCATCCTTGGTTCTAATGTGATGTTTAACTTCGTTAGTAAAGCTAAGAGGAGTGTCTGGTTGGTGAAATATATCGGAGAATTTTCGGCATAGGTGGCGAACTTGTTCCTCTTCTTCTTTATTAAGATGTTCGATTTTAATTAAGTCGTCGATATCTTGTCTGTAGTCTGGTCCGGAGGTTGTTTCCATGGAATATATATGGAAATCTTGAATGTCTATTTTGTTGCTTTCAAGTGGTTCCATAAGAGAAAGATGAATGGGGTCTGACGTGAAGTTGGCAATTTCGGTCCAGGCGAGGTGGTTCTCGGCGTTAGTAAGGGCTTCTCGTACTACGACGCCTTGCACTTTTTGGGTTGGAATAATGATGGTTCCTGTTTCTTCTTTGACAGGAATTTTGACTTGGCTAATAGAATTTGGTTCTAAATGAATGGAATAAAATTGTGATTTATTTGTTTCGTAATATTTAATTGGGATTGTAGAATCTTTTGTAACTAGAAGCGACTTGGGAAAGTTTAATTGGGCTTCGAAGAGTTTTAGATTGTCGAGGCCAATAAGACCATCAAAAGTTTTGTGAAACTTAAAGAGATAAAATTTCATTTTGCTGTCAGAATTGAATTCTGAAAATGAAGGAATTTCGGCACAATATTTTTGGGAATAATTTTGGAAAATTGATGTGACGACAAAGGGTTCATGTTTTATGTAACTTGAAAAATATGAAGAAGCTATTTCTGGATTGAGAAATGACTTTGTGGATCCTGTATCGATTAAAAGCCGTAAAGAAGGTTTAAAAATTTCAATGTAGGGTAGCTCCTTCTTGTCGGGAAATGAATGGAGTTCAATTACGTTCCGATTGCTTCTGGTGGATCCTCTCGAAAATTTACGTTTTCTTCATATTCGGTTGGTTGGTTTTCGTATATATCTTGTGGAAAATTGTCATATTCAGGTTCGTAGTAATCATTGTAGTTATAATTATCTTCTTGCTCATCTCCATGGCATTGTATATTGTAAAGTTCTTCTACGGTGAATTTTGGCTGTGCTCGGTAATTTGGTGTGAAATTTTGACGGCCTCTGGTTGTGGTTTCTGATATTCCACTCATAGGTGTTGGTCTAGACTGCTTTGACTGTCCATTTTTGGGTGCCCATACATTTGACTGGTTCTGGGTCCTAAACGTCGAATTTTGTCTAAATTGGTTGGAGTTTTGTTGCCGATGTGGTTGCTGGAACTGATTCTGCGGATATAATTGTCTCGTTGGTTGCTGCCATTGCGGAGCTGCAAAATTTGGCTATTGATACAATGGTTTCTGGATAGGTACAGGCATTTGTTGTCTCTGAGGTCGGCGTTCTTGATAATTATCGCTTCTTCCTGATGAAGGTTGAGTTAATTGATTTTTTTGAAGGTAACGAACGTTATTTTCTTCCTGTACATATTGTATTGCCGTGGCTAAACTTCCTGGTCCCATTGCTCTGATAACAGAGCCCATTGGTTCTCGTAGGCCTGCTAAGAATGTTGTAAGAGCTTGTTGACGGAAAAATTCTTGTTTGCTCCTCTTAATATCGGTATTTATGGTATGTAATTCTAGGTAATTATTAATACAGCTTAAAAGTCCCATGATCTTTTCGTAAAAATGCAAAATAGATTCTGTTGAGCCTTGTCTTAAATTTACTAGGTCCCTTGTAAGCGAATTTTCGTCTCTCTGGTCTCCAAAATTGTGAATTAATGCGTTTTTTATTTCGTCCCAATTTTCACATCCATATACAGATATAACTTCTTTTGCTCTACCTGTTAATTTACTCATAATACCATGAAGCAAAAATTTGTTTTGGATGTTCGCTGCATTAAGTCTATCATAATAATGGTTTAGAAGTATTGTAGAAACTTTGATAAATTCATGTAATTCATTTGGATTTCCGTCAAAATTTGGAAGAATACATAAATTTTTAACGTCAAATTGTGGAACTGCCATATTTTAAAATATTCAATATAATGTCAATAGTCAAATCAGTATAGTAATTTTCAATAGCGAATATATATAAATATATCAATCTTAATCTACTTATTTTCTATCTATTAAATCTCTGTGTTTATTAATATAGAATTTATTAAGCTATTCAAATTTGTATTTAAATTTTAAAGTTTCTGAATCTGGCTCTAAAGTCAATCTAAGGACTTAGAGGAGATATTTTTAAATTATTTTAATCTTTCTGTTAATATATTCAAATCTTTGTTTAATTTATCTTCTAATCTAGCTCTGATTCAATCTAAGGACTCAGAGGAGTCTGATTTTATAAAAATTCTTTCAAAATTTAATCTTCTTAATTCTAATTAATAATAAAAATCGCTTACAGGATAAAGACGATGCCGATGTGCATTTCTTTCCTCCTGACGGCTTCTAACTTCTAATTCCCTCGGGTGAACTCTGCAGACGGTTTCCCTGGGGCTGGTTCTTGGAACAGTGGACAAACACTTAACAGTGACGAGGATCTATAAAGACTCTTCCACTTCCGTACTGACTGCGCCAATTATGAATGTTCTTGGGAAAAACACTTTTTTAAAAACTGAACTTCACAAATAAAACTTTTATTTTCGACTTACAAAGATTTTAGTAGCAACAACAATAAATTAAATCAGACTAAATTATAAATCAAACTAAACTACAAATCAGACTGAAAATATTGATTTTTACATAGTGTTTTTATAATTTAATAATTGCTGATCTTGCAGTCCAATACGTCGCAATTTAGTCCAGAATGATCGAGCGGTAGTCCCGTGTAGAATCCACGTGGTAGAATTTACTGGATGGTAGCGGTCATTGTACTGTAACTCGTGCTACTTGCTACTTGCCACCGCCACGCCACTTTGGTGGGCGCTCGCCCTTACGTATAGGCAAATCCTCACCGCTTCATGATCGTTTGGCTGTAAAAGTCAAGTACCTATTTTTTCATTAGTTTTTTATCCTCAGGGGCCGGTTACATAAAACTACACGTGTTGTTAGTAACAATTGGTAATATTTAGCACTTGTAATCACAAGTTGTTAATAACTAGCGTTTCACAAAAAAAATATTTAACTTGTTCGTTACATTTGTAAATTTGTCAGCAACAAGTGTACTTCACGCATGTTAGTTACAAGTTTGTAAATAAACATAACCTTAAAATAGTTTTGTTGACAATTTACTAGTTAAACGTCAGTCGCTATTTATTATTCTTTGACAATGTCGAAAAGCGTCTTAAATGGTACTAAAATTATGATTTTAAAAGAGATTAGAGATACGAAAGCAATTCTTTTCGGCAACTTTTCCGACAAATTAACAAAAAAGACAAAATAGAATGTTGGAAAACTGTGCATCAAAAATCCACCAGTTTAGGACTTGTGCTTCCAAATCAGGATTGGACTTACAGCCGTGATGTATTTTGGCAAAATTTAAAGAAAACAACAATGGTAAGTGTTAGCGTTTAATTTGCCAAAGTGTAAGTGTATCTGTCACTTTTTTTCGTATTGCCGAAGAAAGTTGATAACAGGAGGAAAACTGGTTCAGGTGGAGGCACAGATTCTAAATTTACAGAAATGGACAATGTAGTTCTCGACATTCTTGGGCCCGATAATCCAATTCTGTGTAGTCTCGGCATTTCCGAAACTTGGGAGCAAGATCCTGAGAATGTTGAACAAGAAATAGAAAATTCAAACCATTTGCAAGATCACGATGCAACAAACAAAATTAAAAACACTAATGTGTTTATTTCTATTGGGAGCAGCAGTGTACCTATTGCATTTTGTTCAAAAAGGAACAAGTCGAAAATATCTAATGAAAATGACCCAATTGGCGAAGCACTAATCGATTTAAAGAAGAAAAAATTACAACACCAAATTGAAATCCTTGTAAAAGAAAGTTATCTAGAAACATTAGAGATTTTAAAACTAGAACGGGAACTACATGTGACCCCTTCAAAATTCACTGTATCGTTCGATTCTGCTGTAACCTACCTCATAAATGTAGAAGAGTCACCTACCAGTGAAAGCGTGGAATATTTGACCATTGTTTGAGAAATTATGTTATTGTTATATTTGATTTTTTAATTAATTATAAGAAAAACGTTTTGTTTATAGGAATTACTTCTTTAATTTTTAATTCATTATTATGCTAGGTATTTGGTAAATGTTTTGGAAATTATTTTTTCGTTTAAATAAAAAATAAATATTGTGTATTATTCTATATTTATTTATTTTATATTCTTTATTGTTTTAAAGTTACACTGGAACTAGTTTCTATTTCTAAAATAATTTATCAACTCCTGTTGTCTTTATCTTGCATTCAAAGGAGCTGGTTGTCCGGCTATTTCGTTATCGTCTTCCATTTCTTCATTATCCATTTGTCGGTTTATATTCATTCTCTCCGGAGTAATGTTATACAGTGCTGTGCAGCATTTGAAAACATTGGCTGCATATACTCAGTACTCTCGCGTCATGAACACTTCCCGGCCAATTTGCACTAATATAATAGATTTTCAAGTCTGGTCCACAAACAATCATACAATTAATAGAGTGATTTCCATTACGATCAACAAAAGCAGGTTCGTTTTCACTTGGAGCATCTATTTTTATAAGCGTCCCATCAATACAACCTATAACTTGGGGAAATTCTGCTATTGCAAAGAATTCTGCAGTCGTATTTAAAATATTTGCCGACCAAGCAACAACTTGATGACATTTTATTTGGTTAATTGCGTGCATCACTTTTTTTACACATCTACTGACACTTGCTTTGCTGGCCCCGTGAGTATATGCTATGACGTGATATTGTCCTCCACTGCCTAGCCACTGTAATGCTATACACAACTGCATTTTTGTTGCCAGTGCAAAAGAGCGATTCGTTGGATGCGCTAAGACAGGTGCAATGTCTATACGAAGTTGTTCCATTTGCATAGAAGTCATCCGAAAACGTTCATTAAACGCGTAAATTGATGGAAAATTACTATTAATTCTTGGTCTGAATATTCTCGTCCTTCTTCTTTGAACAAATACCACATTTTTATTTTCTGACAAAGAGCTGCTACTAGACAACATTTTTCCTACATTTATTACACTTGTCAAACCAACTACCTACCTTCAAAGTTAGGTAAAAAATGTTTAGTTCACTACAACTGTCAACTACAAACTTCTAAATTATTCTTGTGTTGAACAAGTAGATTGTTGGTAGCTTACAAGTAATTTACTTGTAAAATTGTAAAATTCACTAGTGGTTACAAGTGAATACTTGTGCATTCGTGAAACATTAATAACGAGTTATTTTGCCAAACTTGTAAGAATTTCATTGTAACTGACAAACGTGTAGTTTTGTGAAACGGGCCCCAGATATTTGAGTTTATAATTCCCTTAGTAGCCGAATTTACTTTATTTAAATTTAGTAAAAATAAAATAAATACCAAGTTTGTTTCAAAAGTAGTTTTTTGCATGAAGTCCGGTTGTTTCACCAAGCTCTTCAGTTTTTATTCCCTACGATGTTATTATCTAGAAATAAAATATATAAATATTAACTGGTCTAATTTCTGCATACGAGTCCCACATATTAGCTTGTTGTACATAGACGACGGTATTTTCTTTATTCAAAATTCACATGAATATTTTCTAGAAAAGAGTATGAAACAATAGAGATTTTTAATTTCGCGTTTAAACCGGAATCTCGGTGTGAGATTTCATAGAGGCGGTAAGATCTGATATGCGAACCAGCTTATAAAGAACTATGCGGTAATATTTGAATAATAGGGGTATATATAAATTTTCCCTTTGTAGTTAAAGTGGATAATTAAATAAGTACGTAGAATATGCTTAAATGAATTTAAAATGTATAACAGACTAAAATTGGAAAATAAGTGCTGAAGATTTAATTTCATATAATATCAGTATAAAATTGTTAATTGACAAAAAAATAGGGTTTCAAAGAGAATATGATAAGATCCTTCATAACACTCACTCCCTTGACTTGATCATCATTAATATAATAATCTTTAATAACTTTACTAAGCTTTAATAAGTTACTTTAATTTAAATGAAATCAAATGAACTAGTTTAGTAAAATACCCTTTTAGTGTTATTAATTTTTGATATGACTCTGACACTGTTGACCATATATCCTTAAAATACTATAACAATATAACTGCGCATGTAGACAAAATAAAAGAGGTATATTAAAATGCAACAATTAATGTTGAGTTATACGAAGACATCAAATCAATTAAAATCGTGATAAATTTTAAGCAGAGACTATTTTCGTTAATTTCAAAGAGGTGTGTTCTAAATTGCCAAAATTGTTAAAAATGGTTTTAAAATGCGTTATTAAACCTACAACTATAATTATCAATAAATTTATATCGTATAGTATCACATACCACAATAAATATACGAAATTAAACTCAAATTTAATTTATTAATGAAACAGAACCATCAATAAATTTGTATCGTAGAGTACTAAGTGACAAAAAATACAAGATTATTTAATTAAAATTAAATTTTAGTAGTAGTTCTTTCACAACCTCAGGCTTTACTAAATATGTATTTGATTATTTTCCGGAGATTATCTGGCAAATTGGTACTTTCAATATTTTAGACTTGATTACAACGTTTTTCAACCTTTCAATATTCAGAGCCGAGGAGACCGGCCCTGGCAAGGTACGGTTAAGTTGTATCGATATCGTACTCCTGGTTTTTAATAAAAACAAGTGGTTTTATCAAATAGTTTTTTAAAATTAAAGTGTTTATCTACTAGATATTACTACGTAAGTCATCTATACGTAATTATTATTTTATTATTGTGAGAAGAAAAAGTCAAATAATAAATATAAACTACCGTACAATCATTTTGTGAGGTTAGCTGCTATAAGTAGCTTATAGTAGCATGCGACTGGTTTTTCACTTACTAGAGTCGGAGTAAGGCCTTCGCCACCGCACCTCAAAATGACTTCACACAATGTAAACACACCTTCCGATCTAACCAGTCCAGTAAATCAACGATCGAATATCACAAACAGTTATGCTTCAGCCGCTTCACATTCTTTTCCGAGTAAGAACCAAGCAATTGTATTTAGTTGTATCGATAATGCTAAACTGCAGGATTATCTCATTCCTTTGGGCACAATCATCAACCCAAAAAATATTATTTTTTCATCTAGATTATCTCATAATAGAATCTGCATGTATTTGGCAAACAAGACCGTAGTAGATAACTTCATGACACAATATGGCTCTATAGAAGTACTCGGCGAAGTACTGGTAACAGCAAGAAGACTTGTCTCTCCAGCAGAAAGACTAGTCTTGTCTGGAGTCTGTCCGTCAATTCCTCATCAAGTATTAGTTGAAGAATTACAGAATATCGGTTTAAAGCTTATTTCTCCAATAACATTTCTGAAAATTAGCTCGACCCTTCCCGAATATAGTCACATATTGAGCTTTCGGAGGCAAGTTTATATAAGCCCTATAACATCACCAATTCCAGATTCTATTCTAATAAATTTCGACCAAACACCTTACCGCATATTTTTGTCACAAGGTACACTCACCTGCTTTATTTGCAAAAATACAGGGCACATATCATCCCAATGCAAAAACAGTCCAATAACGGAATCAACTCATATTGAGTCAAACAATGAAGTACCAAATCAAACAGCGTCAACAAGTATACTACACAAGGTACCAAACACCCAGCAGTCATCAAGTTATCCATTATCAAATCCGAGCATATCACCTACACCTACAAATCTCCATGACAAAGAAATTACTAATACTCCTACTCATAGCAACACTTTTAATCAACCTCATTCAGCGGCAATACCGTTTTCACAAGCTTCGGAAGCAATATTTTCCAATGTATCAGCTCCTTTTCCATTAGATACAACTGCAGAAAATTCTAATAAAACTGATACATCATCACAATTTTTTGAAACAACCATTTCAACCAATCTTACAAATAAAACTTCAAGCTCGACTTCTGTCACTACCAATGAATTTGCTCCAGTACTTCCAAATGTAATAAAGCCACAGCATCTACGTGAAAACTCTAATATCAATTGCGAAAACGCAACTTCTTCCATAAAACGCAGTATTGGTGAGATCGACACGCCTCCTTTAGACTCAGCAATTTCATCAGAAAATCTGTTTGCAAAACCCAAACCCTCTAAACAAAAAAAACCGCGCTCATCTCAAGTTCCATCTACACGGGAAACTCTTGAAAATTTCATTGATAATCATACCCCGCCATTCGTTTTAAATTTCCACCAATTGTCCTTATTGATTGATAATGTCCAAGACTCCCCCGACACTATTAGCGTCGTTAAAGAATTCACAACTGATATGGCTGGTTTAATCCATCTTTTAAAAAGCAGCTATCAATATGCAAATGATAGATCTACAAAAAGCAAGTTTACAAAACTTCAAAAAAAAACTAATCAAGCATTTAGGGAAAGAGATTTCTGACTTAGATAGTGACTCTTCTGTAGACAATTGTTCAGTATCATCTAACTCCGAATCTGTTAACAGCATTCAACTCAATACTTCAATGGAACATTGATGGATTTTTCCATCGCCTCCCTATGCTACAGCTTCTTTTATCTGAATATTCTCCAGATATTATTTGTCTACAGGAGACAAACTTAAAGACCAATCAGTTGTACAATTCAAAAAATTTTACTTGTTTCCGCAAAGACCGTACAGATGCAAGTCGTGCAAGCGGTGGTGTAGCAATACTAGTAAACAAATCCATCGAAGCGATACAAATTCCAATAGTCAGTGATTTGGAGGCCGTTGCTATCAGAATCATATCTACCAGTTTAGTATCTATTTGCAATATTTACCTTCCTTGTGACAAACAAGTAAGTTCTGATAGCCTTTGCAGGTTATTAGAACAACTGCCACGTCCTCGTATAATTCTAGGCGACTTTAATGCTCACAACATAATATGGGGTTCAGATCACACGTCTGTCAGAGGTTCAAGTATTGCCGATATCTTAGATCAACTTAATATAAATTTTCTTAATGATGGTAGCCCTACAAGATTCAATATTTCGACAGGATATTCCTCATGCATTGATTTAACTCTCTGCGACCCAAATTTAGCATATTGCCTCAGTTGGGATGCTCAAACCTATACATATGGTAGTGACCATTTTCCAACCCTAATTAGAAACCATAATTATCCCTCATCAGGACCCATATTCATATCTAAGTGGAGAATAAAAAATGCAAATTGGCAAAAGTTCTCCCAATATATCGATAATAACATTTCCAGTTTGCATATAACAGACAATGTTAACTCGAAAGTAGAGCAGTTTAATCAACTTATCTTAAGCGCCGCCCACAAATTTATTGGTAAATCTAAATCTGTTAAAGGCCGATGTCCTGTACCATGGTGGAATGACCGTTGTGCGACAGCAATCCGTGAAAGTAAATCAGCCCTAAACCGATACAAAAAAACATAAAATATCCGAAAATAAATTAAAATTCAAAATGCTTAAAGCAAGGGCACAGCTAACTGTCAAAACGGCTAAAAAATATTCATGGAACAAATACGTATCGGAAATTAATAGCAATACCCCCCTCTCTGATGTCTGGAACAAAGTAAGGAAAATTTCTGGTTTACATACTTCTTATAATTTCACGGGGCTAAAAGAAAATAATAATTTCATAACATCGAGCAGCGATATTGCAAACATTTTTGGAAGAATCTATCAAAGCCACTCATCGAATCAACAGTATACCACCAATTTTCTCAAAGCCAAAGAATTCGCCGAACAAAATCCCATTTATCTGTTTGAAGCACAAAATAATTCATTAAATCATCCCATCACTTTTCAAGAGATAAACTCATCTATTCTTAACTTGAAGGACTCTAGTCCTGGGCCTGATGATATTCCTTCAGCATTTCTGAAACATCTCCCTGTTTCAGCCATAACGTATCTCTTAAACGTATTCAACAGAATTTGGCTTCACCACCAATGGCCAGCTATTTGGTCAAATGCAATAGTCATTCCTCTCCTAAAATCTAATAAACCTAAATATGACCCAGAATCATATCGACCCATATCTCTGACATCGACAACCTGCAAATTACTAGAAAATATTGTTAACTCCAGACTCTCATGGGTTTTAGAAAATTCCAATTTCTTAATCTCAGAGCAAAATGGCTTTAGAAAAGATCGGTCATCCACAGACAACATTGTAGATTTAGAAAGTGAAATACATAAAGCTCTTGCTACAAAGTGCTGATGACCTAGTGGTATCTATTAAAGGTAAAAATATTTCCTCAATATCATCAATTCTTCAAAACTTTTTAGATACTCTCGCAAATTGGTCCAACTATACAGGTTTTCAATTTTCAATAGAAAAATCAATAGGAGTCGTATTCTCTTCAAGCTCCTTGCCACAACCTCCTAACCTAAGAATGTATGAGAAATAGCTGGAGTTTAGAGATCACCACAAATTCTTGGGTTTAATCTTCGATTCAAAGTTAACATGGAAAAATCACATCTCACAACTCATCCTTTCCTGTAATAAAAGAATAAACGTATTAAGATCTCTCTGTAATAAAAACTGGGGCTCAGACCAATCCACTCTACTCCTCCTGTATAAATCTTTAATACGTTCTAAGCTAGATTATGGAGCAATTGCCTATTCCACTGCTAATAAATCTCTACTGAAATCATTAGATATTATTCATAATAAAAGTCTTAGACTAATCTTAGGGGCTTTCCCAACTACACCTGTATCCAGCATTTATGCTCTTTTAGGAGAACCATCGCTACATCACCGCCGCATGTATCTCGCTCTATCACATGCAGCCTCAGTCGCTGGAAATATTTCAAAGCCAATATATCAAAATACTTTTACAAATAAATATGTAAACTTATTCCAAGATATTCGCTATACTAAAAAACCATATTACGAAAGAATTAAATCCACTCTTCAAAACCTAAACATTAATTTCCCGGAGGTTTTCTCCTCAGATATTAACTACCCCGAGCCTTGGCTGATCGATATACCAACTTGTGATGCATCTCTAGAGTATATAGATAAATCTAATACACATCATTCTCTGATTCGGTCCAAGTTTAAGGCCCTCATAAATAAGTACCCCGACTACCATAAAATCTACACAGATGCATCTAAATCCGAAGACGGAGTGGGCGCATCAATCGTTTCTTCAGAAAACAATCTTCTTTTCCGTTTACCCTCAGCATGCAGCACATATTCAGCTGAACTCTACGCCATATACCGTGCTGTGAAACTTCTTAACGAGCTTACACTCACAAAAGCCCTTATCATAACAGATTCCCTTAGCTCTCTAAACTCATTAAAACACATTTTTCCGAAACATCCTTTTGAAAAGTTGCTAAAATACCAGCTTTCCCAAGCTCATGAACATGGAAGAAGCGTCCAATTTTTATGGGTTCCCTCACACGTTGGAATAACAGGAAATGAAGAAGCTGACAGGATTGCACGAGAGGCTATTTTAAGTGATTTGTCGGAGCCGATAGACAAGTGTGTTTCCAGTGACTTAAAAGCTTATTTTAAAAATAAAGTGTTGTGTTTGTGGCGAAATGAGTGGTCTCGAACTAATTCCAATCTAAATAAAATTAAAAATAATGTGTCTCAGTGGTTTCCATCGTCGCGCACTAGACGGGAACAAATTGCGGTTGCGCGTTTACGTCTAGGACATACCAGATTAACGCACTCCTACCTTTTCACAAAGAATAATCCACCTATATGTGATCAGTGTAACGTCCGATTAACAGTCGAACACTTTTTAATAATTTGTAGTAAATATGACCAAGAAAGCCAGCGCTACAAGATCCCAAACGCTCTACCACAGGCTCTAGGTCAAAACTGTTTCTATGAAAATATAGTGAGTTATCTTAGATCCATAAACATTTTGTACAATCTGTAGGTGTCTAACTTTGTAATTTATATTTTGTTCCGTCGCTAATAACCTTTTGGTGGATGCGACATCTTTTTCTAATAAAAAAAAAATATATTCAGAGCCCCTTTTTGAATTACAATTTTTGCCAAATCAGTTTACCTACCTTTCTTTTTCATCGATATTATAATTTGCTATAACCTAACCTGTTTGTTTACAAAAAAACTGTACCTTCTAAATAATCGTTGTTTGCCAATTAAGTTTGTGTTTCTATATAAAATTAAATAAAAAATTATTTAATACTAGCGGACCAACTCGACATCGAGTTTTTTAAATGAAATTTTTATTTTACCAGAAAAATTAAGAGATCAATACAAACATTATAAGCAAGAATATACATAACATTCATCAATAATAATACAAGTAAAAAGTGTATCACGAAATATTTCGTCGAAAACAATGTTTTTTGTTACAAGGTCTCCATTTTCTGAAAACTTTTGCTTGGCACCGGGAGTTATGTAAACTTTTACTTCTTATACTATATAGTAAAAACGAAACTGAAAGTCGACCTCAAAACCGGAAAGCAATTTTTAGTTCATCAAATGTCGACATGGATATCATTTAGCAGTTAATTTTGCATGCTGATCATTAATCCGGTGTCAGATTTGCTCTATCTTGACGTTTTATACGCGTTTCGGGTGACTTCCAGTGTCGGATCGCAACCGGAAATACATATTTAGATTCGTCTCGACGAGACCTTTCGATCCATATATACATTGTGGGGTCTAAAACTTAACTTTACAATTTGCTTATTTCAGTTTGACTGTTCGGAATGAAAATCCCAGCGACACCATTACATCTTATTTCTGTTGGTATTAATGCCATTGGAGCGTGTGATACAATAAATACAGGGGAAATGGATAACAATTATACCAAAATAGAAAAAACGAATAAGACTAGCAAAAGGGCACTACACTTTATCTTTGTTATTAATGAACGTATAGTGGCATGTGATATCACATGACAGTATGGATGATAATAGATACACTATACGGTAAATTCGCTTTATTAAGCTGAAAAAGCCCTCTGACTCAGTACAAAATAAACAACTTATCAAATCCTAACATGCGACATACCAAATAAAAGAGAGGACATAACGAATATATTGAGATTGAAAATCAAACAAGGTGACTACCAAAAGGGCACCACACAGTATCTTCATTATTCATGAACGTATAGGGATAGACCAGACTGATATTATAGGGCACTATGGAGTAAAATATATTAACAAGACAATTTTGATTTATTGACTTAATAAATAAAGTAACTTAAATAACTAAAATTTTCACTTACACAATAAGGTTAAGCTTTATTCTAAACTATAAATTTTAATGCTATATTGGCGACATGAATTTTGATAACAAACTAAATCAAAATAGCATGAGAAATAGAACATGTTCTAATTTTTTATCTAGCAGGATATTGCATTTAAATATCGATTGATAATGGGCAGTTGCATAATCCGTATTGCATAGCTCTTGAAGAGCATTAAAATTGTATAGTGTAAAAAAAGCTTAATAAAAGGTAGATGAATTGATCAGAACAATAGTCAAGACAGGTAACTGAATGTATGACAGGAATTATGCAAAGAATAAAAATTACGATTAGATATTTTATTTTCACAGGTACTTTAATTAAGAGCTATTAAAAGACTGATGTTTGGATTTACAGCTTCCAAATTTATTTCCAGGTTCAGTTTATATAGTTTTCTAGAAAACATTCAAATAACCTTTTTTTTCAAGCAGTTATTGCTAATCCATCTGAAAAATTATCTTCAGTCCTGACCAATCCCCCGGAGGCAGTGTAGTGCTCATCAGGTTATCGTGATGTGTATTGTCCGTCTTCAAAAATATCTGTTCCTGACAATTTCTTTTAACTTATGCATAGGTCTTTTGCATATTCCTGTAATTTTTATAAAAAAAATATTAAACTGTAAAAAATATTTTGTAATACGACAAGTTCGTAAATAAAATTGAATTTTTAAGAAAGTTGTAACACATTTTGCACACTTGGCATTCTCTTTTATATTGATCGCCTTTTAGACCTAGCTAAATAAAAAATAAACCTATAGATTTACTTTTATACAAGTCTCTGTCCCAAGTTGCTTTAAATTGCTTTCCAATAGACACATAAAACGGGAGGCAATAATCCATTCAAAAACTACATAAAAGGCAAACACAGTAGCGTACCAGGCTACACATAAAAGTAATTTGAATACACATATTCATATATATATATATATATATATATATATATATATATATATATATCTATATAATATATATATATATATAATATATACATATATATATATATATATATATATATATATATATATATATATATATATATATATATATATATATCTCGCTCTATCAAGGAGCGTTTTTCTACTGAGTCTGAGTCATTTTGTTTCATCCGCATTACATGTCCTATCAACCTCAGACATCCAACATAATATGTTTTACAATATCAGGTTCCTGGTATATTCTATAAAGTTCTAGGAAGTTGTATCGTCTTCTTCATACTCCATTGTCATTCACTGCGCCATAGGTCCGCCTTTGCACTTTTCTTTCGAAATATCCTAACATGTTTTCATTATTTTTTATTAGAGTCCAGGTCTCTGAAGCGTATGTTAGGACTGGACGTATTATTGTTTTGTAATTTTATTTTTGTATTTCTTAAAATAATTGTGGATTTAAGGAGGAGATTAAACCCAAAATAGCATCTGTTGGCTGTTCAAATGCTGCGATTTATCTCTGTGGTAGTATTATTTTCAGTGTTAAGGAGCACTCCCAGGTAAACAAATTCGTTCACTGCTTCGATGAAGTCGTTTTCTATAACCAGTGGTCGTAGGATTAATGGTTGTGGCCATTTTTATGGCTGATTCTTTTAATGCCACATACGCCTCTCGTACAGTGTTTTCCTCTCCCAACAATATTGATATCATCAGCATAGGCCAGGATTTGCACTGATTTATTATATATTGAACCAGTAGTTGTGATTTGTGACATACGGATTACTTTTTGCAGAGCCAGATTAAACAGCATAAAGGAGAGAGGGTCTCCTTGGCGCAACCCATTATTTGTTTTAAAACGTTTAGACAGTTCCCCCTGAATTCGTACTCTACATTCAACTTTTTTAAGAGTTAGTTTTGTCAAATTTATTATTTGATTTCCTATTCCCCACTCTTTCGTTGCTCTAAATATTTCTCTATTATTTACAGAGTCTTGGGCTGCTTTGTAGTCTATCATATGTGATGAGTATCAATGCCATATTTCAGTGTTTCTTCTAAAATTTGTTTCAGGGTTGCAATATGATGAATTGTAGATTTACCACCTCTGAAACCAGCCTAGCGTTTTTCTACCATCCGTTCTGCATATGGTGCCATACGGTGACATAGTACTGTGGAAAATATTTTATACGCTGCATTTAGAAGCGTAATTCCTTTGTGGTTGGAGCATTCAAAGATATCTCCTTTATTATGTATGCTGCAAAGTATTCCAAGATTCCAATCATTGGGGAGGGATTTCTGTGTCCATATTTCTTTTATGAACTGCTGAAATGCCATAATGGTGTCGTGGCCACTTTCTTTATATAGTTCAGCTGGGAGACTATCTATTTTGGGTGATTCGTTTCTGGCTAATTTTTTAACTGCATCATTAACTTCAAGGATCGTTGGTAGTTCCTCTTCCCTCTCGTCTGCTCTCCTTTTCTCATCTCTATCGTTTTCTAGGTTTTCTTTCTTCTTCTTCCTCCATATTAAGTGCCTGGTTAACGTATTCCACCCATCTACTGAATACATCTTTCCTTGTTGTTATTAGGTCACCATTCTGACTTCTGCATTGCCTTGAATTCTTTTCTGTTGATATTAACTTTTTTATAGAATGCTCTGAATTCTTTCTCTTTGTTAAGGTTTTCTATATATTTAAGTTCCGTATTTAGATGGTTTCGTTTTTTTTCTTTTGTATATCCTGTTTTCTTCTCTTTTCTTGGCTGATAATTCCCTACAGTTGTTCTAGTTTGTCGGGTAAGCATCTTCATGTAGGTTTCATTTTTTTCTTTTGTTGCATTCTTGCATTCATCGGCAAACCAATGATTTTTACGGTCACAAAATTCTATTTTTATTCCATGTTTGAATGCTGCTTCAATGTCTTCCTTTATTCTGGTCCAATAGAAGTCTGCCTGGTCTTCTTCATTTACATTTTGATTCCTTAGCCTGTTGTTGGTGATGTTTTCCGAGTACCGTTTTGCAATTGTCGCATCTCTCAGCTTTTGCATATTCCATTTTTTTGTATCCATTTTATTTCTTTACTGATGTTTGAAATTCTAGCCCTCAATGTTGAAATTACTAGGCAATGATTTGAGTCTATGTTTGCGCCTCTATAGCGTCTGCAGTTTATTATGTCTGTTCTATGCCTTAAATCTACTAAGATGTGATTAATCTGACTCGTTTTTTTTCATTAGGAGAGGTCAAGGTAACCTTGTGTATGTTCTTATGTTTAAAATAGGTGCTAGCGACTGTCATTTTGAATGCTGCTGCTAAGCTTATCAGTCGTAATCTATTATCGATATTGATGTTGTGTAAGCTATGTTTTCCTATCGTGGGCATGTAAGCTCGCTCTCGTTCTATTCTTGCATTCATGTTACCTAATATAATCTTAATGCCATTTCTGGGACATATCCTGTAGACTTGCTATAAGTCTTCGAAGAACTGTGTTTTGTATTTTCTCTGGTATATCATCAGTTGGGGCATGTGCATTGATCAAACTGTAATTAAAGAATTTACCTTTTAAGCGCAAACAGCACATTATTTGACTGTATGCTTTAAAGTCAATAATTAGGCCTTTTGTTTTTCGGTTTACAATAAATCCCACCCCATCTATGTGTTGGCTTTCATTGCAGCTATATTATATGGAATGGTTTCTCTTATCAAAAGTGCCAGTTGCCGTCCACCGCATTTCTTGCAGTGCTAAAACATCTACTTTGTATATGTTCACTATATCTAGTAAAGATGTGAGTCCTCCAGTTCGGTACAGGGTTCGGGTATTCCATATTCCTATTCTCAGTTCCATTTTTCGTTTGCAGAATCGTCGTCGTAAGTTCATCATCAGTGGCATTACAGCTCGTTATGAGCCAGGGCCTTCCTCAGAACAATCTTGCATTCGCCTCTGTCTCTGGCAACTTTTCTCCTTACTTTAACTCGGATGGATTTTAGATCATTCTCTATGTTATCTTGATACCTAAGTTTTGGTCTTTTGTAAATAATACAACGTGGGACAGATTTACGAGAAGTGGAGAGGGATTAAGGGGATTAATGACTTCTATGTATAGGGTCCTGTAAAGACTGTCACCAAATGTAATTACACAATAGATCCTCATGGGATGCTAACCCTGCGAGCGGCTGCAAGGAATACTGGTCACACTGGTCTGGAGGGCTGGCTCGTCTTCGTGGATTTACGAGAAGATAAGGGATTTCGGGATAGGGGTAAGGACTCCTAGGTCTCAGGTCCTGTAAAGAGCAGAGGTTATGGGCTTACTTTTGAAGCCGGAGATATGCATACGCAGAATCTCGTGTTCTCCTAGTCTCTAGTGAGTCGGAAGAAAGGAACATTAAAAAAAACCAAATTAGAGTCAACAATATATTGAATCTACCCTGAAGTTACTAATACAATCGTTAACACGTTATTTTGCGCGTCGGGAGACGATGTAGCAAGATAGTGAAGAGTTGACAGTTATACTAATATAATTACACAGGTTAGTATAAGAAATCTGTTACCTTATGTGTATATTAGGGCTTCAACCTCGACACGTTCAGTCTTCTGGAATTCGGTCAGTTGAGGGTTGCGAACTTTCGAGCGGCCACAATAACCGGACTACACGCGATACTATGCCAGCTGATACGCGGCCCCCGGAGAATCACCGATTGTCTCGTACTGATCGCGTACGGGACGCTATCGAGTCCGAGCCACGGTGGCCCGCTATTACTGACTGCCCATTACTAGCTACTCGTACCCGACGCTACCGCGCCGAGAGTACCCGGGGCGGCAATTGATGCCTGGACGCCCGCCGTCTCACTACTACTGACTGACTGACTACTGACTGTCCCCGTTTTCTAGTTTTTATCGAATGGTGTCCTCATTGACCGGTTATAGTCCAAGGTTGTGTTTTCGTTGAATTGTGGGTCCTATATTGCATTACAATAACAGTTTTTTGTTTGACGTGCTTTTCTATGTTTAAACAATTAACAAACAATGCAATAACTAGGTCAATTTATTTGTGGGATTTAAAAATGAAAATTTTACTGTAATAATTATCCCTTATTTGATTTGGAATATATAATAATTATCTCGAATAATTATTATCTTTTCTATGCTACTTAACCATTTAATTCAACTTCTCACTCACTTGCTACGCTCACATTACATTACTCCCTACGCAAAAAAAGAAAAGGGCCGAGGGGCCTTTTCCTTTTCCAACAATAAATTTATCTACTTACATATTATATTACTTATAATCTACTATATATATTTTTTATATAAGTCCCAATTTATATTTTATCATTTACTGTTTCTTATAGACTATTGTACCGTGGTCAGCGAATGTATCGTGCTGCCCCCGTATTGAACCTATGTGTATGACAAGTTGAGTTAATCTTGTATTAATCTTATTGAAACTTAACAAGTGAAAGAACTTTCCTAACTTATTACAATTGTTTGTGATTACATGTGTCCATTACGATAAGCGTATTCTAATTGTTCTATACGATTGTATTCGCGTTTTACGTTCACTGTTATCTGCGTATCCCTGAGGGAATTATCCGCACTTCACTCGCGTCGTCTTGGCTGTTTTAATGTCCGTTTGCCAATTCCACGTGTCGAGTTAACTATATTGATGCGTTACTGCTGCTGTCTGCCTCCATTGGTTTGTCCTTGCTGGGTGGTCGTCTGGGATTGATACTGCTTTGCTTTGTCGCATTATACTTCTGCTACGTTGGTATCTGGTATGTGTTTGCTGCATGTGTACCCTGGCCTGTTCTGCATGAGTTGACTGACGGCGTTAGGTAAGGATGGGGCCATTAGTAATCTGTTTTTTTTTTTTTTTTTTTTTTTTTTTTTTTTTTTTTTTTTTTTTTTTTTTTAAATTTTTCTCTTTGTTTGGCATCGTCGCAGTACTGTGTCTAAGTATAGCTTTTCTGTTTCTCTTTGGTAGGATTGTTCGGTGTATAGGAATTTGCTAGTGATGTAGGTCATTAGGTCTACGTTTTGAGGTAGGAATGGCATACTAGGATTTATTTTGTGTTTACTAGGAAATTTATTAGGGTTCGGCGGTGTTCAGTTTGCCATACTTCTGTGTTACATATTATAGCCCTTTTGTGTAACGTTAGAGCAAATATGTTTTTATCTTGTTCTACTATTACCAGCTCTTCTAGTGATTGTTTATTTGTGATCTTCTCAACGTGCCCTTTGTAAAGTTGTGACAATTGACTTTCACAACTGTTGTCTTTGTATTGTTTTTCCAAGTTATTTCGCCTATTGTAGAGTCCAAGCAACAGCCGTTGATGAATGAGCATGTTACTCCTTTTCGTAGGTGGATTTCGTTGTCGTCTTCTCGTAGAGTTGTATCGATCGTTAGCAGTGTATATTTCAGCATTCTTCTGCTCCTATCTTCTTGATGTAGCTGTCTAGTCCTCCATCGACTATGGACGTGTGGCTGTACATCCCACAGTGGAACATGAGTCTCTCCATCGTGATGAGTCTCTCCAGTGTCACAAATCGCACTGTAATTACTTCCCGAACGGTCGCACTCCCGTAAGCAGGCTTTAGTTCGCATTAGTGCTTTCTACGCGTAAGTCCAAACGCACATTAACCTATAATTACATGTATGGCTGCTTATTGCAGAGAATTTTAGTGATAGCCCTACATAAATCTGACTTATAAACTAACCTACATTGTTTTGCATATTATTGTGCCTAATGACTATAAACTGATAAATAAATTGATATCTAAACCGATATTAATATGTTAATAATTGGGACTTGTACTTTTTAAATATTTACAATATAATTTATCATCTTTCTGTTATATATACACCCTGTATATTAGAGTCATATATTTTTAATTCTCAACTTGTCATCACTTATTGTTTAAAGTTACGTATGTGTAACGAATTTTCCTTATTTGAAAAATATTTTAATTGCTATATTTATTCTTAATAGAGAGTCAGAAAGTATTGTAATAATTTCTCACTCTTTCCCAAATCTTTTTAAAATAATTCAAAGGTGAAATTTATTTTGATTTCTCGTCAAACACAATGACGTGTTTTCAGTGTTATGATATTTATGTTTCAAGGCTATTAAACTACGTTTTGCTGAGAGCTGAATTTTTTTATACTCACATTGTTGATGCAATTTAATACTGACAAATGTTATGAACTCTTGGTGTCTGTTATAAACTACAATATTTATTTTTTTATTTAATTGTTAGCGTTTTCTAAACTTGACCTTTATTAGTTGTTTATTTACCTGTGCTCTGACTCAATCTTTATACTACTTTTTTAGTTGATAGGAATACAAGTCTGTCAATCAGTTTTGACATAGCAATAAAGGATTGGCGTATGGTATCTTACCGATCCAGCTCTTACTAATCAACAGCAGCTTAGACCCCTATTAATTTTAGATTAATTTACTTATTTCTCTTTCTTAAAAATTGCTTTTAGTTATAATGTACTTTTATGTTTTCAAAAAAAATATTTTCATTGAAATGTGCTAATATTTAACTATGAATGCTTATATTACCTGTGTTTTGTCTTTCGTTCCTTGTTGTTATTGGCGGATTTTCTTACCTGTTAACATTGTGTACTACTATTGGGCAAAAGTTTATTTATAATGAACACGTCAGATGAGCGAGATAATAAGCTGAATATATTACGTTAATAATATATATATTTTTTTGACTTATACTTGTAATGGTATATCTTTAAATCGGATTTCTAACTTTATTGAGTTCCTTGTTAAAATTTTAGTATTATTCGAGCGGCCGTCTCTTGTAATACCAAGCTTTCAATTTTTCTTATAGTCGTTTTGATATTTTTCGCTATTCATCTATTGCGTCGAAAAACATGTCTCTGTCCTCATCGTTCTGTGTTATTTTTGCTGTCTCATTCTTGTTTATTCTTCTGTTGTATGTGTTCTATCCTTCTTTTTTTTCGTTTTGTGGAATATGCCGCAACATTTTCTTTCGGGCATCTTGCCTAGTCTATTCTTTATTCGTTCTGATCTTTTTGGTTGGCTGGTGTCTCCCTGACTTCCTTTTCTTCTTCTCTGCGGTTTGTTAATTGAGTTCCTGGTCTCCATGATAGCAGTGTTGCCACCTTAGACGGGTCAACTCTTTCTTCTTCCGTCTCTTCTTGTTCTGGTTCTCCTATTTCTTCTTCTTCCTCGTGGAATAATCAATTGTTTTATTCTCGTAACATTTCTTTAACCTGTTGACGTGTACTACCTGTCTATTTTTTCCTTTTTTATATCTACTGCATACGTCACTGGTCCAACTTTTTCTATACTTTGAAATGGTATGGATATGACCATTTTTTTCTATAACTTCTTTGAAAGACCTGTCGTGCTACTTAAGTCTCTCAAATATACCTTGTCTCCATCTTCAAATTCTCTCAAATTCAAATTTTATATATTTATATTCTCCTGTGTTTTTCTATACACTATTTTCATTTTTCATCCATGTCCGTGTCCATGGGTTTCCGATTGAGTGCTATGCCCCTGGCAGTCGTCGCATCTCTTCACATTTCACATATTACCCAACATTTCTTCCTAATTCGCTCCAGAAATAATATTCTCTTATATTTCTGTACTATATTGAGTGCTAATGCCCCTGGCAGTCGTCACATCTCTTCACATTTCACATATGTCCCAACATTTTTTCCTAATTCGTTCCAGAAATAATATTCTTTTATATTTCTGTACTGTATATCCTATTTATTCTTCCATATCCTTCCTGTAACATGTGGAAGGTAATAATTATAACTCTTCTTTTCCTTTACTTTTCCGTTTACTTCATTAACGAAAATCACAATTCCAGATTCGTTTCGCATTTTTATTACATCCTGTAGATACTGTATTGCCGTGCTGGAGCCGCGGGACTCTTAGCGGGTTGGGATTCTAGTACCACCCTAGCTTATCCCCTTAGCAGCCTCCTACTTGACGTAAGTTTCACCCCTTAAGGTCGAACCATATACAGCTTGCCCACATTCCTGTAAAAAAATATACTTCTGGCACTGTATTCATCTTCGCATGCTGTGTGAGATATGCCTCTATTTCTGTGGCATCCCACCTGTGTCCGCTGATTATTCTTTCTTATTTATGGTTCTGCTTCTTTGTCTCAAGCAAAGAAACTGGCTTAAACTCTTCTACATTCAGAGTACGTTCCATAAATACATAAATAAAGTTCCACAATGTTACTTTAACGATAGTAACTAACTATGAATTTTCCGTCTCCAGCGAGTCCTTGCCTTAGCAACGATTCAGTGCTTTAGTGAAGGCCCTTAGGTCTTCCTGTCCAATTTGCACTTTTCCCTGGTACATAAACTGTAGCAAGTTACTTTAAACGATAGTAACTATTATAGTTTTTTTCCATCTCCAGCGAGTCCTTGCCTTTGCAATGATTCGGCCGCTTCAGTGAAGGCCCTTAGGTCTTCCTGTCCAATTTGCACTTTTCCCTGGTACATAGACTGTAGCAAGTCTCCTAGTGTCTCGCAAATTACGTTTGTCAAAATCACTCCAGGACGTTGACAAAGATTCGACTCAAATTTTCTTTAAATATGGGCCACAGCCCAAAGAACCACTTTACGTGCTTCTATGCATTTTCCTTGCGATGCAAGCTCTACAAAATATTGACTCTTCCATAATGGATCCGTTCCCGAACTCATATGTTCGTGGAAATAATTCCAAATAGTGAAAAAGATTTTCTGACGCCACATCCCATTTAAATTTTCTTTAAATATGGGCCAAAGCCCAAAGAACCACTTTACGTGCTTCTATGCATTTTCCATGCGATGCAAGCTCTACGCCTACAAAATCTTGAATCTTTCATAATGAATCCATTCCCGAACTCATATGTTCGTAGAAATCATTCCAAAATATTGAAAAAGATTTTCTGACGCCACGGTCATTTATCTTCCAAAGCTCCATTAAATTCTTTTCCCTCTTTTATATGTCCATCTCAGTATGATGTGCCAATTTATGAAGTTAACCAACAATTGTATAAAGAATTAAATTTTTGTTAAAATAAAGAACTTAGAAATATACGCTGCCGAACTTAAAAAAAAATCTGTAGGAAATATCAAATAATCAAATCAAATAATAATCGATCAATCAATCAATAGTCAAATATCAAATAAGGTGTTAGTATTAATTTTTTTTTGAAAAATTAAGTTCTATTAAATTCTTTTCCTTTTTTGCAAATGAAACGTTATTTATAAATCCAAATATCGCATAATTAATTAGTTAAACAAAGTCATATCTAATTTCTCAGTGTATATCACTTAAGGAATTTGCCAACCCCGCGATTTACATCGTAATTCTTTACTTTGCGACGCTTCTTTTTAAGGTCAACCTAAATATTTTTCAAACACAAATCATATTTCACTTTCACTTGTTACATTAAACAAAAGAATTTGATATTATGTAAACAGTTAGTAACGTAGTAATCCAAGAAATAATACTCTGCACTTTTTTTTTAAAGTAATGAAATTGACCTAATTACTTAAATTCTTTATATTCAACTAGTTAGTAAACAATATATTTATTATTTCTTTAAATAATTCAATTCCTATATTCGACTGATAATTAATAATCTCTGTTATACCATCATATATCATATATTCTGTTAGACAGTATAGTTTATATGTTTTTTTTTTGTGCAATATTATGGTAATTAAAAAAAAACGATTATATAGAGAACATCATATAATGTGTTAGTATGTATTTTTTTGAAAAAATTTGTACTTGTCATCTCTTCACATATATCATAAAAGCAATTCACCTATCTTAATTTAGGATTCTAAGTCTCGGGAAGGAATTGATATGAGGTTATTTTCCAGTGATACAAGATAAAAAAAATCTACTATATACGAATAATTTGTGTAAAACCACTAACAAGTTTATATAACAAAGAGAGAAAAAGGATTTTCTTCCAGAAAAGGGAGTCCTGCACTCCACACAATATTTACTGGATACCTCACTGTTTCTTTAATCTGTTGTCGTCTTAGGAGAAGGAATATTGGAATGTCGATGGTGAAATGAAACGATGAAGGCTTCTTATAGCTATAAAACTTGCAAAAGTTTACAAGGATACTGAAGAAGTGACTTAATTATCCCTATTTACCGAAATTGCCCCAAACCGGGACCGACTGTCACCACTGTAAATAAATAGAAATGGAGCGTTATGTGAAGGTAAGGAGCGCTGTCACCAAATGAAATACACAATAGACCCTCATGGGATGCTAACCCTGCGAGCGGCTGCAAGGAATACTGGTCACACTGGTCTGGAGGGCTGGCTCGTCTTCGTGGATTTACGAGAAGATAAGGGATTTCGGGATAGGGGTAAGGACTCCTAGGTCTCAGGTCCTGTAAAGAGCAGAGGTTATGGGTTTACTTTTGAAGCCGGAGATATGCATACGCAGAATCTCGTGTTCTCCTAGTCTCTAGTGAGTCGGACGAAAGGAACATTAAAAAAAAACCAAATTAGAGTCAACAATATATTGAATCTACCCTGAAGTTACTAATACAATCGTTAACACGTTATTCTGCGCGTCGGGAGACGATGTAGCAAGATAGTGAAGAGTTGACAGTGGTACTAATATAATTACACAGGTTAGTATAAGAAATCTGTTACCTTATGTGTATATTAGGGCTTCAACCTCGACACGTTCAGTCTTCTGGAACTCGGTCAGTTGAGGGTTGCGAACTTTCGAGCGGCCACAATAACCGGACTACACGCGATACTATGCCAGCTGATACGCGGCCCCCGGAGAATCACCGATTGTCTCGTACTGATCGCGTACGGGACGCTATCGCGTCCGAGCCACGGTGGCCCGCTATTACTGACTGCCCATTACTAGCTACTCGTACCCGACGCTACCGTGCCGAGAGTACCCGGGGCGGCAATTGATGCCTGGACGCCCGCCGTCTCACTACTACTGACTGACTGACTACTGACTGTCCCCGTTTTCTAGTTTTTATCGAATGGTGTCCTCATTGACCGGTTATAGTCCAAGGTTGTGTTTTCGTTGAATTGTGGGTCCTATATTGCATTACAATAACAGTTTTTTGTTTGACGTGCTTTTCTATGTTTAAACAATTAACAAACAATGCAATAACTAGGTCAATTTATTTGTGGGATTTAAAAATGAAAATTTTACTGTAATAATTATCCCTTATTTGATTTGGAATATATAATAATTATCTCGAATAATTATTATCTTTTCTATGCTACTTAACCATTTAATTCAACTTCTCACTCACTTGCTACGCTCACATTACACTTTCTCTGGCTCGTCTTCCCACTGGTTCTCTTTGGTTAATTTTTTTTTGACCGTTTCATCTTAATCTCGCCTAGTTACATGGTCATCGTGAGTTACATCCAGCAAATCCTTCCTGAGGTTCTGTAACATAGGTTTTTTTACAGAAAGCAGTTGTTCAGCCTCTACCTAACTCCCAACCTATAGGGCTAGAGACTCTTGTGTTAGGTTTGCCATAACTTAGTCTGTTTTGTTTCTCGGTTAGTATTTTTATTTTCCAACTACCCACCGGTCCTATGATTAATTAGGGCGTTCCCCTATCCACCACCCTGGAGACGAGTCCGATGGGAGACATACAACATACCACGGATTCTTTTTAATATAATATCATAAATAATATGGAAAATAATCTTACCAAAATCAGATATTTTTCTTTAGGATACTTGGCTACAATTTCAAAAAATTCACAGATCAAAGGTACACGAGAATCTATTTTCATCAACAAACTTATAGGTTAGGAACAAGTGTCAGTAGCAGCAAGTTGTCAAGTCCATAGACTTAGACACTTTTTGACACTTAACAACTTCTTGTACTAAAATAATGATTGATTAAAATTTCAAGATATATGAGATTTTTATAAGATCTCTAACTTCGCCAACTTATAGTACACAGAATACTATATATAGTTTATTTCCTGACTGTGAATTTTTAAATAGAAAACTTTTTATTTCCTGGGTTTTTCGGATTGTAAATAAAAATACTTAATTATTACTTATATAATTCGATATAGATGTCGGCACTTAACTTAATTTTAGAAAACTATGGACTTAGCTACTTTTTGCACTGACCCCTTCAATTCTTGTTTGATGTTTCGATTTTCACTTAAGAAATAGTTTTAAAAAAAATTGGTCAATTTGGAAAATGTAACTTCCGAACAACTTTTGGTTATAGAACACCTTACTGTTTTTTAAAATACTCTTTTTTTAACAAAAATCTTAAATTTAATTTTCATTACAATAAATTGTGGCTGAATCTCTAAACAGTTTAAGAGCCTTTTAAATAAATCTTCCTCTATCTCTTAATTTTATTTTGTGGAAATCACATTTATCGAAAGGCTTTCGCACTCCCTAAACGTTATTTTGATATCCTCATTACGTGTAGCAAAATAATATTTACGGTTAAATCAAAAATTGTTAACACTACAAGGCTGACAGTAAACGATAAAGTGAGTAAAAATTATAATTTATATTTAAACACAAATATACACAAATCCTTAGAGCAAAGAAGAGCAGTTGCGTCCATGATTTATTCAACTAAAAAGAACCCTCCGAGTAAGTTTGATAACCAACCCTTTCGCCTTTTCTATAGCTACATTGTTACCTCCCCCTGTTCACTTATTACAAGAAATTCGTCTTTTGTTTTTGGATTATTAGAGACTTCCATCAAAAGCAAAAGGAAATTTCAGAAAAAGTCTCTTTTAAAGCTTCGGGGGAGGTTTCTATACTTTGTTAACAGCTCTGAAATTGGTCCCTATATGTTTTTTCTTTTGTATTATTTTATACGAATAAAAAAATCATCTAATACCACTTATGATTTTTCTTTAAATATCTATAAAAATGTATCTGTTATAATATCTGTTATAATATATAATGGGACGCCGAGCCGTGCTGACGCTGTAGGATTGGCATTTGAGTATTGTTATCTAGAATATAATATTGTTTTGTTATTTATTTGTTCTAAAATTATTTTTACATTAATTAAACCTGAGGTTTACTGAGTTTGCTGTCTAAAACAGCTACCAATTACAATATTTATCTTAAAGAGACCCTGTATACGAAAAAGTTAGTACCAAATCTACGAACGCAATTAAAAGACGAATAAAATAAGCATGAGTGGTTTTCGCAAACAGAAAGGTATAGTATTTAAAATCAATATCCCAGTTTAACTAAAAAGCAAGGTTTTTTAAATAGCATGTGCTTTCAGTATTGACTTATGATGCAAAAACATTTAAAACTTACAAAAAATCTGTAAAAAATTCAAAGTGTCAACAAGCAACGGAAAGGTCGATGTTGAAATAATTCAATCTAAGAGATAAAACTGGGTTAGATAAGTGGCGGCATTAAGTAATGCTTAATGAAATAAATGCATAGCGGAATAGCGTTCTAGATTTTTGGCATGTGTTTGCAAGTAGAGGTAGACATGTTAGTGGATAGATAGTATAAAGAGGGTTACAACAAATTTGATTTACAAAGCGCAAGATTGGAAGGAATAGTGACAACTTTGGAAGGTGATTGTTCAGCATTGGACACACTGTTACTGATATGTAACATACAATCTTGACATAAATTACTATGTCAAGATTGAGTCAGTATTTTCTCATATATGTTTATTTTATTTTATAGGGATAATTGTAATTTATTGTTTTTCTCGTATTTCGTTTGTTTTAATATTTTGATGAGTATTGAATCTAAATTTACCGTTGTATAAGTATCTATTTTGTTTTAAATAAAATGTTTATATGAGATTAAGCCACAGTTGTTATTGGTTGTAGTGAAGATCACATTGAAACTAACTAATATTTGACGTTTCGATTTCTATTCCAGAAATCGTTTGTAACGATAAGACTACCAAAGAGAATTGAAGTACTATTGTAAAAATAATACCTCAATCAACCATAGGAGCTTATCGTCTAAATCTTGCCTAGCTCAGTATCTCAAGGGTGAGTTCGTCTTCTCTTAAATTAGGGGTTGAACCAAAGCTCTAAGTTGATAGCAAATAAAACAGATCTTAACCAAACATATTTATTAAAAAGAATAAAAAAATACAATAATCAACCATGCCAAAGCTTAACGATTAATAAGTGATACTTATTGCTTTGATCGATGGGCTGCTTGTGTGTTCTAGCTGTTAGGTCCTCCAATTAAATGTTGTAGCTTCGGGAGAGCTGCAGTAACATGTGGGTCTATGTCCTGATTAGGTTGTTAAGTCCTCAAATTGATACGGTCAATTAAATACCGATGTGGTCAATAAACCCAATAACTCTGTCAATAAGCCCAATAAACCAATAAAGCCAATAAACCTAAGAGAATTTGTGGACCATAAAATGAGTCTTATAATAATTTTTGCCTTCTTTTATTAAGTTCAAAAACAGGCAAAAAATTATATTCCTATTACATTAGAAAAGTTGTGACAGAAAGTAAGGGAACTAAATGAAGTTAGCCTGTCAATACAGAACATAATATTTAGTCTGTTGGACAGAAAGAGAGAGGGCAAATATTTATTCTACGGGACGGAACGAGAGAGAAAAAAAAGACAGAGGAAGAAAAGAAAAACAGAGGGCCCCAAGTACTTTTTAAATTAAAAATAATAAAAATTAAACTAATTATAAAGTAGTTACTAAATTAATAAAAAAATTAAAATGGAATTATTATTTAAATATAAATTAATAGAGATGTGAGACGTTACACGTTCTTAAAAATGATTATTTTGAAAAAATTCTAAGAAGATGTATAATCAAGTAGTTTGTTATTAGGTTATGTTCTTTTAAAATAGACATACTCAGCCTCGATTTTTTTGGTAAGCAACAGTATATAAATGGCTTAAAACATATGAGAGTGGTGTTTTTACCTTAGAAATATCATATTCTGTCTGTTCTGTCGATATTATTGTGTGTGCTGCATATATATTGTGTATACGATTTTAGGTAATGTCTTTTAAACCTCTTGTTACTCGGCTATTGTGGTTGACTTTGTGTTGTAGTATTTGCAACCAAAGCATGCTCTATGCTGATGATGCATTTGCTACATATTTTGCTTAGTTAAGTAGGGTGAGGATCGTTCTTTGACTTTTGTTTTTTTATGTCAGTTCTTTTACGTTTATTAAGGTATTTTTCCATTATGGTCTGTGTCTCAGAAGTATTTGCGTATCTGGGATTTTATGAATAGAATAGAATAGAAATATGCTTTATTGTCACTGAAAATTATTGAACAATTTTATGGACAAAGCTAAAAAAGAAATCAGTCAAATAGTACAAAAAGTATAAAACAAAAACAAATATATTAAAAAACAGAATAACACAATTTTAAATTAGTAAAATTATTGTATAACCTACATAATTTGTACAGACAACAACAAATGAGACAAATTGTAGCCACTGCTTGAGACACCCAAATGTAATTATAAACAATACTAATTTTGATTCTTTGTTATACATTAAGAAACTCGTCAACTGAATAATATGGTCTTTCTGAGAGATAGATTTTTGTCACCTTACGAAACTTAATGAAGGATGTTGCGGATTTAATTTCTCTTAGAAGGTGATTATAAAGTTTCTTTGCACGATATAGAATAGAATTCTTTACTAGCTGAGTGGACGGGATCGGCAAATAAACGTTACAATCCGAATTTCTAATGGAGTAGCCATGGTCAGGTCTATCGGGAAAAATGTTTAGATGCTTTCGAATCAAACAAACCGTTTCCAAAATAAATAAAGAGGGAAGCGTCAAAATTCCGTGATTTTTGAAGTAGGTCTTGCAATGAGTTGTTTGTTCGAGACCAAATAGATAACGGATTGCTCTTTTTTGCAACTTAAAAATAGTATCAAATTGGGCCGCTGTACTAGAACCCCAAAATGGAAGCCCATATCGAAGATGGGACTCGAACAATAAAAAATATGCCATTTTCGCAGAAGATAAATTTAGTTCCTTCGAAACAGATCTTATTGCAAAGCAAGTTAAGGCTAGTTTCTTCCTTAAGGAGTCAGTATGCAAGGACCATTTGAGATCACTGTCAATGAGAATACCTAGAAATTTCACGGAATTTACGATATTGATTTGGCTCTCATTCAAAAGCAAGGGTTGCATGACTCCTTTATAAGATAATGCTACAGTCTTATCCACGTTAAAGCTAAGCAAGTTGGAGTCTGACCAAGCCTTGATTATAAGTAAATCAGCGGTTATAATTGAATGAAGCGTTGAAATATCAGAGGTGCTCCAAGTAATACTGGTATCATCAGCAAATAGAAAAATTTTCCCTTTAATTTGCAAGTAAGTGATGTCATTAATGAAAAGTAAAAAAAGAATGGGACCTAATACTGAACCTTGCGGTACTCCACACTCAATATCTTTACAACTAGAGTTGGTTTCATTTATTCTAACCAATTGTTTCCTACCTACCAAGTAAGTTTTGAACCAGTTCAAAGACACACCCCGAATTCCGTAGAAAGTTAATTTTTTTAATAGAATGTCGTGATTTACGCAGTCAAAGGCTTTGGAATAGTCGCAGAAAACGGTGGCGGAGGAGAAGTTACTGTTTAGTGATAGATATACATCATGTAACACAAAAAATATGGCATCACTAGTGCATTTATTAGACAAAAAGCCGAACTGATTTTGCGATAAAATATTATATTTAAGGAGAAAGGGCATAAGTCGAACTTTTATAAGTTTTTCAATAATTTTTGATAGTGCTGGTAACAAGGCAATAGGTCTATAGTTGCAGGCATCAGATTTTTCTCCACCTTTATAAAGAGGAATGACGATGGCAGTCTTTAAGCAGTTAGGGAATATACCTTTTCAAGGGAATCATTTACTAGCGAGACCATGACCTCCAAAACATTATGCGGTAGATTTGAGAAAATTTTAATAGATAATCCATCTGTACTACAGGACGATGTGCTTTTTATACTACGAATTGTTGAAATGAGTTCCGTCTTATCAACTGGTCTTAAAAAGAAGGTATCAGCAATGTTTTTTGAATTAGAGAGATAGGAAACTGGATCTTGTTGTAGCGAAATAGTTGAGGTTATATTTTTACTCACATTAACAAAGTAATCATTTAGATTTTCGGGGTTAGGAAAAGAAAAGGTTTCATCCGCTGTACTGGTTTTTGACTACTTTGAGTAGTTTTATATAGCATTTTCTGTACTTGTTGATATAATCAGAGATGGGGATACTGTCATTAAATTTTTTAATATATAGCAGAGAACGCATATTTTTCGCAGATATGCGAATGCCTTTGGTAATCCAAGGTTTGTTATGTTTTGGCCTGTTGTTTAATAGAGGAAATGCTTTATTAAAAATAGATACAAGTCTATTTAGAAAATCACTAACATTACAGTCAATGTCCCCAGAAGAAAAACTCCAGTCAGACGTCAAGCATGAATTATAGAATTTACGAAAGTTTTGAGTGGAAAAAATCCTACCTAATCGTCGGTCGGGTTTTTAAGTGAGGTGTTTACTGCTAAACTTGGTATATACCGCTTCATGATCAGAAAGCCCCTAACTAATAACTGTAGAATGGACGTAAGCGGGTGGAAAATCGGAAACCACATAATCAATTGTCGAGGATGATGTTTTTGAGATTCTTGTTGGAGAATTAACGTGCATTGTGAGACCATATGATTCAAAAATAGTTACCAAATACAGTCGGGTCGCACAAATAGCAGCGTAGTCAATATTAAAATCACCACATAAAATTTTTCTGCTTTTAATGGGCAGAATATCTAACAAATTTAGCAGGCTCTGAAAAAATAGTTCAGTATCAGAGCTAGGTGATCTATAAATGCAAATAATATATAGATTAAATTTCTTATTATAAATCAAAGAACATTCGAAGTAGTTCGAATTTTCGCATTCGAAGTAGTTCGCCCAGCAAATATTTCGTCATATTTCGAAACTGAAGAAAAATCATTGTTATTTGAAAGAATCAGAGTGCCACCATGAGCTAAACTTGGACGATCATACCTAGCAATTGTGGTATATTCTTGAATGAAAATTGGCTCATTAACTTTAAGCCAGTGTTCCGTCACTGCAACTAACTGGGGAAACACTAATTCTTCCAGAAATAAAAATAATTCGTCTGTCTTATTTCTAATCGATCGAATATTAATAAGAACCATGCCAAAGTTGCTAGCAGTTAAATTTGAGGATTCTAGACCCTCAGAACATGTCGAAACATTTAAAAAATTTCGTCTTGGAGAAGCGGTGGAAAAGTAATTTTGATGACATTCCCTTGATCTTTGCAGATGGATAATTCTTTCAGCAGCGATAAAGGACCTAAACGCACCTAGATCTTCGTCTTCCTCAGCTGGACCAATTCCATAGGCATCATGAAATTTCAAATAAATGTTTTCGCAGATCTTCTGTAGTCATGGAAAGTCCCTCAGAAGCCAAGAATAGTTTGATGCTTGTTTTCGTAAAACCCCCATAACAAACCGAAGCAGGTTGGTCGTACAGAAAGGCAAGATGCAGTTTGATGGCTTTTAATATCTCTGGTTCTCTTAATCTTGCTAGAAGATATCAATTGTTGGAAGGGTCCGTGTTCATGGTTAATCTAACCTTCGGTGGAATCATAGGGTCCAGATTTACAGTAGGCGTTGCAATATTTTCTTTAACAAAATTAATGTGAGAATAAGGATGCGGTTTTGATTTGCAAATTTCAATTGCATGTTTATCTGAGACTACATTTATCTTTTCCCTGTATTTTTGTTATCATTCAAAATGGTTAATGAATTTTCTTGGCTAACGGGGCTTCTAGTATTCTCCATGGATTTGTTGTTTAATTCTAGTGATGACTCTAAATACCGTAAATGAAGTCTCTATTCTTGAGATATGTTTCATGCTAGTTAACCCTGACACTTGTTTTTCCCACATAGAAGTTGTTGCATTTACAGGGTATTTTAAAGATGCAGTTTTTTCATCTTTCTTGTTTGTTGTTGGGTTTGGGTTTGGACATGATAGATATTAGTGTGTTAGTTGTTTTGAATGTTGTTATATTGTACTTGTTTCCTACCCTTCTCAGTTTTTCCAATAAGTTCTTTACATATTGTATTGATGTCATCTTTGAGCACTTTTGTGTGAGTATTTTTGGGTTGGTTGTGGTATTTTTTTGTTTGATAATGGGTAGTCATTTTTAGTCAAAACCTTACTTAGCATGTTTTTTCTTCCTAAAATGCATTGTAATTAGAGCAGGTGCTTCGGTCTCTATCAAATAGGAATTTGATAATTCCTTTTTTGATGTTGTTAAGGATGTGGTTGGTGTGGTAATTTAAATTTTCTTGTTCCATGGTGAATTTGATTGATTCTTATTTATTGTTGATGTCCATCAGAAATCTATTCCATGCCACAATAAATACTTTTAAAACCTTGCCTATTTTGTGTTGTAGACAAACAACTTTATGAGAAAGATCTCAGCGCCTAAGCAAAGTCGCCACAGATAGCAATAAATCCCAATGCGCATCTAACAGGTATGAAATTAACCCGCTTTGTGTTAGAACTAAACTGTATTAGAAATTTAAATCGAGAGTCATCAGGGGACATTTCATTACCCTTCCATTGTGATGGAATATTTCCTGATGGTATATTCTGGTAGTATATTGACTCCTTTTGTGCCAAATTGCTGCACTAGAATCGATTAATGATCTCAAGACAAAACTATAATAATGAGTAGCACTAGTTACTTCTCTGCATTATAATTTTACATATTTAACGTATAGGTTTTGATGTATAGTTGTTTTATATATTTTTACTTTTTACTTGCATATTATTTGTTGCATTGAGACCTATTCTCTTCAATTTAATCATTAAAATAATCATAGCGTTAACAACAGAACAGGATACTTAATGAGAAACAAAGAAATACAAATACTTTGTTACGTAGATGATGCAAAATTTCTAGCCCAAGATGAACAAAGTCTGCAAATACTGGTCCACAGATTTAACATAAAAGCAAAAAATTTAATATGACAATTTCATCTCAGAAAACAAAACAATAGTAATCAGTAAAGGACCAACCAGATGTAAAATAGAAATTGATGGCATCAGTATTGCACAAGCAATGGAAATAAAATACCTTGGAATTTCACTGCCCAGCTATGGTGACCTGGACAAAGAAGTGAGAAATCAAGTACAAAAAGCAAATAGACTGACAGAATGCCTTATTAACACTACATAGCGAAACAAACACATTAAAACTGAGATGAAGTCCAGCATTTATAAATCCAATGTAAGACCAATAATGACATATGCCTTAGAAACAAGACCCGACACAGCACTCGAAAATTTTACTGGAAATGGTAGAGATGAGAGTACTGAGAAAAATTACAGGAAATACTCTGAGACATCGAAAGAGAAGTAAAGATATTTAGAGCAAAATATAAAGTACAGTGTATAAATGAATGGATATAAAACTAGAAAAAGTTATGGTATATATTATATATGGTATTATAAATGGTATAAGCCTACTGACAACATTAAGTTTAATAACTTTAACGTCATTGCGGTTAATAGAGATAAAGGTTATGGGGGAGTAGCAATTTTCATTTCACATAAAATTATATACGATGTCATTCAATTTAATCATAATTTTAATCCAAAAATTGAAGTTTGTGGAATCAATATCATTCTTGGTAACCAAAAACTCTCTATAGTATCTCTATATAAACCCTCCGATGTTAAAGCGAAATCTCAAGACTACATCAATTTATTTAGTCAAATAAAACATGATTGCATAATAGGAGGCGACTTTAATGCCCATCACGGCATGTGGGGCTCACCTTCATGCTCACACGATGGCAGAGTTTTGGTGGATGCTTTAGATCATTTTTCAAACTTGATTGTTATAAACGATGGGTCTGCCACAAGGATTTCCCCTCCTGGTCAGGCTAAATCTGCAGTAGATCTCACAATTGCTTCATCTAAGTTATGTCCTACACTTGGTTGGTCTGTTAGTCAGGATTCTTATGGATCAGATCATTACCCAATCAGTATTACGCTCAATAACTATTATCACAATGATGATGCAATCACGTTCCCATTATATAGATGGTCTACGAATGAAGCAAATTGGACCTTATATACAGCTGAAATAGAGAAATCATTTTCCACGCCACCAAACTGCATCGATACCAACGGTATGTGTATATTCTTAATGGAACAGATTACGAATGCTGCGAACAAAGCTTGCAAAATTCTAAGATCATCCTCAAATATATCATTCAAATCACCTAAATGGTGGGACGAGGAGTGCCGTGAGATATCGAATAAGAGAAAAATTGCATGCAAAAGGTACAAACAAAATATGTGTCTGGCAAACTTTGTTGAATATCAAAAAATAAATGCTAAATGTAAACTAATCTTTAAACAGAAATGTAGAAATAGTTGGGCCAACTTCTGTCTCAATCTAAACAGACAAACTCATCCAACTGAAATATGGGATAGAATTAAGAAAATTAAAAAAAATAAAAATCTGTATGTGCACGACGAAAATATCGTTGAAAATTTGTTCCATAAAATAGCTCCTTGTATTTCACATTGTATTTATTATTGTATTATTATATTATTGTATTTCACATTTAGCAACCGATATCCAGTTAACTTATTCGAAAAACCAATACACAGCTGCTTTATTTGTAGACATTTCTGGTGCATATGATAACGTTATTCTTGATCTTCTGCTTGATCAACTTGTTAAATTAGGAGTGCCTAGTAAATGTGCTTATACCCTAGTCAATCTATTTACAAATAGACAAGTTCATATTCGGTTAAATAATTCACTGATTGGTCCAAGGACAGTTAACAAAGGGTTACCTCAGGGCTCAGTTCTTAGCCCCTTATTATTTAACTTGTATTCATTAAACTTACATACTATGGGAATGCAGTGTAACATTTTACAATATGCTGATGACTTCTGTTTCTATGTTGAGAAAAAAACTTTTGAACAATGTGTTAATGCACTTAAAGTAAATATGTCTTATTGCAAAAAGTATTTTGATAGTCATGGGCTTGACATCTCGCCTAAGAAGTCAGGTGTAGTATTTTTTTCGAGACACAGGTTACCAAAAGTTAGTACGTTAAAATTCTCCCAGATGGAAATTCCTGTATATAACAGTTTTACATACCTAGGTGTTACCTTGGATTCAAAATTAACCTGGAACGAGCATATTAATAATTGCATTACCAAATGTGAAAAGAGCCTTAATATCCTTAAGGCCGTTAATCGATACGATTGGGGAGCAGACCCGAAAATTAACTTATTATTTTTCAGAGCATATACCAGATCAATTTTGGACTACGGAAGCTTTTTTAATGGATCAGCGACAAAATCTCGTTTGATTAAATTGGATCGAATACAATACAAAGCTTTAAGGTTAGTCCTAGGAGCTCTCAAATCTACTCCCACACCAGCCCTTTTGGCAGAATGTAACGAGCCACCTTTACATTTAAGACGTCTATTTTTGGCAGAAAAATTTATCCTTAAATGCCAGTTTAATAATCAAAACAGCTTATTACAAAAAATATCTTGTCTCTCTGTCGAAAATTTAACAAACAAATGGTGGGCAAATAAAAACTCTCCAACTCTAGCTGTTGCTTTTCCTAATTTATCCCAGTATTCATTTAATGGAGGAGGCATTCCATTCTTTGGCTCCAATTATGACTTACTATATGAATATAAACCTACTGTAGTAATTCCTTCATATATTTCAATTGTTCACGAAGATTTAATAGTACAGAACAAGCTGGAAGACACCATCCATTCTTGTAAAATTTATACCGATGGTTCAAAATCGCCTGCTGGTGTTGGCTGTGCCATTTACATAGACAATACTCAAGATTATTTTCAGTTTAAATTAAAATCAGATTGCTCAATATTCACAGCTGAATTGGTAGCCATTGTCAAGGCGTTGGATTGGATAATTAATAGCACATTATATTTCGAACGATATATAATTTTATCTGACTCACAGTCCGTCCTCCTCGCATTAAGACACTTTTCTAAACAAATATATACCAACAGACTAATTGTAGATGCGCTTGAAAAGCTAAGAATCTTAACTTCTTTAAAAAGAATTGTTAACTTTGTGTGGGTTAAAGGTCACTCTAATATTATAGGTAATGAAAAAGTAGACCAGTTGGCTAAAGACGCTACTTTAGTGGGTATAGAGTACAACGAGTTGCCCAAATGGGATATAGTTTCAGCTAGGAAGAAATATGTTAGACATAATTGGGAAATTGAGTGGCAATCCTTTACTAACGGTAGCAAAAATACATACTGCAGTATATATCCAACTCTTCCATCTACTCCTCTAAGTGACAGAAGTCCCATCTCTCGGAAAATTTATACTATGTACGTTAGATGCCTTTTTGGACATGCTACAGTAAATGCTTACTTATATAAAATAAAACTTTCTGAAACTGATATATGTGAATGTAATGGCAGTTATGACGATCTAAACCACTGGATGTTTCAATGTCGGTATAATCAAGAAGCCATAAAATTTTTATTTCAAGCCATCTCTCAAGAAAAAATCATTTTGCCGCAGAACGTTGCTTCTATTATGTATTTAGGTAGTCGAAATTCAACTATAAGATCATCAATTTTATGGGAATTTTTCAAACGTACCAAACGGAAAATCTAAACTGCCCTGTTCAGTGTTGTTGTGTGAATCCGAAATGGTAGGACGTTAGTTGTTGTATTTCCCATTGTCTTTCCTTTTATGTCTTTTACCTTTAACCGTTGCCTGTATTGTTTGTGTTACAAAAAAGTCGCTATGAAGGGCACCTTAGCGTGAAGCGTGTGTTCCTGTTCAATCCTTTTTGTATAGTCACACAATAGTGTTTTTAATGGGAAGGTTAGGAAATTGAGTGAATGTGGTGCGAATGAACGAACGGTTAGGAAATTGTTATGAATTTGAAGGATTGTTTTTATGTATTCTATATACTTATACCTATATTGTCTGGCTAAATAGGTCTTGTACCTAAGGCCAAAAAAAAAAAAAAACTAGAAAAAAAAGTGGAATAACCATATAAGCAGAATGAGGGAGGCCCTTATCGTCAAAATAGCAAAAAATAAGTCACCAATCGGCAGAAGTATTGGACGATTGCGCAAAAAATAGAGTGACAACCCTCCATAGAGGTATTAATCCGTCAATGATCAAGCAGAATTGCATATAAGGAGGAAGAAGAATATTAGTTGATATAATAAGGAGGAGCCTATAATGTACCTACTGTTGTATAAAAAAGTAGATTAATTACTATTTAACTGGGAATAAGCCACAATTAAAGATAAAAATACGTTTATTGACGTTTCAATTTCCACTTTGGAAATCGTTCTCAAAATACAAACAGTAAATTACTGTTAAATAAATTAAATTAAATAAATTTACTGTTTGTATTTTGAGAACGATTTCCGAAGTGGAAATTGAAACGTCAATAAACGTATTTTTATCATTAAATGTGGCTAATTCCCAGTTAAATAGTAATTAATTTACAATGCCACAAGAAAATAGCTTCAAAACAATAAAAAAGTAGATGTTATAGAACGAATTTACTTTAAACAATTTTTAAAGAGGTAAATATGTGTTATAGAACTAACCTTAAAAATGGAAAATATCAACATTTCGTTAATAATTAAAGCGAATTTGAAAATGGAATATTTAGGATACAAGAAATTTGAAGAATACTTTTCGACTAAAAGAATAATTCACTTAACATAAACAAAAAAAAATTACCTACAAACTCCTAAAAGTAAGCCAATATTAGTACTGGCCTGGTACAATGGCCTGAATTGAAGCGTAAATAAATTTTCTGTGGCCTTTATTGCACTTTCTCGAATATTTTCTGATAAATCTATAACTGAATGCAAATTCAACTAAAAACGACGTAATAATAATAATGAACAAACGTCAAAATATCTACAACTGTCAGAGACTACTTCTAACACTTTATTACATAATATTTTGTAGTTGCAGTAAAATACAAAGATAAAATGTTTTAGTGTTCACCTACATTGGAACCGTATTTCTCCCGATCCAATATCTGGCGACGTCGGCCGACGTCGGATTGAAAACAAACTCAAGGTATTAAATCATAGTGCCTATACTACTTCGTCATGGAAGCAGTATAGGCACTATGAATGCAAACATTATTTATAAAAGAAAATTATTTATTTGTCGCTACCACTGTCTTAATACTTCTTGCCCATTTAGGTCTTGGTAATGATAAAGTAAGTAAAAACTATTTAAGCCTTAATTTTTATTGATATGTTAAAAAAAAACAAAAAATTGTTTACTTTGGTTTAAAACGCCAATTTTTTATTGTTCTCTATAAGTAGCTCGTTTATTACACGAAGTATTTACTGATTTGTCGCACATATCTCAAGGGACAATTAGTAAAGTAGAGAAGCAATTCCACGAGCTGGCCCATGTTAGGAAGGTAAAAAAAGAAGCTGCTAATGCAGTAAGTGAGGATACCAAATTGGCTGTTATGTTTGAGTTTGAGGAACACCCACATACATCTGTTCTAAAAGCAGCCCCAGTACTCGATATTAGCTATTCATCGGTTATTCGAATATTACAAGAAAACAAAATGCATCCCTATAAAATTATACACACTCAGAAGCTCATGGAAGATGATTTTGACAGAAGAATGTATTTTTTTGAAAAAATGATGGCAATGTTAGACAGCTATATGATCCAATTAGAACATGTTTTGTTTTCTGATGACTGCACCTTTACTCTTCACGGTCATGCTAATTGGCAAAATTGCCGCTATTGGTCCATGAAAAATCCTCACTGGATAAAAGAAGGCAATACTTACTCTGAGAAGATTAACGTGTAGGCAGGAATTATTGAAGATCAGGTCATTTATTTATTAGCTAATTTATTCCATTTGGCTGACACACAGTGTATATGTATACATATCATATATCTCGCGGTGTAAGCGGTGACGGTCGCAAATTCAATGCTTTTTCCCATCCAAAAAGAATTGCTATGTATTATATAATTATGTGTTTCGTGCATCATATACTTGCGTTATATATATACTAGTTATATATACATACACATTTTTTATGTATATATAATATATCTCGCGATAGTGGTGACGGTCTTGAATTCAATGCTTTTTCCTCTTCCAAAAAGTGCATAACGTCACTAAAGAAGTTTTCACTTCAAAAATCTTCCTTTCTCGAATATTTTTAAATTAGTTATTATTGCTACTACATTTGCAAATGTAAGATCTACTAAGTTCGAACAACATTTTGTACCTGATCATTAAAATATTACAGACGACGCGCGCTTTATCAATTAAACAATCTTCCGGCTCAGCCTCAGACTGTTGCGTTACACACTAAAGGGCCGAATAATTGTTTTGACTTAATTAGAATTAGAACGGAGTATAAGGTGTTATTACGTCTTTATAAGATCGCGTTATGTCTACACACTTAACGGCAATACCGCCGGCATGCCATCCAGAACTATTAAATTTCCGTGAACGTTAGAGCCAATTTGACTCGCACGAGGGCTTCGCCTGCGACAGAATGTTGCTTAGTATTAACTTGGAAATTAGACGAAGCCAAATTTAGTTTCTAAGTTATTAATTCTCAGACAGGACCGGTATTTTGGTGTAGACGTTTTTTTATCGACAATGTTACATTATTTTATGTTTATAAATTTGTAAACAATTATCTTAATGTGCTGTATACATACGGTGACCATATATATTTTTTGAAAAAAAAGTCCAAAAATACAAAAATGTAGTAAAAACACAATATGAATCTTTTATTGGATAATCATAACTTTTTGGCATTGAAAATAAAGAATAAACTATGCTAAACATTAAAACAATGCTAAGAAATAAAAAATTATATCAATTAAAGAAAAATACATATCAATTATCAAAACAACTCCGCCTCCGGTAAGTGTTGGGTGGATTAAGTAGCTCAGTAAATGCTGGCGCCGGTCCCAAGCCCGGATAAAGGAGGAGCGTTGAGGCGATGGGCTAGCAAAATGGATCAAAACAAAGACGATTAATGCAACGGAAAAGGAAAATGATATTGGCTACATGGAATGTACAAGGACATAGATCCAAACAAGCAGAAGTATTTAACGAATTAGCGGAAAGAAAAATAGATATATGTATTCTCACCGAGATCAAGAAAAAGGGAAAAGGAAATGAAGAGGTAGAAGGATATATACATCTCTACAGTGGAGTGAGTAAACATAACACAGCGGAGAAAGGAGTCTCTATTGCCATTCGATAAAATCTTAAAAACAATATTAAATCTTAGACTGAAGTAAATGAACAACTGCTAATACTGGAAATAAAAAAGGATGGGCACAACATCGTAATTGTCGGAGAGTATGCCACAAATGAAGACGCAGATCTAGAAAGTAAAGACGATTTCTACAACAGGATAAATAAAATACTCTCTAAAGTTAAAGAAAACTGTGAAATCTTTATACTAGGAGATTTAAACGACAGAGTAGGGAGAGAAGAAAATAACAGAGTCGTAGGAAGATATGGGGAACAAATAACCAATGACAAAGGAATGCGTCTTAGTGATTTTTGTGAAACAATGTCTTTCAAAATTATGAATGGATTTTTTCAACATAGAGACATCCACAAATTTACATGGATACAACCTACTAGGAATCTGCGCTCGCTAAACGACTATGTAATCCAACGTCAAACTTCCCAGCTGAAAACAACTGACGTAAGGGTATACAATGCATCAGAATGTGGATCCGACCATCGTTAACTTATGGCCAACGTGATAGGTAACTATCGCAAAAACAATAACACTCAGGTAAAGAATATAGAAAAGGAACAAGAAGTAACATCCTCTAAATATAACCTATGGCACTTGCCTATGCCATAAAAAAAAAAAAAAAATATATATATAACCTAGAAAGCTTAAAAGAAAATTCAACGAAATTTCGAAATTACGACTGGCCACAAAACTACAAAATGTGGATCGAGAAAATATATCAGCGGAAGAATTATACCCGCAACTTACAAAATCATTCATGAGGCTGCAAGTGAAGCTTTGGGTTATAAAGACACACATGAAACAAAAAATCAAGAATGGTGGTCGGATAATAGGCAAACGTTAGTTAACAAGAAGAAAACTTCTTATCAAAAATGGATGTCAATGATAAAGGAGGGAGATTACAAGATATACCAAAAATTAAATTGAGATGTAAAAAGAGAAGTAGTGAAAAGTAAAAATAAGATGTGGGATCGAAGATGTGCAGAGGTGGATAGGTATATGGGTGGAACAAGAGTTGGGCAAGCTTGGAAGGTGATAAAGTGTCTCCGGAGGAAAGGAAAGGAAAAATCTAACTAACAGTTAATAGATCTGAAACAGTGGAAACACCATTATGAGGTCTTACTGACAGAGGATAGATGTAAATTCCAAGAGATCAAAATGGAAGAAATATCCGAACACACACAAACAATTGAGATAACAACTGGAGAGTTAAACGATGTCCTCAAAAAATCGAAAAACGGTAAAGCAGCAGGACCTGGAAACATCCCAGTTGAGTAAGTAAAGTATGAACCAAAAATATTACATGAGATATTGATTCAACCATTTAACAAATGCTTAAAAGGACAAAATATATATTATTTGACTTTTTTTAGAAATGCAGTTATATTCGAATCGAAGATGCCAATCCACCTGAAGAAAAAAGCATTCGCTCAGTGTGTACTACCAATCATACACCTAAAATTATATTTTTTATAACGGATAACTCAAGCTGTAGAATACCTGGCTCTATAGTTTATTTTTATGAACGAGAGAGTAATTAGCATAATTTTAACTGGTACCTCCGACCACTCCATGGGCGTGCTCAAGATTAATTGAAAAATTACTTTGAATAATTGTAAAAAATAACTGAATTATTTTAGTGTTATAAAGTGTTATGTGTATGTAAACAAAAGTGACCTTTTTCATCACACACTATATTAGAACTGACTGGCCTACATTAAAAAGAGTTTTAAAAAATTCACATTTTTTTAAATTTTTAAAAATTACAAAAGAGAAAAAGAGTTTTTAAAACCGTCTAAGGTATGTTAAATAGATGAATAAAAATATTAATACAAAACTTACAGCTACTTGTTACAAATTCAAATCAGATTCAGAAGATGAACTTTCAGAACCAAGATTTATAATAACTGGCTCGATCATTTTATCAGTAATATTGTCCAGCTTCCACATTTTTTCCTCTTCTTTAATAGTGTGATTTACTGCCTTTTCACAGTTTTCAGGTTTTACATTACTTACGGCCTCCAAAAACAACTGTTTAACATCATGAATTTTAAAAGTGGTATTTTTTCTTGAAACTTCACTCTTTATCTGTGCCCATACCAGTTCAATCGGGTTTAATTCACAATGATATGGTGGGGATCTAAGTACTGTCATTCCACGATTTTTGGCAATTTCATCAATTTCGTATTTTTTAAATTTTTCTTAATGAAGGGCACACAACGAATAAAGTTCCTTTCTTATAGATCCGGTATGGTACGTAATATTTTTTGAACTCAGCCAATTCTGCAAGTCTGTTTTTAACCACTTGGTTGTGGGCAGTCCTTCTATAAGTCTGGAGTGATAACTTGCATTATCCAATACTATTACACAGTTCTTAGGAAGAAGATCTATCATTTGTTCGAACCATTCTTGAAAGACATCAGCGTTCATGTCTTCATGGTAGTCACCGGTACGAGTTGATTCAAAAGTTAATTAACCACCTTCAACAAAACCGTCTGAACTGCCAATGTGTACTATTATCAGCCTGCGTCTCTTTCCTGATGGTGGGTTTAAACCAGTAGATAAGTTATTTACAAAAGCGTGCCTTTGACTTGTAACAGTTTCATCCCGCCAAAATTTATTTGGTGTATGACCCTCGTTGATCCATGTTTCATCAAGATAAAATATTTTTCTTTTTTGGTTTCTCATTTCCTTTATGGTTCTTAGAAAATGTCTTCTCCATATGACAATATCGCTTCTTTCTAATAAAATAGACTTTCTGGGATTCTTTTTCCAGCGGAAGCCTATTTCTTTTAAAAGTTTCCATAACGTACTTCGACTCATTTCTGGGTAATCCTTATCATCTCGAACTGAGACAAGAACTTTATCCAATGTTGGAAATTCTTGTCTAAAGAAGAATTCATGCACTTTCCGTCGAAGTCCTTCTTTAAAATGATATTCTATTTGAAATTTTGGTTTCCCTGGAGCATTACGTGGCATTTGAAAACTACCACATTTTTCTTCTTTAATAACTCTGTAAATCGTAGATTTCCCAACACCAAGTGTACTGCTAACTAACTCAACGGTCTCAACACTTTCACATAAACGTTTGTCTGTAAATGATTTAAAACAATTAAATATTAATGTTTTTTCATTAACTGTTAAAGGACCAATTTTTCGGCGTTTACACGGCACTTCCAAATTTTCCATAACACTAGTATACACAATAAACTGCACCTTGCAACTGAAGTACCTACTTTTAGTGAACTGTTAAGAATTTTGAATACGCCACTTGGACCTTCCTACAAAATGGAAAAACCCACTATCACATTTTCTGTGGAATAAGTTTAGAAGGTAATTATCTAGTCAATTACTGTCGTAGATTCCTGGAATTAAAGAATTAAATGTTTGATTGTTGAAACCCTTACCTCGTGGAATGCACTCATTTCAGATAAAATAAAACGTTTTATTTTATCTTAAGAATTAAACTTTATTTTGCAAATAGGTAGATACTTATTAAACTTTTATTGGTTATATATAATAAATAAAATAAACATCTTACATTTCTTGCAAATTCATTAGTACCTGTTAACCTCCATCACTCCGACACTGGCAACCTTATTTAGGGATTAGTAACCCTCACAACTATTGTATTCTATTCTGCTCCAACCTTTATACCTGGTGGTCATACTCAATTTAAAATTGTTTTCCTATATACTTCTGTAAACTTGTTGACAAATATCTGTTTTTCATTGTCACCGGTATCAACAGTTTAGGGATTTGCATACATAATTTATTGTTTTATTACTCTCTAATACATAAAAATACACTATAGGCTCATCTAATTTTTTTAATAAATTAAACCAAAATTCAAATTTTTTACGTGTCCCACCTCTGTGTCCTACCTCTGAATAAATTCGGCTAAAATATTGATTATCTTATCCTATATTGATGCCCCAAGTAGTGCGACATACGGTTTGCGTTGATTTTATATTTACTGACATTACTAAGGTGTTCTAAAATGACTGAATAAAATTTGGCTAACATTTTCACTGCCCTTATAAAATTACCATTGTCTCTATGATACAATTTCGTACTAGTCCCTCATTAAATCTCTTCATCTAATAGTAGGTACAATTTGTCTCCAGCCTCGTCTTTAACTCGGACCACGATCTAATAAAGTTTACTTGCTTTAGACTGACAATACGTAAAAAATTTGAATTTTGGTTTAATTTATTAAAAAAATTAGATGAGCCTAGAGCCAGATATTCTACAGCTTGAGTTATCCATCATAAAAAATATAATTTTATGTGTATGATTGCTAGTACACACTGACCGAATGCTTTTTTCTTCAGGTGGATTGGCATCTTCGATTCGATTATAACTGCATTTCTACCAAAAGATGTCCAAACTATTTTCATTATTCTGTTGATTTCTGGAAGTAAGGAGCTATATTTATGTTTTAATTATCCCAGTTATACATACTCATCCACTATATTCTAGTGCAGTGTTGTTTAATATTACATCTTAGACATTCACTAGCTCTTTGTACATGTTTTTTATTTTTGTCCAGTGCAGTTTTAGGACAACTTCTCTGCTAGCTGTTTTTAGGTCGCTTATAAGTTCTTGTGGTTCTACAGGATTATTAGCAGTCAAAACGATGCCGTCTGCAAATCTTAGATGACTGAGGTATTCTCCATCAATGGATATTCCTTTGTTCTGCTAGTTCGTTTTACTGAATATATTTTCTAAAGTTGCAGTAAAGAGCTTTGGTGATATTGTGTCTTTTTGTCGGACGCCTCTGGTAGTGGGAAATTCTGGAGCGTTTTCATAAATTTTACCTTAGCTTTTGCTTGTCTGTATATATTTGCTAAGTTCTCGAATTATATTAATATGATCTACGGTACTGAATCCACTTCTGAAGCCAGCTTCTTCTCTAGGCTGTGCAGCATCTAATGCGTTTGTCAATCTGTTGTTGATGATCTTTGTGAATATTTTGTATAAGATTGGAAGTAGACTTATAAATCTGTAGTTTTTAACATCCTTTTTGAGAATTATGTTTTCTGTATTCCATTGGTCTGGTATGCATCCCGATATTAATCAGTTCGTAAATATGCCTGCTAAGATTTTCCAGGTTTTATTGGCAGAGTATTTAAAAAGTTCTACTGTAATACCATCTATTTCAGCGGCTTTAAATTTTTTTAATTGTCAATTCTACTTCTTCCGTAAGGACTTCTGGTACATCTTCTTGGTTACTGATTACATTTTCAAGTGTGTCAGGGGCTTCGTATAGTTCGCTGCAAAATTTGGTCACAAGTTGTATTAATTCATTTCTGTCTGTCACTCTGATGTTTTCGTTTGTTAGAGTAACGATTTGCTTCTTACCAATAATGAACGCTTTTCTTATTTTATTAGAGTTTTCCTTCATTTTGATTTCATTTTCTACCACTCTTTCATTGTATTTTCTTACGTCTTCCTTAATACTTTTCCTTATTGTCTTACAAAGTTCTGTGTATTGTATTCCTTGTATGTATGTTCTTTGTCACTATCAGTGTGATTTTCATTCATTAATAGCTGTCGATTTGGTAATGTATTCTTTCATCAATAATTGTTCTTTGGTAGTGATCTAAGATGCTATGTTTTCTCTGTGTTGTTGTACGGGGCGGAGGCGTGGACGCTTACAGACGCCACTATTAAAAAACTTGAAGCATTTGAGATGTGGCTTTATAGAAGAATGCTGAGAATATCATGGACAGCAAGGATCACGAACAAGTAAGTTCTAGGAAAAATGAAGAAGGAACCAGAGATTGTGTTTATCACATTGAGATCAAACGCATAAAATTGCAATATCTGGGACACGTTATGAGAAATCAGCACCGTTACTCCCTGCTACAGTCTATATTGCAAGGTAAAGTCAAAGGTAAGCGTGGACCCGGTAGAAGGAGAATATCATGGCTGCGGAATTTAAGAACATGGTTTAAGAAAACCTCAACGGAGCTGTTTCGAGCCGCAGCTAGCAAGGTTATGATTGCCAATATGATTTCCAACATCCGAAACGGATAGGAACCAGAAGAAGAAGTGATCTAAGTTTTCTTTTAGATTCTTAATATTTATACCGGTTTCTCTTGATTTTGTAATTGATTTTATTGTTTTTAATTTTAGATCCAGAACAATTTTTGCTCTGAATAGTCTATTTTGCCTGTTATTACACTGACATATTTTATTTTTCTTTTCATCTTCAGTCTTTTCATTTTTCTCTAAATCAATTTCTTAGTGATTCTATTTGGTCCTACACAAGTCTATTTTCTGTTTAATTTTTTCTTAAAAAATGTATTTGCAATTGGCCTGTTTTGGTAGTGTGCAAACTGAACTAGCTTTTCTCCCCTCCCATTTTAATCACTAACTCCATACTTTGCCACGACTTGTTCCTTGTCGTTTTTCCTTCCTACTTTGGTATTAAGGTCAACAATTAAATACTTACAATAACTTTTATTGATATTTAATGCTTCATTTATGTTACTGTAGAGTTCCTCTATTTCTTGGTCAGTGTGAGTAATCGTTGGGGCGTATATTTGTTTAATTTGTATATTGTATCTCTATGATAGTTGTAAGGTTAAGCTAGTTACTCTATCTGAGATACTAGTTATTTCTACTATTCTTCGATTCCGTTTCTTGTTTCTGCATGTTGATGTGCCTCGGTAGTAGAATATTTTTCATGGCGCTCCAATAGCTCTTCATTTTTTCGTCTTACTTCACTGATATTGTCTTATTACATGTCAAAACACTTATCAACTTTGTTTTTGATTCTAATATTTTTATCTTTAATGGTGTCTTTACAGTTTACAGTTCAGGAAGAGTTAGATAATTCTCTACCATTCCTTGACATGAGAATTGTAAGAAATACAGACAATATGTTGAAAACCAGATGGTTCAAAAACCTATATGTAGTAATAGATTTATAAGCTATCACCATCATTATTCAAATAAGATGAAAATGAACCTAATAACAGGATTAAAAGAACATGTTTCAAAGCTTTCTTATCCAGATTATCTACAAGATCTTCAATTGTTAAAAAATATTTTATTTGAAAACTCGTATCCTCCAGATATGCTACATAGGATGCTTTTTTCTAATATTGTTTTTAAAAATAATATAACACCATTTTTTGCTAAATCTCAGAACATTGTATCTAACAATCAGAACATCTATTATCAGTCACTACTTTTTATACCATCATTAACACCTAAATTAATATAAACACTAAAGCACGTGGTGTTCGTGTGTATTAAGGTATAAAAAAAGCGCTTATTAAAAGCTTAAAATTTTTTATTATAAAGAGGATCTTTTCGGAATTGTATCATTCCATCATCAGTTTAATAAAAAGTTGTTGAAAAAAACATTGTGTGGCCACATAAAAAACATTCGATGGACATCTGGATTTAAAAAATAATCTTCATGTTATTTATTCAGGTAAATGCAATAGACTCTTAAATAGTGTAATAATAAAAAATGAAACTGAGGGCATCTTATATGACTCCCTGTAGCTGGTGAGGTTTTATCGACTTACATTACCTCTGATCTGTGTTGGAGTCTAGAGCTCTGGTTTGTATTAGCAAAAGTAATAATAATTTAAACAAAAGTTCAGAAATAGGTAAAGAAATAATAATAAGACTTACAATCAATTTAATTTAACAATCTGACGACCGGTTTCGCTTTCTATAATTTGCAAAGCATCTTCAGGTCGAGATACAAAGTTAAACTAATGCTGCAATAAAATAAACCCAATTAGGGTGGTGTCTCATAAAGATGAAATAAACAAATAAATAAATTAGTTCATACAAATTATAGTAATTATGCCAATATTACATGTCTGTGGTTTTCAAAATGAATAATTTGAATATATAAAAGGTAGTAACAGACAAGGTAAGGCCCACAATTGGTATAAAGTAGCAATCTTTTGTTGTAATAAATTAATAAATGAGCAAATAAATAAAACAAAACAAAACAAACATTACTTACATGCCGGTACTCTATTAATTGATGGATGGTAGTTCATGGTTGCAAAAATCATGTATTGTTGGTTGGAGAACTTTAATGAGCTATTGCAGTTGTTTTGACAATAAACGGGAAGTTCTTGAGGAGAACAGATTTGATCCAATGAATTAGAGATAGGTATATTGTTGTTGTTTGTCAGATGAAAGTGATGTTCTTTACTATTGTATTAATTAAATTATTTACACTTATAACAGAGATATATTTTGGAATGTGTGTTATTTATTGAGTATTTATGTAATGAAGGAGACAGTTCTATGACAATGAATAAGAGTAGCTGTACCGATTGTGTGGTTGTGCAATTTTTGACTTGATAATTGATAATAGACTTGATAATTGCAAGTCAAAAATTGCACAACCACACAATCGGTACAGCTACTCTTATTCATTGTCATAGAACTGTCTCCTTCATTACATAAATACTCAATAAATAACACACATTCCAAAATATATCTCTGTTATAGGTGTAAATAATTTAATTAATACAATAGTAAAGAACATCACTTTCATCTGACAAACAACAACAATATACCTATCTCTAATTCATTGGATCAAATCTGTTCTCCTCAAGAACTTCCCGTTTATTGTCAAAACAACTGCAATAGCTCATTAAAGTTCTCCAACCAACAATACATGATTTTTGCAACCATGACCTACCATCCATCAATTAATAGAGTACCGGCATGTAAGTAATGTTTGTTTTGTTTTGTTTTATTTATTTGCTCATTTATTAATTTATTACAACAAAAGATTGCTACTTTATACCAATTGTGGGCCTTACCTTGTCTGTTTCTACCTTTTATATATTCAAATTATTCATTTTGAAAACCACAGACATGTAATATTGGCATAATTACTATAATTTGTATGAACTAATTTATTTATTTGTTTATTTTATCTTTATGAGACACCACCCTAATTGGGTTTATTTTATTGCAGCATTAGTTTAACTTTGTATCTCGACCTGAAGATGCTTTGCAAATTATAGAAAGCGAAACCGGTCGTCAGATTGTTAAATTAAATTGATTGTGAGTAAGTCTTATTATTATTTCTTTACCTATTTGATATGGACTCACACAAGCAACACATTCATGATTTGAAAAGTTCAGAAATTCAAAATCTAAGCAAAATTTATAATTATATTATTTCTTTGTAGTTTATATATGAAACTAGTAAAATATCACATTTTGATTTAATTTTCCATGTATTTGTTACATTTTTCAGGCATCTATCAATGGTGAATAAATCTTCTTGTTTGTTACTAAACAAAAAATAATTTTTAAACAAAATTTTATTTTTGGCAACATAATTGTCAAGAATAAAAATTTTAAGTTGGCATTATGACATGGAGGCTTAATTGTAATTGGTCACTCATCTAACTTATTTATAAATTCAACTGTTTTTGTGTTAAGGAACTTTTTCAAAATTATATTAAAGTTTCAGAGAAACATTTATTAGATGAGAATATTTTTATAATAATTTTTTTTTGAAATATGGTAGCAGCAATTTAATTAACCAAACTAATTTTATTTGGTGAGATAACAAAATTTTTTTCTTTCTAGTTCAACTTTTTTTAAGATATTTTGTATTTTTTAGCAGCTCTTGATAATAATTGTAAACACAATTGAAAGCTCGAGATAAAAGATTGTTAACCAAGCCCCTTTTATTGACTCCAACCCATCCAAAACATTATATATACAAATATATAAATATAAATAAATATATGTATATATATATATATATTATATATATATATATATATATATATATATATATAATATATTATATAATAATACTTGTGCTAGATTTCCTAAAGTGGCCACCGCGGAAATAAATATAATTCAATTGAGTCGATTTGGGAATCTCTGAAAAAAATCAGTTACTTTAATGTATTTGTTTATTAAACAATCAATATGAAACTTACCAGAGCTTGATAGCAAGATTACCTAATCGAATGCAAAATGCAAGCCGCTAAGCAAGAGCTGAAAGAAGTACTAAGCCATATAAGGGTTCATCATTTTATTTTATTTGCGTTTTTATGTTATCATCGTCAAAGCCAAACATGTTTACTTTTAAATTTTTTGTACCTAAATCATACTTAATAACTTTCAATCCAAATATATCCTCCCCATTGTAATATCAAAATACGAAAAATGTAATTAAATAACGCAAACATAATATCAATATTTCTAGTGTTGCAATAATTTTTGGACATAAGTATGATTTGTTAAAATTATGTACAACCCATAAGTTCAAATTAATTTGACCGAAATAATAATAGATCCACTTCAAGGAGACGTTTCCCATGTTTAGAGCGGGTTTATTCAAATTTCGGATTATATGGAAAATGAAGTCAGCTCTTTCACGTACAATCCCATTGAAAAAGTACAGATCAGAAAGATCAGAAGGGCCATTATAGTAATTGCGTTGACGTACGAGTGCTACTTCTTCTTTTTTAGGTAAAGGTTCAAGCTTCGAAATATTGACGTAATACGCTCCCGATGTTGGAAGATGTATAGAAGCGGGTTATTTAGTTCACACGGTTATTTTGTAAAAAACATTTTATACAAAATTGAAAAAATAAACGTAATATTCTAGTAAATGTATTTTAGTACTAAAAATATAAAAAACTACATGTCTGAATATTAAAATCATGTATTTGTCAAAAAATATTTATATCAAATTAAAATTCTTACGATTAACATGATTACAAAAAAAATATTTAGATCCTTCTACTTTTATTTCAGTTTTATCATTTAATACTGGGCATTTTTATCATTTTGTTAAATCGTCTATGTCGGGAACTGTATACTTCAGTCGACAGAATCGGAAATGTCGCTGAACCTTTAAAACTTATACGAAGAAGCTGAATTGTGTTGGGGATGTCAATTTTGCGATGACTACTCCTAAAACTAAAAAATTTGCAATTTTTCTGTAGAATGAACCGTTCTCTCAGAAACAACGCTTAAAGCGACTGGTCATTTTAAATATCAGTTATGCGTGTGCAATCATTTTGTTATTATATATATCATGATTATACAATGAAGTAGGTTTAAAAAAATTTTTTCTTTTGAAACCTACTTCATTGAATAATTGTTTGACGGTCGTACTCCTTTATATATATATATATATATATATATATATATATATATATATATATATAGGTATATATATATATATATATATATATATATATATATATATATATATATATATATATATATATATATATATATAGGTATATATATATATATATATATATATATATATTTATATATATATATATATATATATGTGTGTGTATATATCACACTTGCCATTGTCAAGCCAGATTAGTTCTGCTTCGTCTTGATGTTTCAGGAGAACTTCAGAATTTGACTTGATAATGGCAAGTGTGACCTTGCTGAAACGTCGTCAACACAATGGTTTTTCTAAAAACCAAAACTATTTAACGCGGAGTCAAACCCGGAAAAGATATGAAATCACATATAGCTCCCTCGGAAATTTCAAATCCAATATATATATATATATATATATATATATATATATATATATATATATATATATATATATATATATAAATTGCTATGATGTTTTATTTGTGTATGAGCAATCAGTATTTTAAAATAAGATATATAAGTATAGGGTTTTTATCGCGGTTCTCAAAGAATTAGTTTGTAAGTACTTTTTTAAATTCTCTTTATTATAATTATTTTTAAACACACATCTAATATAGACAACATAAATTTAGAACAACCTATCTTAAATTTAAAATTCTTACAATATTTAATTTTTTTAACAAGATTTGGTACCTTTCTGTCACTGAATGCCTAAATGAAACTGTTTTCCAAAATAAGGGGTTTAATCACCACTCAATATCTTCGTTTACAGCCTCGATTATCCTAGTTTTTGTGAACTTACTTTTTCCAAATACACCACAATGTTTTGATTATCAGCTTCCACCAATTTATATTATTTTTCTTCTTAATACCATATATGTTTATTCTTCTTTTTAATATATCAATCTCCAATCACCATATACATAATATAATTTTTAATTTCTTCTAATCTTCAATCACCATATATATACTGTACTGTATAATTAATACTCTAATATTGACCACTGTATACTACCTGCTTTACTGACCGACTGATTGACTTAATGAATTCACTAACTGTCCTACTGTTTAACTGTTTTAATTTACTCTCATACTGTCTTACTGTTACTGTCCTAATTTACTCTCATACTGCCAAACTGTAACTAACTGTCTTATTAATTTACTCTTATACTGTCCAATTGTAACTGTCTCCCTGTCCTCCAAACCATCGAGTATGTCACTATTACTTACGGTATTTTTTCTTCACCTTATCTCGCTTTAAAAACTTTTAACTTTTAAGAACAGTTAGCTGAGTCGGCAGAGTTTCGTTTCCCTTATGCTTCACAAGCTTTAACGCGACATTTTTATATTAACGACGGTCTATTAGGAAGTGATTCTCTGTCATTTACCCACTCTCTACAGTCAGAGCTTATTCAACTTTTAAAGCTCGGTGGTTTTGAGCTAGGCAAATGAGCCAACAATCATCCCAGTCTATTTCAAGATTTTGGCTCCGATATTATAACATCCTGTTCTTTTGACAAAGAGGAACCTTCCGTTATTAAGCTGTTAGGCCTGAAATGGGACCTGTCGTCTGACGTCTTTTCTTATTCTTACTGTACCCTTGACAAAACTTGTTCAAAGCGGGCTATTCTTTTGGAAATCAGTCGTATTTTTGAACATTTTGGTTTCATCTCCCCGTGCCTTTTAAGGACCAAATGTCTGCTACAACAGTTGTGGCAATCCAATATATCTTGGGATAATGAACCAACTAAACAAATACAACACATATGGCATCAGTTTAAAACCGAGTTACTTGACCTTGCGAACATTCAAATCACTCAACACTTCGACTTTAATAAATCTTCTAAAGTTGAGATTCATGGATTCTGTGATGCTTTAGAGTTAGAATACGCCAGCGTTGTATATTTCCAATTTAGTACTTCTAATACATTTGAAACTGTCCTTGTGTGTGCTAAATGTCTAGTGTCTCCTCTGAAGACACAATATATTGCAAGATTGGAACTGTTGGCAGCCGTATGGCCGTGGCGGATCTAGTCGCCTTAGTTAAAGAGTCGTTTAAACATATCTTTTCGTTTTTTTTTCTCAAACCTTTTCATAAACTCGCACCCTTTATTAACGAATATGGTTTTTTAAGAGTAGAAGGTCGATTACAAAAGTCTCAAAAGTTGGCTTTTAATGTGAAACATTCATTGCTATTACCCAAAACTTATCGTTTGACCGATTTAATCATCGAATGGACTTATTAAACGTATCTATACGCTGGTGTAAAGGCTACGCATTATTTATTGCTTTCGCGCCTTTGGATTCTATTCCCAAAAAGTGCTATTCATCGCTGTTTGTTAAAGTGCATTCGTTGTTTTAGATGCCGACCTAAATCTTACAACCCCTTTATATCAAACATGCCAACTGTCCCAGTTACTCCGTTACGTGCTTTCCTGTCTGTTTGTGTGGATTTTTCAGTTTTTCATTGTCGTTATTAATGTCCAAACATAGAGGTGCAAAAACATATAGGATAGGAAACAAAGGATATGTTCGTGCATTCGTGTGTACGATTATAAAGGCCATTTATCTGGAAGTAATTTCAAATCTTGGTTCTGAGTCCTTTTTCGCTGCCTTTCGTAGATTTGTATCTCGACGCGGTAAGTGCCTAACCATTAGGAGTGATCAAGGTACCAATTTTAAGGAAGCCAGCAACGAAATCATTAAACTAGTTCAATCCCGCTAGCTAGGGCTCTTTCTATTACCTGGGATTTTAATCCTCTTGGTGCCCCTCATTTTAATGGGCTTACCGAGGCTGGGATCAACTCATTCAAGAACAATATGTATCGTGTGTTTGGTACACAAATTTTGACTTATGAAGAGTTCTATACTCTTATGACTCAAATCGAGGCAGTTCTTAACTCTCGTCCTTTGTGTGCAGCAAGCTCTGACTCTAATTACTTGCAGGCACTGACTCCTGGTAATTTTTTAGATTTTAGAACCCTAAGTGGATCCAATTGGAACCGTCTAAATCGTTGGCAATTAATCCAAAGATAAGGGGGGACTTTTGGGAAAGGTGGTGTAAAGAGTATATTCATTCTCTTCAAGAGCGATCCAAATGGCATAGTCCAACCTCATCTCTCATTAAAGGTTCTCTAGTCCTCATAAAAATGAACAACAGCCTCCTCTTCGCTGGCAATTAGCCAGAATCACTGAGTTGCATTGCAGCACCGCAATGCAACTCATTAAATTAACTATATACCTGCCGCACACATCTGCGTTTTATCAACGCAAGAAATTTTCCTGTTACTTTCGCCTAATTTTTTAAATACATTACACATATCATTTTTTCATAGTTTGTTTTCTTAATGTACTCTTCTCCGGTAAGGATTTTTTAAACTGTTTCTTAAAAAGAACTTTAAACCAGTGTGATTAACTTTATACAAGGCACTATAAGATGCAATCATCATGTGGCATAAATCAAATTTAAATGTGTATTTTTTTGGACTGATTATACTATCCCACAAACTAACTTACAGAATTAAATTTTGCCAAATTACATTTAAAGGGTCATTTCACAATAATTGTCAATAAAGTACTTTTACTACTTGAAATCTGAAAATTTAAAAAATATCAATAGAATTTTAATACCATTTTGAAATTTATTTATGGAATAAGAAAGAAAGAGAAAAAGTGAAACTTACCGATTTGACGCACATTTTACAAAAAGCTGATTTACAAATACTCCACCTCATTTTACAAAAAGTTTCGAAGATGTTTCGATCCATTCACTTGGTATGCTTGGTATACGCAACAAAACTAATCTATGATAAATTAACCAGCTATACATTTATAATTGCTTATTAAACAAGGGAAAAAGGTTAGAGATTTTCCAATAGTTAGGCCTTATGTCTCGATCATGTACATTTTAGAAGAAATTTATTACAAACAAACCATTGATATTCTATTATTAACCTAATATTTTATTGTAGAAAGTATAATAATTAATAGAAGTATAAATAGGATCATGGGTAGTAGTATACAATTTAAACGAGGCATAAATAGTGAAAATTTGAGAAAAATGCCAAAAATGTGCAAAAAACACTTAGTACAGACAAAATAGACAACAAATACATTTATCTATAATCCCAGATTTATCTATCTTGTCAATCTTGTAAACGTGGTTACAAGAGAGTTTTTATTAGAGTTAATAGTGAAAGACAGTAAAAGGATATATAATTTATGTAACGAATATTTCGTTTACGGCAATATTGAAGTGTATGGGCATACTCACATTGAGAGGGCCCGACCTTTTCGGTGTTCCACCACTCCTGTATCCTCTGCATAATGATCTCTCTCTGGAATTACTGGCGAACTATGGGCTTTGCACCATGTCCCATTTAGTGAGAGATGGTCCTTGGTGGCTTACGCATCTTGTAAGTCGGTTTGTGTGTGGGTCTTCTGCTTGTTTTTCTTGTTGGGCAATCTTCCTTTTAGAAGGATGCGCTCCTCTATTTTATGAACCCGTTCTTACGGGTACACTGTTTCTGTATTCTGAAAGAAAGGATACATTAGTCATCGTGACCCAATTTTCTTGGTTTTTCCTGTAGAAGCACCTCATTCTGTTGCTTCTTTCCATGAATTTCATTAGCATGATTTCCACAAAGGTTATCATCATAGTAAAGTTTCTGTTTGTGTCCTATTTTGTGCTTCTTTTATGGGGTTAGTCTTTGTATCCATATGATATTTTGCTGCAGTGTTTATAGTTTAATCAGATGTGAGCCTTTGCATTTTCCACATTTCGCTAGCTGGTCTAAGGGAAGTGTCCATTACGTCGCTCTTTGGTTATCAGGCAATTATATCACTGCATAGATTTTGTCGGTCATCATCGTCCTGGCTTTACAACCCTGCGTGGGTCCTAGCCTCCTCAAAAATTTATTGTCACTCGTCCCTATCCATCGCTTTTCTCCGCCAAGCATGTATTCCCATATTTCTCATATCTTTATCGATGTTTTCAAGGAACCTTGTTCTAGGTCTTTCTCTTCTTCTTTGACCAATGATTCTATCAAGGAGCGTTTTTCTATGTGGGTCATTTTGTTCCATCCATTGTGGATTCGCAGTATATTAGTCGACAATTGTATTATTCTGATACTTCGAAAACTTACAGGACACCTTGAGAGTTTTCTCACATCTATTAGCAGTTGTGATTGCCTGAATTGATTCCTATTTTCTATTGTTGTTTATTGTTCTTTCAAAAACAACGTTCGGGGTAGCGGGTAGGAACTCCTTTCGGATAGTCATATCAGGGGAAGTGAATCAATACAAGCCTTTTGCAGATTCCAGATGTTTCCTGACCCGGAAAACTAGAACCTGCTAAGGGTCCCTTGTCCAGGGTCACGGATGAAGTCCACAACGGTATACAGGGCGGAGGAGAAGGTCTTCACAACGGTCTGGAGAGCGGAGGTTGCAGCCCAATGGTTTTAAGGATTGTATAAAACTAGCACTAGAAAGTGGCAGCTGGCTGATCCAACACTAACCACAGGCAGACTGAAATGGCTGTGAATTAGACAGCATGTGGCGTGGTGACATTCACAGAAGCGGCACATGTACCGCGGTGTAGAAGGCAACGGGAAACCACTACACTAATATTTTCCCAGCAAAATTACATAATGATCATGGAACCTAAAACAACGGCCCTCAGTCCCGGGCACCTCTTAAATGAGGAGAGGGTGCTTAGAAATCTCGCGGAGGAAAACAAAAAAAATATACACATGGAATGTTAGAAGTCTATATGAAGCGGGAAAGGCCGCAAATTTAATTCAAGAAATGGAAAGACTTGATATCGATATACTGGGATGCAGTGAGGTAAGATCGCCAAATACAGGTACCTGTGTGATAAGCAACTATACAGTATTCTATTCTGGAGAAGAAGGCACTCAAAATAAAAACCGTGTACCAATAATTACATCTAATGAAATTGCAAAATTAGTTTCCGGATTACTACCAACATAAAATAGAATAATGCTAATAAAAATAGACAGCAAACCAGTCAATATGAATATTATCCAGGTATATGCCCCAACTAGTCAAAGCACAGAAGAAGAAATAAAACAATTTTACGAAGACCCAAACAAAACTCTACTGCAGACAAAAAAGCATGAAACCAACATAATATTAGGAGACTTTAACGCCAAGATTGGAAAAGGAAGAGAAGATGACATGGTGGGAGAGATAGACTGCTTCAGTTCTGTAAAGAAAATCAGTACAGTTTATTGAACAGCTTTTTCAAGTTACCACCCAGACGTCTCTACACGTGGAAATCTCCAGCAGATGGAATAGAAAGACGCATCATAAGAAATCAAATCGATTACATAATGGTCAACAAAAGATACAAAAACGCAGTAAAAGCATACAAGACATACCCCGGAGCAGACATTACCACCGACCACAATCTTCTTCTTGCAACAATTAGGATAGAATTTATAAGAATAAAAAGAAATAAGCAAATAATAGCTATTAATCCAAATAAGCTTAAAGAAGAATCCACTAGTAATAAAATACGGAAGAAATACATAGACACTTGAGTAACAGAACAGTACAATCGACACAAACTCCCGAGGAAGACTGACGCTATATTGAGAAAACAAGATACACAAAAAAAGAACAAACCATGGATGACAGAAGAAATTTTAAACATGATGGACGAAAGAAGAAAATACAGAGATAAAAATGAAACAACATACAAGCAAATACACAAGAATATCAGAATAAAGATCTAACAAGCCAAAGAAACCAGGCGAAGTGAAAGATGCCAAGAAATTGAAGAGTTGGAACAAAGACATGATACGTTCAATCTACATAAAAAAGAAAAAAAAGCCGCTGGAATATTTAAACAAACTCCTATGTCTTTCATCGAAGATAAACATGAGAACCCTCTACTGAACATAGAAGATCAAACAGGTAGATGGAGAGAATACGTGGAAGAGATGTTTCAAGACCGAGAGAGGACGAACATTTAGATGCAGCAGGCATCGACTGGACGTTATATCACAAAGCAAGAAATTATCAAAGCGGCAAATCAGATAAAGAACGGAAAAGCTGTTGGGGAAGATAATATTCCAATTGAAATAATAAAGATATTACTAGACGAACACATCGAAGTAATGAAAGAAATATTTAACAAAATATACGAAACAGGCATAATACCAAATGATTGGCTGACATCGGTGTTTATACCACTACCAAAGAAGAGAAACTCCAAGAAATGTGAAGACCATAGGATTATTAGCCTGATGAATAATATGTTGAAGCTTTTCCTACGAGTAATACACAATAGAGTATACAATAAACTAGACGAACACACTGGTCAAACTCAGTTTGGTTTCAAGAATGGGTTCGAAACAAGAGAAGCATTTTTTTAATACGTGTGCTAGTTGAAAGATGTAGAGATGTCGATTCTGATGTATACTTGTGTCTTATAGACTTTCAAAAGGCGTTTGACCTTGTGAAACATGATAAACTAATAGATATTTTAAGGTCATGTAATATCGACGATAAAGACTTAAGTATCATTTCAAACCTCTACCAAGAACAAAAGGCTAAAATCAGAATAAAAAGCGAAACATCTGGAAAAATCCATATCGAGAAGGGAGTAAGACAGGGATGTGTCCTATCACCTTTGTTGTTCAATGTTTACTCTGAGAAGATATTTCAGAAAGCGTTTCAGAAAGAGTAACGACAGCCTGTAGAGAATTTGAAATAAAATTGAATACAAAGAAGACAAAAACGATGGTCATCAGCAAGCACCAAAACAGAAGGGTGAAGGTCAATGTCGACGGAACAGATCTGGAAAGAGTAACAAGAACAACGTACCTTGGAAGTAATCTTGATGAAACTTGGGACCACTCACTAGAGATAAGAATACGCCTGGAAAAGGCACGTACAATGTTTTACAAAATGCAAAAAGTTCTATGCAACCGCCGGCTGGGCATATCATTGAGAACTAGAATACTTAAGTGCTATGTTTTCTCCACTTTGCTCTATGGTGTTGAAGCCTGGACAATGACAGAAGCAATACAAAAAAAATCCAAGCATTCGAACTCTGGTGTTACCGTAAAATGCTCAGAATATCCTACATGAGCCATACGACAAATGCGGAAGTCTTGCGGAGGATGAATAAGGAAAGAGAGCTTATGCTTATAATAAAAAAACGGAAAATACAATATTTTGGTCACATCATAAGAACTCAAAAGTATGAACAGCTCCGAGTTATAATCGAAGGCAAAGTCAATAGCAAAAGAGGACCAGGAAGAAGACGCAACTCTTGGCTTAAAAACCTACGGCAATGGACAAACATGACCTCCATACAACTATTCAGGGCTACTACAAATAAGATTAAATGGGCAAACGTAATGGCAAACGTCCTTAAGTATAAGGCACCGTAAGAAGAAGAAGAAATACAACGTTAACTCAAGCTAGGAAATTATCGGTTTTTACCAGTAGATTTTTCTAAATTCAAGGAATATTTTCGATCGATTTTCGAAATAGCAACCACAAAATTGACCTACTATTTACAAAAATATTTCTTTAAATTCGACTTTATGTCAAAAATTTATCTTCAATGCGCCCAAAAGCTCTGACCTCACTTGTTAATATGTCAACATAGGAGTTTTATTGCCATATGGCGTTATGCTATACCTTTCGTCAACCAATTCCTGGTAATTTATTGTTGTTAATCCTTATTATTCAAGTAACCCTAATATGCAATTTTTAATGTATTTTTTGATGTTTTTTCTTAACTCGGTTACATGTTTCTTTTTTTTGTTGTATGCTTGTTTTTAATTTCTCTTCTATTCTTCTTCTTGATGTGCCTATCCGTTACAGATGTTGGCGATTATCATGAAAATCTTTATCTTATCTGCAGCAGTGCGGAAAAGCTGCGCAGATGTTGTATTAAACCAGATTCTGAGGTTATTAATCCAAGATGTTCTTCTTCTTCTTGAACCTCGCTTTGCAAATATTTTTCCTTGCAGGATGGCTTGAAAGAGAGCATATTTGGATTCATTTCGCATAATATGTCCGAAGAATTGTAACTTTCGACATTTAATGGTGGTCAGTACATCTCGGTTCTTATTCATTCTTCTGAGGACCTCCTCAGTTGTGACCCGGTCAGTCCACGGGATCTTAAGTATTCTCCGATATAGCCACATCTCAAATGCTCCCAGTTTTTTGCACATATCTTCGTTCAAGGTCCACGATTCAACACCATAAAAACGAACAGGGAAGACGTAGCATCGCAGCATTTTCACTTTTGTATCAAGAGAGAGGTTGTGACTCTTGAAGAAGGCTCCATCCAATTGAAGCTGGATCTAGCTTTTCCGATGCGTGCTCTAATCTCTTGGCTGTTGGTCCATTCTTCATTTATTATGGTACCAAGGTAGTTGTAGTGCGTTACTCCTTTTCTTATATAGGCAGTAAATTTATACTATAGGATGTTAATACTTATTTAATTTCTTAAAGTTGAATCTAAGCAAGTTAAAAACTAACTCACAGTAACAGCATACACAGCCTATGTCGATCAGGTCGAAAATCTTATAAACATATATAAAAGGATTTTCCTTTATTGATGTTACATTATATGGTAAAAACAACAGATATCTATAAGCAGCCGTACCCAATATCATTGGAAAATAAATTTATAATAAAAATATTAAATATCACATTATTGGCCAATACTTTATGACAAACATTTAAACGCTGAAATGTTTTGGAACTGTTATCTAGCTCACAAGAGCCGTGAGGTTTAGGAATTTATTAAGAACAGTTTTAATGATTCTGTAATTCGACATAAATTTGATATTAAGTGGACTACGAGTTTGAGAGACCTTGTTCAACATCAATATTTTATCTGGGCGTATCTAAATCTAAAAGTTATTTTGTTATTAATTTAGTGTTTATTCATTTTTTCAGTATTAAATCAATTTACTAAGTCACTGTGTCCCTTTAGTAAAAATATATAACTTTTACCATTAAAGATGTGAATAACTATTATAAAGTAACTTCTTTGTAATATGTGATTTTACATCGATTTGTTTTTCAAAATTAGTATCATTTATAGTACAAAAGCTCCAAGAAATTAATGATGTTTGCATAAAAAGCGGGAAAGGGGCTTTATCTTCTTTCTACTAATAAAAGCACATGGAGCCATATAAAACACATCACATACTGACCAACTGTCGACCATCTTGGTCAACCATGTAGACAGGAACAAATTGGATGAGCCTTTTACGCAATAGAACAAATGTTTGTTTAGCGTGGCTGCTATTTCTACTCGACGGGACAGTAATTGTTTTCTTTCAACTGGAAAAACGACTTTATTTCTCACCGAAAGAGCTGTTAAGGTTAAAGAGCGTTTATTTGAAAATTTTGTTGTCCTTTAAATGTACAAATAACAAGGCAGCAAATATTTTTGGGGGAAACGTTTTTACGGGATGGAAGTTTGTAAATTAACAAGAAGTGTTTTGCTGAAGTACTAAGTGGACATTTTTTTATACAAAAAGGTTCAAAGCTTGTTTTTATCCTTATTAAGGACACCAAAGTAAATTGCCTAATTTGTTTTGATATTTACATAATTATTTATGTTTTATTTAGGGATTTTGGAATAATTTATTTATAAATTAAGGGAATATTTGATCAAGTATTTAATTGTAACTTAAGTGAAATCATTTAAATTTACATTTTTTTGATAACAGTACTTTTTAAAATTAAATAATATTAGACCAGGAAAATAAGAATTTTTTCGTGACACTGACCCGGCCAGTTAGTTATGAATGTAATATGATAGATAGATAGAATTTATTCGTGTAGAAATTTAAACAATGTATACAACATTATACACACATATTATCTGACTAGTGAAAAAAATAATATATGTTATACAAATGTATACACATATTAAAAGTTTAGTTACATTAAAAAAATTCATTACAAGATACCTAAAAAATTTTAAAATTCTTCAATACTGGAAAAAGCATGGCTAACTAGAAATGTTTTTAGATTTTGTTTAAAGCATTTAATAGTGCCAAGATGCATCTTATGTGTTACCGACATGACACTGAACTTATTAACACATTCAATCCCAATGAAGCTAGGAGCATGCTGTGCGACTCCCAGACGGTAAAAAGTCTTATGTATTATAACGTCTTTATAGTTCTTATTTATTGTTCTTAAATTAATTTACTAAAGGTTCAATATTTATAACACTTGCAAACTTAATTTATTTAAAGTTTATTTATAAGAATTTATCTTACAATAATTTATTATTACGTTCGTTACATTTAAACACCCGTTTGCGATTTTCTTTTCTAACTGGTGTTCTCAATGAAAATCCCCCGTTATTTATATGAAACCATTGGGACATCGTCGGAAGTTCGACGGCATTCTCGACGTAGACAGAACGGCGAATTGGTCTAAAGACTGGTCTTTTTACATCGGCTCATCGTCTGTCAGGTAGGTAATACCTAGAAAAATCGTACATGAAAAGAATATTAGTAATATATATGTTTACGGTTTTTTAATATGACACATATATTTTTTTACGTAACAGTATCTATCCTTTAGGCGTGTCTTATGTAGATGTAGATCAGCGTTTCTAAGGAATGTTTGCTCATGTTTTTTCATACACATTATTAGCTATAAAATATATATGCTACAAATAGTTAAGATGTTATCTTTTATAAATAGTGGCTTACATGATGTAGTTGGTGATACTTTAACATAGTTTGCAGTAGTTTTTATTTTAATAAAAATGCCCTATTCATGTATGGAGATGAGCCCCAAAAAATTAAGCAGTACTGAAGGACTGACTGCAATAAGCCATAGTACGTTACTTTTAATATATGGAAGGATACTATGTGATCTTTTCAACTTAGCTTTGGATCTAGCATCAGTAGTTAAAATTTTATTACTTCAGCATTTTGAATGTATGTGATCAATGTATAGATAATGATCATAGTCAGGGGCTATATTCTTTGTTAAAAATCCCATGAAACTGGTTTTTTTATATTTAATTCAAGGCCGTTGTCTTTGCAATACTTACTAAATTCCTTAGATGTTGTATTGCCCTTGCTAACAAGCTGATCAAACTGATTATGCAATATAATGAAGCTTGTATCATCTGCATATTTAGTAATTTAATTAGGAGTACTGAAAACTTGGTTGATATTGTTGATAAAAACAATAAAGAAGAAAGGACCAAGAGAACCGAACTTTATAGTACTCCCACAGAAGACTTCATTGGGTCTGATAGTGTATCATCTTATATTATTGTGTGTAAACGATTTGACAAATATGATCTTATTCCGTCATGTGGTATACCTCGAACGCCTATGCCTTCTATCTTCATCAGAAGCAGCCTGTGATCTAGCATGTTAAAAGCACAACTGAGATCATAAAAAAGAACGTGTTCTGTTTTTCATTCGAAGCTCTATAGATACAATTAAGGCAGTCATCAACAGCACTTACTTATATTTGCCTTTCCTAAACCCATTTTGGCCTTCTGGCAGTAAATGAAATGCTTCTATATAGCTTGTTAGTCTTTCACAGAATGCCAGTTCAAACAACTTTGCAATCTGACTGGGTATACAAATCAAACGATAATTCTCAATATTACTTGCAGAATCTTTATTTTTAAAAATTGTAAATCCCTTGTATTCCTTTATATTGGGAAATTGGCCTGTCGTAAGAGATTCGTTGATTAAATGTGACCAGGGTTCACATATATGACTGGCAGCATATCTTATAACCTTACCATTGATTTCATCTAAACCTTTAGCATGTTTAGATGTGATCTTACTATAGTGCAGTACTTTTGCATGGACTCGTAACAAAAACTTTTATATTTCCTACAGTCGTTTTTTTAGACTTAATTAGTTATTAACAAATAAATAAAACTGAAATTTTCACTTTATCTAACAAAAAATGAAACATTTAAAACAAATATAAGAGTAATAACCTTATAAGACATATAAAATTCTTTAAAATGGTGTTTCTAAAACTTTTTATCCTAATTTGTTGTTTAGTTAGTAAAGTTATAAATAATTGGAGATTTCGGTTTTTTATCGATGTTAATAACTTTTTTAAAAATAAATTTAGTATCTTGATATTACACTTTGGGTCTATTAGTGCTTAAAATAAATATCAAAAAACAATCGGTCAAATGGTTTAAAAGTTTTTTTTTTTTTTTTTATGGCTTTGGATTATTGATCCATTTAGCCACGGTATTATAATAAATACTGTTTGCTACAATATTAAATACTATATACACATGCGCAGCACATATACAAACTTATGCACGCACATACATATATAGGTATTGTTATATAAAAATAAAAAAAAATACAAAAAGGAAGTGGAAACATTAAATTGACCTCTATTTAAACTCTTCATTCAGGACCCTAACCAACTTAAATTAATTTACACATAAGAAATATACAAATAATACTAAATGCTAATACTAAATTCTAATAATTAATAATTGTCACAGCGCTAAGACATAAACCCGGTTCAACACCTCGGAGGTTTAGGCCTTCTTTGTGATCGTTTTTTTTATTTTTTTTATTTTTTTTTTTATTTTTTTTTTTTAATTATTTATTTTTTTTTTCTTTTTTTTTTTCTTTAATTTTTTTTTTATATTTATATAAGTTTTTTTTTTATTTTTTATTTTTTTTTTTATTTTTTATTTATTTATTTTTTTATATACATATATATTTTTTATTTTTTTAAATAACAATATTCGTATTTTACAGGGAGGTACTTAATATTACATAAGATTAATTATAAAAAACAATAATTGCTAAACACATTCAATCCGACTCATTCATCCAAGTTAGATTTTTCTCTTAGTCCTTTTTAAAAATTCCCAAATAATTTGTTGTATTTTATGGTTTCGTCGAGACAAGTATAAAAGAGAAGTTTGGTTTTGTGGTAAAGGTATTTGTTCTTGAGACAGGGTGTGCATCAAATATTTAATTGCATCATCATTATGCTTGCATCCAAACAACCAATGATTAATATCATCAACGTAACCATTGCAATCACAAAGTTCTGATTCGGATAGATTTAGTCTATAGAGGTATGTCTTGACAGTGGCATGGTTAAAGAGACATCTAACAAACATGGAATAAATATTTCTATTGGGGTAACTTCTTACGGCAAACGGCTCAGTAGGTAAAACTGGATGAATTTTTGTATAAAGATTATTGCTTCGATTACAGAAAGCAAACCATTCAATGTCCCAATTTTGTTTTAGACTTTTCTTGCAAGTGGCTGTTAGATCGCTTCTATCTAGCCAATTTATTTCTGATCCTTTTAAGATTGCCTCTTTAGCATAAAAATCTGCTTTGAGGTTACCGGAAATACCAAAGTGTCCTTTTACCCAGACGAAATGTACAGTAGTATGTTCTTCCTGCAGCTTAAGTTGGTTTTCTAAAATTTTAACGACAAGACTATTTTTATATAAATGTTTACGTGAGTTTTCTAAAGCTAATAACGCAGACATTGAATCTGATATAATTACTACTTGGTGGTTAGAAATTTTTTTGTTGACCGCCCATTCTAGAGCTTTATGAATTGCGAACATTTCTGCAGAGTATATAGAGCATTGTTTATCTAACTTAAACATTAAGGATTCTTTGTGATCCGGAATATATACAGCACAGCCGACTCCCAATCTAGATTTAGAACCATCCGTGAAGATCCTGCATGGATTATTAAGCTTGGCTATCTGATGCTGAAAATCAACTGTATTCTCATTGTCAAAATTGGGAAACCAAACATTGACTTTGGCGTAAGAAACATTGAAATTCGATTGAAAGAATGTCAAGTCACACGGAGTGTTTAGACGTTGAGAAACGTTAGGATATGCCACTGCCAGAATAGGAGAATTTCTGTTATGCCACCATTTGTCGACTAGATTAGAAACAGCAATATCACATATTTTTTGTAGTAGCTCAGTTTGATTGTAAGACTGGCATTTGAGAATAAATTTTTCAGCTAAAAATAGTCGTCTTAAATGTAAGGGAGGTTCCATAGATTCGGCTAGAAGATTCTCTGTAGGTGTAGATTTGAGCGCCCCTAAAACTAATCGCAGAGCCTTATACTGAAGGCGGTCTAGTTTTTTAAGACGACTATTTGTGGCAGATCCGTATAAAAAGCATCCATAGTCGAGAATGGATCTGGTGTATGCACGATAAAACATTAAGTTAATCTTGGGGTCGGCACCCCATCGATAGCGATTAACTACTTTAAGAATATTTAGTCTTTTCTCACATTTCATTAAGCACTCGTTAATGTGTTCGTCCCATGTTAACTTGGTGTCCAATGTTATACCAAGATAAGTGTAGTGATTGTGAACGGGTATACTTAGGCTGTTAAACATAATGCTGGATATAACTGGTAAACGATGTCGCGTAAAAAATACCACAGCTGATTTCTTCGTAGTAAGCTCAAACCCTTGTTTAAAGAAATACTCTCTTGCGTCACACATAATAGTTTTTATTGAGTTAATACTTTGTTGGTATAAATTATTCACAGTGTAAAAGCAGAAGTCGTCCGCATATTGTAATATATTACATTTAATGCCTACATTGTGAAGATCTACGGTGTATAAATTAAACAACAGGGGGCTAAGGACAGAGCCTTGTGGTAGACCTTGATGCACTACTCTCGGGCCAATCAATCTATCATTACATCGAATGAATACCTGTCTATTCAGAAATAGGTTTACTAACACATATGAACACAAAGGTGGAATACCTATGTGCTTTAGTTTTTCGAATAATAGATTTAAATTGACGTTATCATAAGCTCCTGAAATATCAAGAAATATGGCAGATAGATAATTTTTATTTGAGAAGGATAACTGAATATCAGTCGTTAATTGAGACACACAATCCATAGTCCCTTTATTTCTACGAAAGCCGTATTGACTAACTGGGAAAATATTTTTGTTTTCACACCACCATTCTAATCTGCTTTTCATAATTCGTTCAAATGTTTTAAGCAAACAAGACATAAGAGAGATAGGTCTTAGGGCAGTACGCTGATTTACTTTGGGTATAGGAATAACCAAGCATTGTTTAAGAGAATCACAGTTGTCTCCTTTAAGTAAAATATTGTTGTATATTTTGCACAGATAATGTATGGCAATTACAGGCAGGTTTAAAAGCATGCTGTAGTTAATGCCGTCAATACCAGGAGCTGTATTTTTAGAACTCTTAATATTTGCTTTAAGTTCGTCAGCTGAAATGGGGGTTAGTAAAAAGTGATCATTAGTGGAGATACTCGGCATAAATACTGGTAGATGGACATAATCTGGAGAGATTTTTCTAAAAAGACTTTCTACTATGTCTTCATTATTAGCGGTGTACTTTTTCTTACCTTGAATTTTGTTTACCCTTCTCCAAAGCTCTGAGGGTGAAGTTTGCCTACTAAGTGAGGAACAAAATCGAGCCCAACAAGATTTGGCTTTTGAGTGGAAAGTTCGTTTACACATAGCTTCATTCCTCTTATATTCAATAAAGTTTGAAAGGGTAAGATTGGATTTATATATTTTAAAAGAATTTTTCCTTGCATTCGAAACTGTGAGACATTCATCATCCCACCATGGTGGAGTTTTAAAAGATTTTACTGAGGGTTTGATAATTTTAAAAGATTTGTTGGCTGCAGTAGTAATAGAATCTAATAAAAAGAATATCATTTCATTGGTTTCGTTTGTATTTGATTCGTATCTGAAGGTGCTTTCTACAGAATCTCTAAATTTTTCCCAATTTGCATTGGACATGGACCATTTATTTGTAGATGTGAAAATTGTGTTTTCAAATTTTATATCCTGCACGGAAAGTCTAATGGGAAAATGATCGGATCCATAGGTATCTGAAAGAACGGTCCAGTCAAAGGCTGAACATAAACTAGAGCTTATAATAGTAAGATCTACAACCGATTTGATATGTCCTGGAGGAGTAGCTCTAGTAGCCGACCCGTCATTTACAACAACTAGATTAGGAAATGCATCTAATGCTTCTACTAGTATATTACCATCGACGGAACATAAATTGGATCCCCATAATCCATGGTGAGCATTAAAATCTCCGGTTATGATACAATCATTGTTAATTTGAGAAAAAAGACTAACGTAATCTTGCATTGTTACTCTAACTTTTGCTGGACGATACACACTCAGAATAGAATAAATTTTTTGGTCAATATTAATATTTACACCACAAACTTCGAGATTAGGATTGAAATTGTTAACGAATGAAATGGGCTCATAAATAATGTTATGTGCTAAAATTACGGCAACTCCTCCATATCCCTTACTTCTACTTTTATTAACTATATTAAAATTATTGAAGCAAACAGTATCAGATGGTTTGGACCAAGTTTCTGATAAAAGAGCTATGTCAAAACGTTCTTCAAAAAGTAATTGATTTAAAGAATATTTGTTTGCATTTAGCGAACGAATATTCCATTGAATAATTTTAATGCTTTTGGAAGCCATTAAAGTTATGTAAAAATATTACCTATAATATCTTTAATTTTATTTTCTAATTCAATTTCGTACATTTTAAGATTAGATTCTACATTTGAGGAAGAATTACAATAATCCTGGATACTTTGTTGGATCAAATTTTTAAGTGAAGCACTCAGCTGACTGATAAACTTATTGAATTCATTAGGACGATCAGGGTTTCCAAACTGAAATATAGATCCCGAACAGAAGCTGGTCTGGTATTCTCTACGAATAGGAGGAAAATTAGGAGATGTATCACAATTTTTTCTTTTTTTGAGGGGACTAACTGTAGGGGAGGATATATGCTTATGAGTATTATTATTTTTGTAAGCAGTGTTAGAATTCGAAGGTTTAGCAGAACAGCTTTTTAATGGAGGGAAATCGGTGTCACAGGTAGTTAAGGGTGCAAATTTGTTTTTTTGAACTAAACTGGAATAACTTGGATTTTCAATAGCTTTTTCAGCTTCTTTAAACGAAATATTCAAGTTAGCCATAGCTTCTTTAGTTTTCTTTTGTTTCAAATATTCGGGGCATTCTTAAAAATTGACTCGTGGTTATTATTTTTCCAGATCAGGGCAACCAATTTTTCCTTCATTGCCGCATTTTTTACATCTTTTTTGTGACTTACATTGGGTGGTTGAATGACCATATCGAAGACAATTAAAACATTGCATAACCGGACTAACATATATTTCAACTGGACATCTAACTTTATTAATGTAAATATATTGGGGAATTAATTTACCCTCAAAGCTAATTATGACCATTTGTCTAGGAACTCTTTCAGATATACCATTATTTTGAACTAATCTAGTCATTCTATAAACTTTTTTAATAGGAATATTAGACTTAATAGTGTTGAGCAATGCATTCTCACTTAAAGTAGTATCCACTCCACGAACGAGACCTTTTTTTTCTGTTAAATAATTTGGAATATATGCTATTAAATTATTTTTTTCAAAAAAATCTTCTGTAACTAACTTATTAGCTACAGCACCTGAATCTACTTGGATTTTGATACGGTTTTTACCTACACTAACAATTTCTATAATATTTTTATCATAATTGGATAATGAAAGTAGTTTCTCTCCAAGTTTCATTGGATGCAAACGACCTAAATTTAAATTAATATGTTGAACAAATATAAAAAAAGGACCATTATCACTGGAACTAAATCGATTAGCTGAGTTAAATACCTGATTTTTCTGAATATTTGTTTTAGGCGAAGTTGAACTCAAGTTTTTGCTATCAATATTGTTTTTAATATCATTCCTATCTCTAAATTCAATGTCCTCTACACCAGGATCTGGTGGATACTTCCCAGAGATACCATTATTGCCCGCGGACATGACGGGGCACGACGTTTAACAAAAAAATTAATAAAAAATTTCTACTTACAGTACAGTTGACAGAATACCAGAACTTAAAATATAAAGCAAAAAAAAACAAAAACGCTAAACACCCTGTGTTATATCTTGAAATACACTTCTGCACTTCACCAGAGATCGAAATCTAATAAAAAAATGACTTTAGAACTACTTAAATATATAAATTTTCCCGAGGAACTCTTAAACGCGTCCAAACACTTTGACAGTTATTTGACCCAAAGTTTTTTTATTTGTTTATCCCAAATTAATTTTTTTTGCAACAATATAAGTCAGAAAATCATAAAGTTACATTAATTCTATAGCAGATTATGAACGTAGCTTCCTCTTCTTCTTCAAGTTCCACTCCTATCGGAGATTGGAAATCATTCTGGCAATTATAATTTTATTGGTTACTCGCCTGAATAGTTCAATTGTACTGCATCCAAACCATTCACGGAGATTGCGTAGCCACGAGATTTTACGTCTTCCTACGCTTCTTCTGCCTTTGATTTTACCTTCCATTATATTCATTAGTAGTTTGTATTTTTCACCTCTCATGATGTGCCCCAAGTATTCCAATTTCCTGATTTTTATGGAATTTAAAACTTCGCATTGTTTTTCTAGTTGTTCGAAAACTTGTTCGTTTGTTTTGCAATTCATCCATGATATTTTCAAAATACGTCGGTAACACCACATTTCGAATGCTTCTAGGTTTTTAATGTTGGATTTTTTAAGTGTCCAAGCCTCAACTGAATACAAACGGGTAGAGAAAATATAACATAGAAGCATTCTTATCCGGAGCGATATATTGATATCGCGATTACAAAAAAGTTTTCTCATTCTATTAAAAGTTGACCGCGCAATTTCAATGCGGCATCTTATTTCTTTTGTCTGATCAGTATCTTTTGTGATCCATGCTCCAAGGTATTTGTACGAAGATATTTGTTCAATTTCTGTATTATCTAGTACTAGCTTAACTTTGATGTTTTGTGCTTTTGTAAATACCATGAACTTGGTTTTCTTCAAATTGATTTTTAGTCCTTAATCGTTGCAATATATATTTAGTTGTTTAGCAAGGTGTTGCAGTTCTTCTAGTGTTCCTTCCAGAAGGACGGTGTCGTCAGCATATCTTATGTTATTAAGTGGCTCAACGTTTATTATAAGGCCCTCACTGATCTCGGCAAGCGCTAATTCTGAGATGACTTTACTGTATAAATTGAATAACAAGGGTGATAAAATACACCCTTGGCGGACCCCACGGCGAATCTGGATATCCTTGGTCAGTTCGTTTTCAACTTTCGCTTTTGCTGTTTGATTCCAATAGAGGTTACAGATGATTCTAATGTCTCTACTGTCTATGTTTTTATTTAATAAAATTGAACGTAGCAGGATTATTCTATCAACATTATTATAGAAAAAAGATGTTACAACAGGCGGTACAGTAGACTAGTGCAAAGTATTTTACTATATTTTCTATACTTTTAAATAATATTTCAAAATTTAATAAACTTATTTTATTACTTATTTATTATTAATATTTAAAAAAAAATTGTAATATGTTTAAATAATTCAATAAATAATTAGGTTGCTTCTAACGCCACCTGTTGACGTATTAACAAAGCATACATTGTTTACTTATGACAGATCTGTCAAATTCAGACGAGATATTAAACTAATATTAAAATATAAATAAATATTATTAGATAGTAAACTTAATTATTATATAACTAAAGAATATGTTTAAAAATAAAAATTGCAATTATATGATATCGTTTTAAAACGAGAAGTGTGTTAAAAATTTAAATAGATGATTTAATATTAATATTAATCGGATAATATTTATGATTTTAATTTGGACAATCGTTGCGAATTGAATATTTATTGACAGAGATTCTTTTAATTTTTTACTTTTAACTTGACGTATATATTCTGTTATTTTTCATAAGGTTTTTGTTTGAACCTGCTTGGAATAATTATATGATGACTAGAAAGGGATTGACCGAGAGTGATCAAGACAATGATGTGACGACGCCATCTTGTGACGCTAGTTTCGTGACGAACTTAGCATTTTACAATAGGGAAAAAAGTAATTCAACGCCAATATACAATGATTAGCTTCAAAAATAAATAAAAATGATTTTAAATATTGCAAAATAATTTTTTAAAAACATAGATTTTTTTGCTCATAAACAATTACAATAACTTTTTAACTATTACCTGCAGTGAAATTATTTTTTCATAATTTGGAAAGCTTGTATTTTTATACAAATTTTAAAAAAGAAGTTAGTTTCTTTTTAAATTGTGAGCAGCTTGGTTTATAACAATTAAGAGATCTAATTAGATTAATTTAAAAGAACATATTTTAAAGTTTTAATTAAGAAATTCTAAAAGATTGACTTTCAACGGAATAATAATACAATGCTTTAAAATACATACATTACGAATATGTATTATTTAAATAAATAAATTTTTAAATAAACCGCCTTATTTGTTTAAATTTTTTTTTTATTTTTTGTAGAAATATTTGAAGTCATTTTTATTGTAAAACATAAATATTTATGATAACTATATACCTCTTTAATAAACATTGTAAACAATTTATTTGAAATAGATTTTACGAAAAGAAGAAATAATAATGTTCTTTCTTTGGATTGTTTTAGAAATAAAACATCTCAAATCAAAATTTATTTCAATGAAAAAATTTTAAGTGTCAACCTATTTATTTATTTATTTATTTATTTATTTATTATTTATTTATAGTTATTTATTTGTGTAATAATGTTTAAGCAAATTACAAAAAATAGTTTAGTGCTTCGAAATTACTTGCGTTTAACATAAAAAGCCGATTTTGAAGTTTGTCTGGGTCATTTTTCAAACATAAAAAGTTATAAAAATGCGTTACAGTAAGCAGTACTGAGGACTAACGCGAAAATGTTTATACATGTTTTATAAAGGTCACCCCTTGTCACGTAAATATACTCTTCCAATTGTTTACTGTGACTACTATTACGTAAAAAGCCATATTTATTATGTGCTGTAGTGTCACACCTAGGTTTATTATACCTATAGCTCTTTTTATTATTAAAAGACAATTTAGGTGTTTAAATTAATAGGTTGGTAATTGTATTTCTAAAAATTTTGTTTTATTTTTGTCTAAATAACCTTATTTTTCTTGTTGTATGTTAATTTTTGTGTAAAATTGTTTTTGATTATGTCTGTATCAATAAGAAGTAGTTTTTTTAAATTTCACAAAAAGGGAATCTTTTACTTATTAAGGAAGTATCAAAATATAAGTGAATTAAGTATAAATAAAAGCTAAGGAAAAATATTTAGTTTTAAATGAAGACAATGATCAATAACAGGACAAAAAAGAGAGAGAAATGCCAATCAGTAAAGATATTAATGAACAATAATTATAAATCAAAACATTAAAATTTGAATTATATTTGTTAGTTATTTTTTATGAAGTTTTTAATTTAAACCTTTTTTTCCGTCTTTACAGAGGGGGGTCTAGAATCTTCAAAAGACATCTCAGTCCAGGACGCCGCCTGACTACCTTAGTGTAGGATTCGTTCTTCGTACTCCCAGCGATAGTTCCCGAGGTACTTTAAAATGCCCTCTCGTCGCCGAGTCTACGCCGAACCAGACCCTCGTCTGTCCTCCAGCGATCCGGAAGTGGAATGGCCGCTGTAAGGCCGGCATGACTTCCGAAGCACTACCTTTATTCATTTATTCTTCATTTCTAAACATCCAGAATCTATTAATAATCAGCAAGGAGGCTCCCTTTCTCATTTCAGGTAGCGCATAGAAGACACTCCTAGTTCGGCATCATTTCCAGACGAGCATTTTTCTTTTTCTTCCTTTTTCCCCACAGTCTGACTCACGCAATTCAACTCAACCAGTGTAAACCACTTTTATAGCTTCACCTTTCAGCATCATTCACTTTTATTTTTGCAGTTGGTCCAGCTGTCTTTCTTCCTCTTTCTTTTTCTTGATCACTGCATATAGCTGTGCATGTTAATCCAACCTAATTTATTTTCAATCATTCTCTCAATCACTTCTCTCACTGTAACAAAATTTACACCTATCTCTCTCCATTCTGATCGTGCCCTTTTCCACCATAATCCTTCCTTAGGACAGATAAACTTCACCGCATTCATCAGGTAACCAGGACATTCTCTCTTCTCCATTGTCTTCATTACCTCGTTCCATTGAATGCATTCTTAACATCAAACAACAGCAGGGCCGCCCAGCGATGTTCATCCCCTCTGTTGCACAATGCTTCGAGTACACTCATGATTGCATCAATCGTGTTTTGTTTTTTACAAAAACCAAATTGCCTCCGAGATAAACCACCTGACCTCTCAATCATGTCTTCTATGCGTACTCGCAGCATCCTTTTATACGGCTTACTGATGCATGGAAGAAGACAGATGGGGCGATACTGTTTCCTAGCTTTGGAAAGCAGTATTAACCTCGATGTCCTCCAAGGCTCAGGAAAGATTTGTGCTTCCAGTAGTGCATTCATGTGTTCCAGAAGCAGGCTCCACCCGTCCTAGACCCTTCACCGTCTCAGGTGGTATCTGATCCAGTCCGGGAGACCTATGAGTCTTTAGTGAACCCAATGCCTCGATAAGTTCATCCATGGTAAAGAATACAGCCGGCTCAGCTTCTTCATACCTCCATACGCCATGACATCTGCCGTCCGGAAAGAGCTCTCTTGCTACCTCAAGCTTCTTGTTCATAGGAATTTCGTAAGGAGGATACGCATGGAACTTCTTCATAACGATCTTGACCCCGATATCCTCATCCAGCTTTTCACACAACTCTTTACAGTGCATTCTTTTTTTTGCAGGGATTTTTCTGTACAGTTCTCTCTTCCTTGCGCGGTACTCTTCCTCGGTCTCCTCGATGACCTCAGGGTTGATTCCTGCTCTGCCTCTTGCTCGTGTAACCTTCTTCTCATTGCTATACATACATTTCTTAGTGCCTCGATGTCCACATTCCACCAATATGGCATCCTGTTGACATCTTGGCCACCAATCTTGCTTCCTTCCATCGTTTCTTTAATGAATCTTTTCAGGCTTTTCACCGCCGGTGATTGACCCTGCAATATGCTCACTCTCCAATTAATTAGCTCCTGGTATACTTTCCAGTCATTCCCTTCGCCGCATCTGCTCCCGGACGTCCCGGATGTACGGACCGTGTTAGTGGTCCCCGTTCCAGTTATCGAGAACTCGATGTACTGATCTTCAGTTCCGGTGTAGTCTGGCAAGATCTTCCAGCCTCTTGCCTTCGCCGCTATTCGTTGTGTCGCCATGGTCACGTCGATGTACGTACCTGTACATCTCCTAACAAACGTAGGTTCCAGACCTCTGTTCAGAACTACTAGGTCTAGAGTACCCACCCAGTCAGTTAGTATCCTGCTGCGAGTATCGGTGATGGGAGATCCCCACTCCGCTGATTTTGCGTTAAAATCTCCTAGCATTACATGATCTCCTCTATCTTCATTTCGTACTCGCCCACCGTCACGTTTGGAGAAATATAACAGCAGACCAGCCGCATCCCCTTCATCCGAACAATCACATATCCTTCTTTCGGCTTAATTTCATACACTCGAAGCTTCCTATTGTAGATTCGTACAGCAGCACTCCCGGTCGTATCTTCTCTTCACCGCTGTCTGATTTGGTTCTGCCGTCACCAGCACGATCGATACGGATTTCTACTGCGGTAGCATCAGCAACATCCAGTCGGTTGAACTTTGAACATATCATTGAATTCGCCATATGTCCATTCACGTCGCAGTTGAGGCATTTGGTTGTTTCTTACTTGCATTACAGCGCTATGTGACCCTCTTTGCCACATCGGAAGCAACATCCTCTTCTGTTCTACCAATTGCAGTGCCATTGTTTGTGTCCAAAGGCAAGATATCTCAGGCATCTCGATATTTCTACCCTTGATTTTATTACTCGGCAGGTAGTCTACTTTTATTCTTTTCCTTTTCAAGATTTTAATTTAAACCTGTTTAGAGTAAATATATGATGACTACAAACGAATTGATGGAGAGTCGTGATTCGATGTGAAGACCCGCTATTCCATGACGCTACTCGTGACGACTCCATCTTGTGGCGCTAGTTCCGTGACGCTCACCTTAGAGTTTCACTAAGAAGAAAAAAATATACAACTTCAGTATGGAAGCCTAGACTCAAAAAATATTAGGTAAAAGCTTAAGTCCATTAGTTTCAAAGTCGATTTTAATTTTATATGGCACAAATCAGTTTTATTTATAAACAAACTGATATATCGTTGCGTTTAGGAGTACATAGACTTGACAAACGTCTAAACTTCAACGTTAATAACATAATGTTTATATCTTACTTACAAGCTAAATTTTATTTAAATCGAAAAAAATATTATGTTTCAACGTTATAATAAAAAGTTTAACTTAAATTTACTTTGGGAAGCTGTTTATTTATAAGAATTTTTCAAAAAATTAAACAATTCTTTTTATTTAAAACCAATTTATTTTTTCGTTTATAATAAGCAAGTTCTCGTGGTAAACTTTGGGTAAAATTTTTACTGTAATATTGCAGCATCGTATTCTTTCGATTAAAACATTACTTTTTAGCTTGGGAATACGAAATAAACAATGTGTTTCGAACATTAAAATTTATTAGTTCGTTAAGTCTATATATTCCGAAACGCAACGGTATATTAATTTGTTTATTAATATTCTAGACACGTATACACTTTGACTCAGGCGCAGCTACCCCAGTGTTAAGTCTTACGTTACCATTAAGTAAATTCAAAGTACGAAAAAGGATTGATTATTTAAATGACCCAAAAATAATTTATAAACACAGTAAAAACGCTGTCAAATGCTGCCGTTGTATATGAACAGGTGGATTAAGTTTATCGTTTTAATTTCTGTGAGTAGCAAAGAGTTATTTTATAAAAAATAATTTGTGGATAATGTCATAATTGTTCCTGTGGATAGACTGTATGAAAGTTGCTACATATTTTGTTGGTTTGGATTTATTTGCGATATTCAAATTCGGTGTGTAAGGGTTAGATCTTAAATCAATTAAGAATCTGGAAGTCTGGTTGTCGGAAGGTCTAAGGTTCGATGTAAACATCTAAAAGAGAGTAGAAAAAGGCGAACCGAAATCTGGAGGCCTTAATACGGTTGATACGGTCTTGATACGGTTAATGCCAAACATTGAAGCCCAGGAAGCACCAAAAGAAAGGTGCTAAATGGAGTTTTCCAGTCGGTGGTAACCTACGCTGCCCCTGTGTGGTGTAGTGAACTAAACACTGCAAAATACGCTAAGTTGATGAAGACTTCGCAAAGGCAAATGCTCTTCAGGGTATCTAGCGCATATAGTACAGTTTCAAATGAGGCTCTATAGGTCTTTTGGCTTAGTATCTTACTCGGACGACAGATGCCAGGGTGTCTTGTTCCGTGACGTATATGTCCAAAAGAGATTTCTCCCACCATTGCCTGTCAGAATTCAAGGGATACCTTCTTAGACTCTTATTGGAATTGGCAATACGGCAATTAAAAAAAAATGGTTAGATCTTAAAAAGTTTGGAAAGGACTCAAAGTGAAAAGGAACATTGGTTTATGAGTTAAAGTCATTGTAAAATAGAAGTTTGCTTTTTCCCCCTTTTTTATAATATACTCTGGAAGCTTTTGGGTTACTTTACAAATTTTTTGGATTTTTTTCCTATAATTCTGTCCGTAAAGTCCTCGATTTAAGAAATTTACACTATATTAATACAAATATTTAATTTATTAATAAAAATAGGTATATAAAGGTCTCATCATCATCATCATCATTAGCCATTTTGCGTCCACTGCTGAACATAGGCCTCCCGTAAATAATTCCATTGCATCCGATCTTGAGCAACTTGAATCCAGTTAGACTGTATGCGCTTTAAATCGTCCGACCACCTTGTTGGAGGACGTCCTCGACTACGATAAGCATCGTGTCTAGGCCTCCACTCTAAAATTTTCTTTGTCCATCTTCCATCTCTGACCCTAGCAACATGTCCTGCCCAGTTCCATTTCAGGGTTGTAATTCTTTCAACTGCGTCCGTCACACCAGTTTTTCTCCTTACTATCTGACTCGAAACTCTGTCCCTGAGTGATACGCCCAACATTGACCTCTCCATCGCTCTCTGTGCCACTTGTATCTTATTAATTACTTTTCTGGTAAGTGTCAATGTTTCTGCTCCATATGTCAGAACTGGAAGTACACACTGATCAAAAACTTTTCTCTTCAAGCACATGGGAATAGCTGATTTAAAGACTTTCCTCAGTTTTCCGTAAGCTGCCCATGCCAGTCCTATTCTCCTTTTTAACTCTGTTGTTTGATTGTCTCTTCCCAATTTAATCTCGTGGCCCAGATACTTATAGGAATACACTTGTTCAATTTGCGTGCCATTAGTGGAAATGTTTTTTGCCAGTACCAGGTTGGTCATGTATTGTGTTTTGGAAAAATTAATTTTAAGGCCAACTCGTGCACAAGAGCTCTGAAGGTCTTGAAGAAGTTGGCATGCATGATCTACCTGATCTGCAATAAGGACTATGTCGTCTGCAAACCTCAAGTTGTTCAAAAATTCCCCATTTATATTTAATCCAATATTTTCCCAATTATTTTTTCTCATAGCACTCTGTAATAGGGCGGTGAATAGTTTAGGAGAGATAGTGTCTCCTTACCTAATACCTTTCCCCAAGGGAAATGTGTCTGTGTCACCATAGTACATTTTTACAGCAGCTGTTGCGCTATCATATATATTTCGAAGAAGAGTTGTGTACCTATGGTCAATACTACACTCTGTAAGAGCTCTTAACATGGAGCTATGCTAGACTGAGTCAAATGCTTTCTCAAAGTCTACAAATATTAATATCAATGGCTTGTTTTATTCTATAAATTTCTCTATCAAGGATTTTATTACTTGTAGGTGGTCATTTGTTCCAAAGCCACTCCTAAATCCGGCCTGCTCTAGAGGTTGATGAAAATCTAGCTTAGGTCCCAGTCTGTTAGTAATTATTCTCATAAAGAGTTTATATAAATAAGATAATAAGTTGATAGGTCTGTAGTTGCCAATTTCTGTTACATCTTCTTTTTTATGCAATATTATCATAATGGCATTATTCCATTTTTCTGGCGTATTTCCTTCAAAGAGGCAGGCATTATAAAGGGTTTTTAAAGCCGTTATGACGCATTCGCCTCCTAGTTTTATCATTTCACTTACAATGCCATCTTCTCCAGGTGTTTTGTTGTTCTTCATACCTTTTAATGCTGACTTAATTTCCTCTTCGGTTATATCTGGAAGTTCCTCTGACCCTTGATTTAGTATTGCTGGGATTTCTACTTCGAGAATGTGATCATCTCGACTATATAATGTTCTATAGTACTCTTCGATGATTTTTAGTATCTCTTGTTGTTCATGTATGACATGTCCTTGATTATTTTTTAACTTATAAATATTCCTCGTTCCTGTTTTCAACTTTCGTTTTAGAACTTTTAGGCTTTTGTTTTGTTCTACGGTATCAGTTATTTCCTTAGTGTTAAAGTTCCTTATGTCTTTCCTAATGGCTTTTGAAATGGTTTTGTTTAAATTCCTTAGCTCTGCAATGTTCGTTGTATGCTTTTCTTTCATTTCCCTTCTTTTTTGCATTAGGTTTCTTGTGTCTTCTGTGAGTTTTTCATTTTTTGTTGAGTGCTTGGCTTGGCACTTCTTCTGTGACTTCTTCAGGGCTTCTACCAATTTTTCGTTAAGCTGTTCAATACTGGTTTCATCTTGCAGGTCTTTCTGTAGATTACTCTCTATTTCTTCCTGGTAAGCCCTGGTGTTAGTAATCGCAGTGAATGTAACATTATTAGTCCTTGTTACCATATGTCTTCTTTCCTTCTGTATGTTTAAGACTATCTTCGCCCTAACCATTATATGGTCACTTCCAGTTGAAAATTGATTTAATACAGTTACGTCTTGAACAGCGTCTTTTTTGTTAGTAAATATAAAATCAATTTCGTTCTTGTTTAAACCATTTGGTGATTGCCAAGTCCACTTTCTTTGGTCGCTTTTTTTAAAGTGCGTATTCATGACATATAGCCTGTGTTGCAGAAGAAATTCTATGAGAGTTTGACCCCTTTCGTTTTTATCGCCATATCCGTGAGGTCCAATTACAAACTCCGAATCATCTTGCTTGTGGCCTATTTTGGCGTTTAGGTCTCCCATCAGTATAGTAAAGTTGGTGTTTGTCTCTTGTATGGCAGTGTTAACGTCATCGTAGAACCATTTTACTTCTTCATCTGTATGGGTACTAGTAGGTGCATATACCTGGATGATCTTTAACCGAATTTTTTCGTTTACTTTGTAGATAAGATATATAACTCTATCACTTATGCTTTTAATTGTGAGTATATTCTTTGTGTGTTTTTTATTTACCATAAATCCTACGCCACCATTGGAAGACTCTCCTCGATAATGCAATAGGTTTCCCGACGGAAGTACCATTTGTTCTTCACCCTTTCGCCGTACTTCGGACAATCCAAGTATATCCCATTTTATATGATTCAGCTCGTTTTCCAGTTCAACTAGTTTTTCGTCCTCCATCAATGTTCTTGTGTTATATGTTGCCATAAACCATATTCTTTGCCGTTGTCGTTTATGAAGGTAGCCTGGTTGACTCCGGTGATTCTTAGCACCCTCTGTCCCTCTAACTACAGGACTGCTACCATAGCCTGTTTTCAAGGGACTGCCGGAGACTGCGGGCCTTGCATTTTCTTCCTTTCTCATTTTACGGGGTTCCTGGCCGTTTCTCTACCACGCTGGCCTGTGCGGGTTGGTAGAAGGATTGTAGGATGGGCTAGGGAATTTGGCGTCATCGACAAGGATGATAGGTTGGGACGTGGTACCCTCTCGGTTAAAGGGATTGAGAGTGAGCCACGGCTCGCATAGGCAGGGTCGCGATCCTGAAGTAGACCTAACTTTACCGGGATCGTAAAATGTATCTACCTGCTACCTGTTATATAAAGGTCTAAACTAAAATAAAGCTGCACAAATAAAAAAAATCATAATTAAAAGAAAATTCAGAATTCCAAACCTGTACCTGAAAATACATAAGGACAAAATGTGAAGAATAATAATATTGCGAAGTAATAATAAATATTGTATATAAGTATTATACCAACTGCATTATACTGTAATAAATAATTGATTAAATGTTGTATATTATTACCACTGGTGATGCTAACAAATTCTTGAATATATGAATAAAATGTAGTTAATTTCATTCCAAATCAAAATTAACTGAATTTTGTCGTATCTTAAAAGCTAATAATGCTGAAGACCGACTAAGCTTCTTGATGAAACCTAATAGGGGAAAACTTAACAATTATCTTATACTGAAATTAAATGATCAGAAAGTTCGTTAAAAGTTTTCTTGCCGGGGGATGCGAAGGGTACGTCGGGATAAGAATTTTCTGATAGGATCAACAAGTGGAAAATTTCAGTTTTATATTCAATTTAGATGTATAAGAAACAAAGTTTCCGAAAAAACATAATTTGTTATTTAGAGGGGATTTTTCGGAATAGTCTTGGGATAGTCTTGGAACTTAATATAATATACTTATCACGATTTACGTCTAAAGCTATATGCTCCATAAGGGAAACATTTTTATGAATTAGTTAGTTATTGCGAAGTTATTTGCGAATAAGTTCAATTTATAGTTACTTTCTTTGACTATCGACTAGTACACCAAAATATTTTAGTGCGAGTGCGAAGTGGAGTGAATATATGGACTTGTTAAAGTTCGGACCCTAAAATTCTTCTTCTTCATGTACCATGTCCTTTCACAACGTTGGTTACCATCATAGCTATTTTAATTTCATTTACTGCCACCCTAAATAGAATGCTTGTATCTACACCATATCAATCTCGCAAGTTCTTCAACCATGAGGTTCTTCTTCATCCTGGACTGCGTTTGACACTAAAATGCCAAATACAATTTTAAAGAAAGCTAACCTGGAGGGCTCTTTAATAGAAAATAATTTGTATTTCGAAGATTTTTATACAAAAAAACAAATTCAGGTTCTACACATGATGCAGTGTGACCAATTATACGCACTAGAGAGTATTGCCGAAAAGCACGGACACACTATATTGAGACCTTACTCGCATGCAAATACATTTCGTAAATTTGATAAGAAGGTAATTGGGATAATTAAAAAGTCTATATTATAGTATTTAATATTACTAAAGGAGATTGACAGAAAAGAGAGATCAAAATTGAAGAACTGAAGATTGTTTATTACTTGTGTTATGCATTTATTGTTCTGAAAAATTACAAGTGTAATAATAAAAGGACTTTTGTTTTAAAACGTTGTTATATTTTTCGGTTTTGTATTTTAAAATAAATAAAAAAAGAATGGAGACATGTTTGCATTTTTGTTGAATTTTAAAAATTTTGAACTCTATACTTATGTTAATTTTAGATTTAACTCTGTTTTTATAAAGTTATTTTAGAATCAATAATTCTAACAGTAACAAGAGTACTTACAAAAGCTTTTGAATTTTTGAAGCAGCATTACTATCTCAAAGTAAAGGAATAATAATTAACGGAAGATCTATTAACAACATAAGAAATGCAGATGACACCGTGATTATGGCAAGCTCTGCTGAACAACTCCAATTACTGCTAAACAAAACAGTTTCTGTGAAAAATGTGGACTAAAAATAAATAGAGGTTAGTCTTCGTAAATGGGTATATTTACTTAAAAAACCCTTAAAAGGGCTACATCAAAAAAACAAACGTTTTCGGACTAAACAGTCCATCATCAGATTTAAAATTGCTAGGTTAAAATGCCTGAGCCAAAAAAATTTTTTTTTTTAACCTATTCTCTATCCTTCCATTGTTGGATATAGGTCTCCCCAGTTCTCTCCATCTTTCCCTATCTTGAGCTGCTCTCTGCCATGTGGGACCTCCTTGTTTCCTGATGTCATCTTTCCACCTCATCTTTGGTCTGCCTCTTGATCTGTTTGTATTGTATGGACGCCACTTTCCGATGGCATTGTTCCATCGTCTGTCTTGGAGACGTTCATTGTGTCCAGCCTATTTCCATTTCAGTTTTGCTGCTTGTTCTATCGCGTCTACTGTCTTTGTTCTGGTTCTGATCCACTGATTACGTTTTCTATCTCTAAGTGATACACCCAACATTTGTCTCTCCATCGCTCTTTGTGCCTTCCTTATCCTATCCAAATTGGCCTGTGTAAATGTCCATGTCTGTGCTCCGTAGGTGAGCACCGGTATGATACATGAGTTATATACCTTGCTTCGTAAGTATAGAGGGATTGTTTGATTTTTTAGAACGTAAGAAAGTTTGCCGAACGCTGCCCATCCCATTCTTACTCGTCTCGATATTTCGGCTGTTTGATTTTCTCTATTAGCTCTAATTGCTTGTCCTAGATAGATATACTCATGTATTTGTTCTATTTTTTCTGTTTTTATTTTTATTGCCTCTTGGTCTTCCGTGTTTGTCATTACTTTTGTTTTGTTGAAGTTAATTTTTAGGCCTTTCTGCAGTGATTTTTCAGCATTCAGTGAAGTTCATTCAGCATTAATTCTAGTTCTTGTCATTCCGAGGAGATCAGGAGTATATCATCCGCATATCTAAGGTGATTTAGGTATTTTCCGTTAATACATAGTCCTCTGTTTTCCCAATCTGTTGATTTTATTATGTCTTCGAGGGTCAAGGTAAACAGTTTAGGTGAAATTATATCGCCTTGTCGGACTCCTCGTTTAACTTTTATATTATCTGTTATTAATTTGTCGTCCAGAATTACGGTCATGGCGCCCAGTGTTGAATGCTGTCGAAAGCCTTTTCATAATCTACGAATGCTAAGTAAAGCGAAAGGTTGTACTCATTGGTTTTCTCAATTAAGATTTTAAGCGTATGTAGATGGTCGATTGTGCTGTATCCTTTTCTGAATCCGGCCTGTTCCACTGGTTGGTAGTTATCAAGTTTATAGGTTAGTCGGTTGTTTATTATTCTTGTAAAGGTTTTATATAGTTGTGACAAAAGGGAAATAGGACGGTAGTTGTTTAGGTCTGTTCGGTCTCCTTTCTTATGTATTAAGATTGTGTTGGCATTTCTCCATTGTTTGGGTATTTTACCTTCAAACAGACATTTGTTGAACAGTATTTTTTAGCATTTTTTTTTATCGTGTCTCCTCCTTCTTTTAGCAGTTCCGCCAGTATTTTGTCCTCACCGGCCGCTTTTTAGCCACCAAAAGCCACCAAACTTTTAGCCGAGCCACCAAAATACATGGGTAAAAACCCTTTAAATTACATATAGTTATAAAAGATTATACATCTTGTTGTTAAAAAACTGTGATGTTCAGTATTAAATTAAATATGACTTCAGGTAACATACATTGTTGAATTGAGTTCCAGAGCCGGGGAGTAGAGTTTCCAGCGTTTTCAGAGTTTCCAGCTGTTCTCCGTGCGTAGAGTTAGGTAACAATGTATGTTACCTGAAGTCATATTTAATTTAATACTGAACATCACAGTTTTTTAACAACAAGATGTATAATCTTTTATAACTATATGTAATTTAAAGGGTTTTTACCCATGTATTTTGGTGGCTCAGGCATTTTAACCTAGCAATTTTAAACCGATAATAAATAATAATAATAAATATTAAAGTAAAGGTGAACGATATAGAAACAAATAATATACCAATTGCGAGAGGGGTTAGGCAAGGATGCGTCTTGTCTCCGACGCTTTTCAACGTGTACTCACAGGTCATAATTCAGAAAAGCCTTATGGGAAAGAAAAGAGGGAATAAGAATTGGTGGAGAAATCATAAACACCATGAGATTTGCAGATGACACGGTAATTATGGCTGAGAGTATAGAAGATCTACAAACTTTACTAGATGCAATAAATAGTGAATGCATTCAAATGGGACTTGACATCAACATAGATAAGACCAAATTTATGATAGTATAAGGAGTCCAATTAATAATGAACAACTAACTCTTGGTGGACAGCAAATAGAGAGAGTGACAAAATATAAATATCTGGGAGCTTACATCAACACAGAATTAGATCCAGACCAAGAGATCCGGGTACGAATAAAAATGGCAAGGGCAGCGTTCTTAAAATTCAAACAATTGTTCTGTGACAAAAATATGAATATTGCGCTGAGACTGAGGTTTGATGAATGTTACGTCTGGTCGCAATTATTGTACGGGGTAGAAACATGGACACTAAAAGCGCAAATAGTTAAAAAGATTGAAGCCTTTGAACTTTGGATATACCGGAGAATGTTGAGAATCTCATGGACTGCCAGGGTCACCAATGAGGAAGTGCTGAGTAGAATGGGTCGAGTCAAAAAATTGTTGAGAACGATAAAAGTACGCAAGACTGCATACCTTGGACACATACTAAGAAATAATAAATATAGTCATCTGCAGGTCATCATGCAGGGTAGAGTCGATGGCAAAAAGAGAATAGGTAGAAAGAGGAAGTCATGGCTGCGAAATATTCGAGACTGGATAAACATGACTGTAGACGAATTATTCCACGTTGCAAAAGACAGAGAAGCTTTTAAAAATGTGGTCGCCAACCTCCGTTAATGGGGACGGCATAGGAAGAAGAAGAATTTTAAACCTGATGATTAAATTTAAACCCTTTTGAGGGTTTTTTAAATAAATATACCCATTTACGAAGACTAACCTCTTTTTTGTGATATGTGATATACAGCCAGCTACAGGAATTCTTTTCCTTGTGGATTTTTTAAAAATAAATATAAAAAAGGCCAAATACATGATAATAACAAAGAAAACAAATATGCCAACAAACATACATTTGGAACATGTACCGATAGAAACGGTTGATAAATACAAATACCTAGGAACCTGGATTTCAGACAATAATGATCAAACAACCGAAATAAGAGCTACAATAGAAATAGCAAGAAATGCGTTTGTAAAAATAAAAACAATTCTCTGCAACAGAGATCTTAGATTAGAACTAAGAATAAGAGCATTGAGATGCTATGTGTTTTCGATAGTGCAATATGGACTTGAAAGCTGGACATTGAAGCAAGAACACATGATTAAGTTACAGTCCTTTGAAATGTGGTGTTACAGGTGGATGCTAAGAATAGCATGGACACAGAAAAAATCTAACACGGAAGTATTGCGAAAAATGGGCAAATAATGCAAAATAATAAACACAATAAAAATAAGAAAGTTACAATATCTGGGACACGTAATGAGGGGACAGCGATATGAACTGCTAAGGCTGATAATACAGGGAAAGATAAGAGAAGAAAGGAGTATAGGAAGAAGAAGAGTGTCATGGTTGAAGAATTTAAGGGACTGGTTTAAATGCAGTTCTATAGAACTCTTTAGAGCAGCAGTAGATAAAGTAAAGATAGTGATGATGATATCCAACCTTCATCAAGGTTTTCAATGCAAGCATGCCACAAGATGTAAGGTTCCTGTAAGGTAAAATGTAAATTCAAAGTGGTCAAAATTACTTTTGAGCACATACAATATGTCCTGCTTTAATAGGATATATCTTTTTATTCTTCTTATTTCTTTTTATAATCAATTCGACTTGTATATTGTAGGATTATTACCTCTATGGAAGGTTGTAACTCTATCTTTTGCGCGGTCGCCCGATACTTCTTCTGTCGATTGCCGACTTATCTCTTGTTATTTAGACGACACGGTTCTACTCCATTTTGCTTATGTGGTTATTCCCTTCACTGGACCCTTCATTGGACCTAACACTGTACGTTACGTTTTTTTTCTAATGTTCTCTTTCAATCTTTTAGCGTATTTCCTGTACTTCTTCTCAGTACTCTCATCTCTGCCGTCTTCAGTTATCTTTGCATTGTCGCTGCGTTGGGTCTTGTTTCAGAGGCATATGTCATTATTGGTATCACACTTTCTTTATAAATTCTTGATTTCATCTCAGTTTAATGTGTGTGTGTTTCGCCATATAGTGTTATTAAGGCATCCTGCCAGTCTATTTGCTTTTTGTACTTGATCTCTCACTTCCTTGTCCACGTTTACATAGCAAGACAGTGTGATTCACAGGTATTTTATTTTCATTACCTGTTCAACGCATAGTGATGCCGTCAATTTCTATTTTACATCTGGTTGGTTCTTTGCTGACTACTATTGTTTTAGTTTTCTTAGATGAGACTGTCATATTAAATTCTTTTGATCTTATGTTTAATCTGTAGACCAGTCTTTGTAGACTGTCTTCATCTTGGGCTATCAATAATCCCCTTGTCTTATTCCGCTGCCTATTTCTATAGGTTCTGTAAGTTGTCAATTAATTATGACTTCTATTTTGTTGTTTTGGTAGATGTTTTCGATAGTTTTTATACTATTTAGGGAAGCTTCTATATTATACATAGGATGGATTACATCTTTGAGTCTTACTCTGTCAAACGCTTTCTTTAGGTCAATTAGAAGCAGAAATGCTGGTTTATTATACTCTTACTCTTACTTACTCTTATTCTTATAAATATATATTAATTTATCAGTAATTTAATTTATAACGAATATTGCATCTGCACATGATCTTCTACTACGAAAACCCTGTTGTTGATCTTCTAAACTTATCCTCTGATTTATTAGCACTTTTAAAATTCTAGTTGTAAGTTTTATCGTAATATTTAACAAGTTTATATCTCTGTAGTTTTTTGGCTCTTTTTATTTACTTCTTTGAACATTAGAATTAGTTCGCTCGTTCTCCATTCTTCCGGTATTTTATTGTGTTTTTTAATTTTATTAATTAATGTTGTTAATTATTGTTCTGTCATTGCTGCTCCACATTATTTCAGTAACTCGATTTGTATGCCATCTTTACCTGTTTATTTCTGTTCTTTAGGTTTTCCAAAGTATTTTCCAAACTTCCTCTACTTATTCCTGTATTAAGTTTTTCATTTGTGGTAATTTTTGCTGTTTTCGTTTCTAGCGTCGTTTGTTCTTCCTCTGCATATATCTTTGTGAGGTACTCAATCCACGTATCCTGTACTATGTGTTTTTGTTCTATTAGTTTCTTTACCTCCGTTTTTTGACCTCTTATAAAGCGCCATATTTCCTTTTGCAGACTGTAAAAATCATGTTCTATTTTTTTTGAAAAGCGTTCCCACTGAGTATTTTTTATTTTTCTTATAAATGTACCTGTTTCGTTTCTAATTGCTTTATAATTATGGTATGCCTCTTGTAAGGAAACCACAAACAAAGGAACAAACTGTAAAAACTCTTACTGAAAATCTACCTAATGCCCAAGAACTGAATAAAAGTAGCTATAACATTGATATAAATACATAACATAAAAATAACATTGATATAAAACAGCAAATGAAAACTTAAAACCAAAGAATAGAAAACATAAAGACTGGATGACTGAAGAAATGCTACTATAATTGAATGAAAGAAAATCATTAAAAACAAAAAACCCAATTAAATATCATGAAACTGATTGATTAATTAAAAAAAGAATAAAAGAAGCTGATTGTAAGCTGAAAGAAAATGAGAGAATGTTACATGAGCAGTGCCAAGAGCTAGAAGAAATTGAGAAAAAATATGAAATTTTTAACATTCATAAAAGAATTAGAGAGTTAACAGGAATGAGAAAAATACTTCAAACTGGGCAACTAAAAGATGAAAGTGGTGCACTTATAATAGATATAAACCAAAAAATTCAGAGACGAACACAATATATAGCACAACTTTTTAAAGACAAAGAGAGAACAGAAGCATCAAAAGAATTTAAGGATGATACTGGGCCTGACATTATACGAAAAGAAATTAAATATGCAATGAAACAAGTTAAGGTGGTAAATCTCCCGGGCCTGATGAAGTTCCTATCGAATTACTCAAAATTGTGAATACTGAATCTATTGATCTTCTTTTATATCTATTCAATACCATATATAGATAAGGTATAATACCTAAAGAATCTCTTCAATCAACATTCATACTGCTTCCCAAAAAGCTAATGCAAAGAAGTGCAATAAACATCGCACCATAACCTTAATGAATCATGTCTTGAAATTGTTTTAAAAGTAATTCACAATAGAATACATAAAAAATTAGATGAAGGCATAAGTAAACCCGTGGCGGTCTCAGCTTGCGTAGAGGAGGGACTGTGAACTGAGTAGGGGTCCTTCAGCACTTTACGCAAGACAGACTGGGTAAGGAAGTCCTCAACCCCGACACGGCGCGTCCCAATGGCTGATAGGGAACGATCCTGTAGATATGCAGGACAGGTATGAATAAGGCTTAGCCAAATAAATACCCGCGGATCAACTGAGGACATGACACAGGTCAGCAGCTGTGTTATTAGTGGCCCGTGGCTAAGGAATAAAATTCCTGACAGGTGCGAAACCACAGAGTCGCAGGCGGCAATCAAGTAGATTTAACCGGCTGTGATACTGCGAACACTCATTAACCCGTCTGGCAAGCGTGGTGTTTTAATGCCAATATACCCCTTAAAAACGCGATGTTAGTTTTTAAAACAAATACAGATCTACCCCAGGTGAGTAGGATGCGTCCAGAATCTCACACTGATTTATCAGTCTGTCCCAAGGATTCTGGGGGGGGGGGACAAAAAGCTGACTCCAAAAAACCCATAACTCTGTACGTTAGTACATACAATGTCAGAAGTCCGAGGAAAGATTCACTGAAATGGAAACTGAAATGAATAAAATAAAATGGGAGTCATAGGTATTAGCGAAGTTAGAATGAGAGGTGAAACTTTGAAAACACTCAAATCAGGGCATATATTTTATCAGATTGGTCCTGAAACTACATCAGTTGGAGACATCGGTTTCTTTGTCCATAAAAATCACGCGAATAAGATAATAAACATCAAAAGTATATCATCTAGAGTGGCATATCGTATGCTGAAGCTGAACAGTAGGTATCAACTCAAAATTATCCAAGTATACGCTCCAACAACAGACCATACAGACGAAGAAATTGAAATGTTTTATGACGATGTATCCACTGCGCTTGATGATTCTCGTACTTAATTCACAATTTTATGTGGCGATTTCAACGCAAAAATAAGGGTAAAAGAAGCAGATCTAAAAACATCTTTAGGACAATTCGGTTCCCCAGGAAGAAATGATCGAGGAGAAAAGCTACTAGGATTCCTACTCCAGAATAACTTATTCAACATGAACAGCTTCTTTCACAAAAAGATGCACAGAAGATGGACTTGGGAAAGTCCAAACGGTAGAACAAGGAACGAAATCGACTACATCATAAGTGATCAAAAACAAATAATTAAAGATGTAACAGTACTCAGCAAGTTCACCACAAACAGCGATCACAAGATGATACGAGCGAAAATTCAAATCAATATAAAAAGAGAAAGGAATATAATGATTAAAAATAAATTTCATGGTATCTGGACACCCCCATTAGATATCATCCAATATCAGACACATATCAATAATAAGCTTCTATTGCAGGAAACCTCTGCTAACGATATTAACGACTTGAATAACTACATCATAAACGCCTTACAAGAAAGTCACCGAGTGCACTCTCCTAAAAGAAAATCAGATAGTAAAATAGGTCCATAAACTGAAACGCTCTTGAATCAAAGAAGACAAATGAGAAGCGATAAGAATGTAGATAGCAACACTTTAAGAAAAATGAACAAAACTGTTTCGAAAGCAATTAGGAGAGATTTAAGGAAATTTAATAACGATTATATTAAACGCACTATAGAGGAAAATAACAGCCTAAAAGTTCTACGTAGAAAGCTAACGAATGGGAAATGCGAAATTCATAAATTAAGAAACAAGCAAAATGAACTAATATCACGTAGAGACGAGTTAATACAGGTCGTCGAAGAGTTTTACGAGGACCTATATAGAAGTAGACGAGAAGATAAAACAGGAATACAAACAGCCATTTCAAAGAAGATCAAGAATCAAGGTTCCGAACTAATGCCAGAGATAAAGCTAGATGAGATTCGACAAGCATTAAGAAAAATGAAAAATAACAAAGCCCCAGGAGAGGATGGAATCGTAATAGAAGCTATCGTAAATGGAGGAGATATGCTATTAAATAAATTAAGGAAACTATTCAATCTATGTTTGCAGCAAAGAGAGGTGCCCAAAGAGTGGAACAATGCTACAACCATCCCTCTGAAAAAAAAATGGAGATAGAACGGACCTAGAAAATTATAGACCTATTAGCCTGTTGAACCACATATACAAGCTCTTCACTAGGGTAGTGACATCAAGATTGGAGAAAAAATTAGATTTCTACCAACCGAGAGAGCAGGCAGGACTCCGCTCAAATTATGGTACCAATGATCACCTCCACACAGTAAAAACACTCATTGAAAAATCTATAGAATATAACAAACCTCTTGTTCTCACTTTCATAGACTTTCATAAAGCGTTCGACACGATCGAATTAGACAGCCTTATAGAAGCCACGAATGACAGCAGGATTGACCATAGGTATAGTGAGCTTATTTATAATATTTACAAAAATGCCACTGTGACTGTTAAAATAGACAATAAAACCCGACCAATACAAATAAATCGTGGAATAAGGCAAGGAGATACATTGTCGCCGAAATTATTCATAACGGCATTAGAATATGCCTTTAAGATGATCAATTGGGACCACAGAGGAGTAACGATAGACGGCGAAAAGCTTAACCATCTCCGTTTCGCAGATGACATTGTCCTTATCACAGGTAATTTAGGAGAAGCTACAGATATGATAAACGAATTGAATTTTGCATGTTCGAAGGTGGGCCTGAGAATAAACTTGACCAAAACTAAGTTTATGACAAATTTGGTCCGCAATAACCATTTGACTATTCAAGACAAAGTGGTAGAACTGAATTACTTTAACATGGGCAGCCTTTGGAAAACTGCGAGACACACTTTGGGCCAACATACCAATCAGCCTCAAAAGAAAAGTGTTTAACCAATGCGTATTACCGGTCATGACTTATGGGGCGGAAACTATGACTTTAACCAAGACCACGGCTTCGAAACTGAGAGTGGCACAGAGACGAATGGAACGGTCTATGCTGGGAGTGACGTTGAGGGACCGAATAAGAAACGAAGATCTGCGAAGAAGGACGAGTATTACTGATGTTGTGGAACGCATAGCGGAACTAAAATGGAACTGGACAGGCCATGTAGCGAGAATGCACGATTCACGATGGACGAGCAAAATTACAAATTGGAGGCCAAAAGCAGACAAACGCAGTAGAGGAAGACCACCTACACGTTGGGCCGACGACATCAGGCGTATCACTAAAAATTGGCAACAAAGAGCACAAAATCGTGAGGAATGAAGGAGTTTAAGGGAGGCCTATGTCCAGCAGTGGACGTGATAAATAGAGGCTGGATGATGATGATGATAATAAGTAATACACAAATGGGATTTAGAAAAGGACTGGGAACACGAGATGCACTGTTTGCAGTAAGTGTTCTTTCGCAGAGATGCTTAGATATTATTCAGGAAGTATATGCATGCTTCATTGATTTTGAGAAGGCATTTGACATAGTACAGCATAATCGGCTTAAAGAAATTTTATTAAATAAAAACATAGACAGTAGAGACATTAGAATCATATGTAACCTCTATTGGAACCAGCAAAAGTGAAAGTTGAAAATGAACTGAACTTTTATTACCCTTGTTATTCAATTTATACAGTGAAGCTATCTCACAGTTAGCGGTTGCCTAGATCAGTGAGGGCCTTATAATAAACGATGAGCCACTTAATAATATAATACGTCGTGAATACAATTAAACAAAGAAAGCTTGAATATCTAGGCCACATATTGAGACACGATAAGTACCGTCTGCCACAATTGATTGTCCAGGGAAAAATAGACAGTAAGCAAGGGCCAGGCAGGAGAAGACACTCGTGGCTCCAAAATCTGCGGAAGTGGTTCGGGCTCACATCGGTCGAACTATTCAGAAGCGCCGCTAACAAGATCAAAATTGCCATGTTAATAGCCAACGTTCGCAACGGACAGGGCACTTGAAGAAGAATAACATAATATATGCTGACCACACCGTCTTTCTGGCAGAAACACTAGAAGAACTGCAACACTTTGCTGAACAACTAAATATATCAATATAAGGTTGAATGTTCGAATAATTAAACTTTGACGGTATACAAGGCAACTATCGAACACGGTGATTAATTTAATCTTGCCCAAGTGCTTTCGATCAATACATCATCTTCAGGGGCATTTCGTCAGTTGTAGCCTATCCGACATGGGTAGAATGTCATAAATGTAAATTTGGACATAACAATACAAAATACAATACACAAAGACAAACAAACACTTTAAAATTTTTGAAAAGGAGAAGCTACATGTTGTATAGAAGCCGGAGACAGAAATTTCATTCTGATCCTAATATTCTATTTTGGAAGACCCGGAATTTTACCTTTTTTATCTAACTATTATGAGGATTATATAACAAAATATTAAGTACATTTTGTGATTAAATATTATTTAAAATATTGCTTATTCAGCATTATTATCAACACTTTAAAACAATAACAAATTTACTGGAAAATAGACGTTTATTAAAAATATTCTCAAAAACTCCAGCTAAATACTAACAAAAAGTTTAAGTTGGTTGCCTATATTTGGAGCAACTTAACGGTATAAACTAAATTACCGTAACTTTTTTATATAATATATATATATATATATATATATATATATATATTTTTTTTTTTTTTTTTTTTTAATATAATAGAAAACGAATCTCAGGTGAGTTCGAATCTCACCTGGGTCGAGAAATTTTCGTTTATTAAAAATTAATAAATGAAAATAATTTCCATCCTTGTGCGATCGGTACTCACCGGAGGGACCAAAGACGTTCGGATACAATTAGCGTCTCTTAGCAAAGACAATGACGTCGACTTTGCTAAGTATCAAGACAATTACTTTACACCTACACACACTACACTAGGTACCTGACTGTAAAAATTCACTGTACCATGCCAATGACCATTAGTTGTCGACGCATTAAACTCAATAAAAAAAATATAATAGAAACTTACTTTCTTTATACATGCTATAAATTTCTAAGCGAATTTAATTTTTGACGCCATGTCAAACTGAACTGGAAGTTAACTGAAATGTTTTTTTTATTAAGAACATATTTACATAATTCCATAAATATATTTTAATAATCAATCTACACCGAATAACCAAATGATTTTAAAAAAATGGTTTGACTATTCCTAATAATAAACTAGTTAACTAAATATAACTAACAAAGAATTAAACAAAAATAATAGAACAATAAAACTATATTAGCTAAAATAAACAACGCGAATAATACAAATATTTACTACAATATGTTAAATTGTAACAACTCAAATATTATATTTTAAATATACAGGAACATTTTTATGGGTTTAGTATACACTTCCACTATTTAGAATAATTCTTCTTTTTTAAAGAAAGAAGTCTGCAATAGTAGTGTACTTGAGCTATAAATACTGAGAAGTAGGAATTGTTAGGTTTCCGACAATGAATCTGTCAAAATATGCCCGAGCTAAGCGAATGAAGTATAACAACATTAAAATACTTTGTGATTCGTGTATAATTGATATTATTTTTAGTCTGAGTACTTTCCGTTCTCCACTGCTTTCGAATTTGAATTTCCAGATCCCTGTACTTGGCAATCTTTTCATTCTGTTTAACAAGAAGAATATTGTTGTTGGGTATCGCCACATGAGTTAGTGTCGTTTGTCTCTTCAGTTAATTAACTAGTATGAGATCTGGTCAATTATGTGCCACTGTTTGGTCGGTGAGCACAGTGCGATCTCGGTAGAACTGGTAGTTGTCATTCTCAAGTATACTCTTAGGAACGTACTGATTATATAGGAAATTATTTGTTTGGAGAAGTTTCAGTTTGATGGCTATCTCTTGATTAAGGATTGTTTCTATTTAGTCGTACCGTTCCTTGTATTCAGTTGCAGTAAATGCCTGGCAGCTCCGGTAAGATTTTGGATGGTTTCTTGAGCTTGACATCCATATCAGCATTTGTCATTTTGGACCTGAGGGTCTTTAACGATATATTTTAGGCAATTTTTGGTTGGTATAACCTGATCCTGAATGAACAGTTATGAACATTCTGTTTAAGGGAACATCTTTTCTGATGTTAGCCAATAGTTTGACCGTCGCAATGTCGCCCGTGGTTTACCCATCCACATGTGCAATTATTCGTCTTTAGTAAGATGGTTTATGCGAATTTCTGGTTCACTCAGTTTGATCGGTGTTGTATCATCTACTGCACAAATCGCGCGATGTAGAGTAGATGTCTTAGCCTGCACCTGAAAATACGCTCTAAAATTAGTAATCTATTTTTTTAGTAGCTCACTTATATCCATAAGTCCTCGTCCTCATAAATACCGGGGTAATATGTTCTTTCTACTGTACTTCAACATAAACTCTGTTATTATTAATATCATTACTTGACGATAAAGGCAAACATTATTTTCTAGGCATATTCAATAAAATATACGAAACAGGGCACATACCAACAGACTGGCTACTGTCAATATTTCTAATGATACAAAAAAAAAAACACTAAATAATGTAGCGATCATCGCACTATTATTCTGATGAGCCATGTACTAAAAATTTATTAGAAATATTGCACTCGAGAATTTAAAACAAAATAGGAGTACAACTGAGGTAAACAAAGTTGGGTTTCAGACATAACCTTGCAACCAGAGCAGCATTGTTTAGTTTGCAGGTCATGTTTCAAAGATGTAGACATACAGAACAACCGATGTATATGTGTTTTATCGAATTCAAAAAGGCCTTTGACCAAAACACCCATGACAAATTGATATTTTAACAGGCGGTAATAACCAAGATCTCCGTATTAAGAAAAAATTGTATTGGTATCAATGTGCAAACATTTGAATTGGTCATAAAACTACGGAAAAAGTGGAAACAAGATGTTGGTGAAGCAAGCGTGTATCTATTTTATCGCCCCCAAGTTCTATTTCCAAATTTATCTGAATTTATTTTCAGAGAAGCCGTAGATGAAGATGAAGGCATTAAATACAACGAAATTAATGACAACAATCTGAGACACGCAGACGGTACGGTACTAATTGCTTCCAATGAAAAACAGTGGCAACGACATAAACGCGGTGACCGAAACAGGTGTTGAATCAGGGCTTAAACTAAATACTTTTAAGACACAAGTTTTGGTTAAAACATAATTACAACCAATCAACACCAGGGCGTATTATGGAATACAATTATGAAGAGTCCACAATAATTGGCATATATGGAAATAAATAAGAATAAGCATTGAAAATGCCAGAGCCGCGTTCTATAAACTAATACTTACTAACTAACTTCTATTCTTATTAATAGAGAGAATAAATTAAACTTTAAAATTAGATTATTACGCTAGACTCTTACAGAAATACCAACGAAAAAATTGAAGGCATTTGAGTGATTTGGGTGTTTTAGAGACACCTCATAATACAGGGCAATATCGCCGGAAGAAAATGCCCAGGCAAAAGAAGAACATCTTGGTTTCGAAATCTCCGAGAGTGGCATCAAGAGACATCCGATAATCTGTTTAGAGTTGCCGTAAACAAAGTTATTATTATTAATATGATCATGACAGACATATGTTTATGAACGTAATGAATGCCAGTAAGACCCAAAAGAGAAATGGGTGGAAATTGTAAATAACAAGAACGATCTTATATTTTTATGTTATACACAAATAAAGTTAATACATATAGTTGTACTTGCTTCGGCGGTACATATACTAAAATTGGAACGATACAGAGAAGATTAGCATGGCCCCTGCGCAAGGATGACATGCAAAATCGTGAAACGTTCCACATTTTTTTTTAGATTATGGTGCTACTCTTTATGGTTCCGCCTCCGAGAACCTTTTAAAAAAAATTGACAAATTTCAAAATTCTATTATGAGGGTATGTTTGGGTGCTATGAGATCAACCCCTATACAATCCTTATATGTTGAAGCCGCTGATCTACCTCTTGAAAATAAAAGAAACTTTTTAAGTGAAAAATGCCTCCTTAAAATTCTATTAACTAACTCCCAGATATTTTCAAGCGCCTGTCAACTTAACGACGCAGATCTTACAAATAAATATTGAGAGAAAAAACCTTCCCCGCCTTTATGCATGGCATTACAGAATAATCCTATTTTTTTCAACAAATTACACATGGTTGACAGAAGCTTAGACTACTTCTATTTATTCCACAGAACTGAGGTTATAATACTCATCTATAGTGAGAACACCATTAGGAGTAGCAATCTTTTAAGATCTCTACTGCAAAGTTACAGGGAAGCCACAGTAATATACACAGATGCATCAAAAACAACAGAAGGGACTGGATGCGCATACTTTTTACCTGCTACAAACGTAGAATTCAAATATAAAGTACCAAATTTATTTTCAATCTTTTCAGCGGAATCAATTACTATACTTGAAGCTCTAAAATATGTTAAAAACACCTACAATAGATATATTTTAATTCTGTCAGATTGCCTTTCAGTTTTGCAGAGCATAAAAAACATTGAATTGCCATCAACATTTAGCAACCCCTACATATTTGAAATAAAAGATCGATTGTATAATTTATCATCGACTGGAGTCAACATAACATTTATTTGGGTCAAAACATATATTGGTCTCAAACATAATGAATACGTAGATCATTGAGCTAAAATGGGTGTAACAACTGAGTGTTACTACTATTTTCAAAAAAAAATCAGCAATTTAGATGAAAACAGCAATGGAAACATTACTGTTCTACAAACCATAAAAGGTATAACTCTTTACAACCAATTATACCTCAAACAACCTGGTTTCAGAATTTCAAGGCTCCTCGTAAATATATTACTACTATAAATCGACTACGCTTTGGATATGCATGCTACCCATGCCATTTATTTAAAATAAAAGTCATCGATGATAATAGTTGCAAACATTGCGGTAAGTTAAGTGACCTCGATCACATCTATGAATGTCCTAAATTTATTTAGCATTCAAACTCCCTGTATACAAAATTAACTAAACGCAATATATACGCCCATATAATATACAGTCCTTGTTAGCCATAGGTTCTGTAACAATATATAATTTAATTATAGAATTTTTGTCAGACACATGCATAGCTTTATAAATTTGGTACTCGTTTATGAAAACTTTCATGAGCGTGTATGGGGTTAGACTTGCACCCTTTGTTTATCCTATATGTAACAATATCTTTGAAGACGTAGTTGGACCCTATGGTCTTGGAACAAGGAACGAAAGGGGCGACCGACTTATACAATTTTGTCAAGAAGAAAACATGAGAGTTACCAACACATGGTTCCAACTCCACCCCCGTCGCCTTTATACTTGGAAATCTCCAGCCGATAGAGCTCAGAACATAATAATAAATCAGATAGATGATCATTCTTATCAACGGTAGATTCAGCACAACTGTCAAAAAAGCTTGCACATACCCTGGAGCAGATGTCCCTTCTGACCACGTACTATTAGTGGCCGTCATAAAGATCGCTCTTTCATGCAAGAACAAGCCTGAAACTCAACAACAGATAGTACTGGATAAACTGAAAGACCCAATGATACAAGCAGAAATAAGCAATAAAATAAACGCACAAATTCAAATATTGACGACAAACATTACCGAAGATCTAACACCAACATGGAATACGATTACAAGTGCTGTAACAAACATCATGAAAAACTACTTAGGGTACAAACAAAATAACAAGAGGCAAAAATGGATGACAGAAGAAATACTATTACTAATGGAAGAACGACGAAGACACAATAATGATCAAGATGGCAGCAATATGTATGAAAACATTAACAGGCAAATAAAAGCAAAAATAAGAATAGCAAAAAATAAATGGCTTAAGCAACAATGTATCCATCTAGAACATTTTCAACGACAGCACGACGACCGTAATTTACATAAAAAGCTTAAGAAGACTGCTGGAATATACAGAAAACGAAGACCAACCACCATAGTTAATCAGGATAACCAGATAGTGCTGGGTGAAAAGGAGAAAATTGATATATGGGAAAATTATATTCAGGAGCTCTTCCATGACGAAAGACCCATGAGTTAAGTTAATACAGACGACCAGCTGCCTGGCCCTTCAATCACCAAAGAGGAGATAGAAAAGGCAATATTAAATTCAAAAAACAATAAGGCACCTGGATCAGATAAAATCCCGCCAGAAATACTCAAATTACTAGATGAAAGGGGAATTTCAGCACTACACAAAATATTTAATTTAATTTATGAAACTGGCTATTATCCTCAACAGTGGTTACGCTCTACCTTTATTCCCCTGCATAAGAAAGTCAATGCAAAAAGATGTGAGGATCACAGACTCATTAGCCTGATGAGTCACATTTTAAAGATATTCTTAAAAATACTACATCAAAGATTATACAAAAAATATGAATGGGACATCAGTGATTCCCAGTTCGGATTTAGGCAAGGTTTAGGAACACGAGAAGCAATAGTAGCAACACAGGTGCTGGTCCAAAATTGTTACGATCAGAGGAAGGATGTATTCCTATGCTTTTTAGATTACCAAAAAGCGTTTGATCGTGTCCAACACCACAAATTAATGCAGATTCTCAAGAAAGTTGATATAGACCAAAAATACATAAGATGCATTGAAAACTAGTACTGGCATCAAACGGAACAGTTAAAAATAGACAATTCTATATCCAAACCCATACATACAAGAAGAGGCGTTCGACAGGGATGTGTGCTTTCCCCTCTTTTATTTAACATTTAATCGGAAGCCATATTTCAAGAGTCTTTGGAGGATACAGAGATGGGAATCAAGATGAATGGAGTATCGACAACATAGTCGATCTTCAACAACTTGTCACTATAATCGGAGAATACAGTAAGCAAATGGGATTAGAGATTAATACCAAAAAGACCAAATTCATCATCATCTCCAGAAACTTGGATGCACTTGAAAACTCCACCATAACACTGAATTCTAAGTCCAATGAAAGAGTGAGTAAATTTAAATACCTGGGATCGTGGCTTTTTGAAGACTGGGCATCGGACAGGGAAGTAAAATGTCGCATTGAGCAAGCTCGACAATCTTTCGTAAAATTCAAGCAGGTACTGACTTGTTCAGAGTTCGATCTTCAACTGAGACTAAGGTTTACTAACTGCTACGTATGGTCAGTGCTGCTATATGGCGTAGAGGGCTGGACACTCAAAACGAGGGATATAAACAGATTAGAAGCTTTCGAAATGTGGCTTTATCGCCGTATCCTGAAAATACCGTGGATAGCGAAAATCACAAATATAGATGTCCTTAAAAGAATAAATCAAGAACGCCAACTTTTCGAAACCATCAAGAAAAGGAAAACGGCGTATCTAGGTCACATCATGCGAAATGAAAAATTCCAGTTCCTCCAACTTATCGAGGGTAAAATTGAAGGCAAGAGATGAATGGAATCCGAAACATAAAACAATGGACAGGGATTAACGACATACAATCTCTGATACATATTGCAAGAAATAGAGAATTAATGGAAAATGTGATCGCTAACATCCATAAGTGGATTTGCCTCTGCAGAAGAAGAACAATACCTTATTCATGGTCCAGTGTCCTTGTATTTTCCTTCAACGTATTCTTCTATTAATTATTCGTCTATTTCGTTTTAGGGATATCGCTGTGCATTTGTCTGAGAGAAATAATCTGTACTTATGTGTATATACTTTCTTGTGGAATATATTATAACCTTTCGAGACTGGCTGAATGACGAAAGTATATGCCACAAAAATTTTTAAAAAGTACATAATAGTTTATTTTTCTCCTTGACGAATCTTAACAAAAATTTAACCTCTACGTAAAACTATTTTATATTAAATATAACACTTTCTAATTTTCTTCGGTAACAGTTTTCTTTTCAAATATTTGTATTTTGTTATTTATCATTTTAAATTAAAGTTTTACTCCCGCCATCCAGTGAACTTTAATTTCCAACAATGATTTTCGTCAATGCCATTGTATCCTACTAGGACCACTGGTCACGTTTGTTGTTTAGTCCCTCCCAGACTATAAAGACGTGTGAGAACGCGACAAATACAATTGGGGATTTGTTATTCGAGAAGTGTTGGCGACTTGAATTTTTATGGTAAATTTTTCCATGAGTCAGCGTAAAGATTTTGCTCCGGCTTTAAGATTTGCATGAATATTTACAATGTATAAAAGCACAGGTGTACACAGCAAATTGTGTACACCTTTACGTTTCTTAAAGCAATAGATCTAAATTAAGATTATTTAAAAATACATCTTTTTATATATTATTAGCAATTTGAGTTATATTCCGAGCAATATTCTAATAAAATTTTATCAGAATTCATTTAATTAAGAGTTACACTTCATCTAATTTACATACCGATTCACGTCATCGGCGTCATAGCCCGTGACGTCACATGATACCAACACGAAATATTTAGGCGGTAGGTGTATTCTTTTTTAGAATCACTGCCGAGTATACTGGCATTACAGCCACTAGACATATTTTATTATATACGCGTATAAATAATATTTAAAAATTTCTATTATTGTTAACTTAAAGAAATACACAATAATATGTTTCATTTAATTTGTATAAATGCATTATAAAACGTTTTTATAAAGAACATTTTTTCGGAACACACTGTAACTGTAATCGAACGAAGCTGAAATTTTCGCATAAATTGGTAACACTTATTTGACAGTTGCGGTGTTGACACTTTTTGTACTTTATTATTTTGAATTTTCAAGTGAATACCTCTTGTTTTATATTTTTACCTATTTAATAAAATCTGTTCTTTTTAGAACAAAATTAGTGTGCTTTATTTCAACAATTTCACGTAAGAATTTAAATAATCGTTGTCAAGAGATGGCAATATTTTTGCAATAATTATGTGATCTATTTGATTTAAAATGGAGTCAGGATTTTTTTATACTTTGGCAACTAAATCAACTTCGATCTCTGACGTAGATAATGACGTCCATCGGTGTGTAAATTAGATGAAGTATAGGTAGATGTGTTAAGGTAAGAGCCTAAATTGCATGGATACGAGTCATACCAAAATTATAGCATATGCCATGCCACATAATATAGCATTTTTAAAAACATTCCATCTTGTGCCGATTCCTTTCCTTATTATTTATTTTATACACCATATAATACTTTACACTAATATTTTATGTATAGGTTAAATTAATTGTCGACATACAATTTTCTCGCGTTTTGGTTGTCTTTATATTTCTTTTATATTCTTCTTCTTCTTTAGATACCATCTTCTCTAAGGAGGTTGGTAATCATCACGGCTGTTTTTACTTTTGAGATTGCAGCTCTGAACAAGTCGACGGAACTGCAATTATACCACTTTCTCAGATTGTTCCAATGCCAGAGCCAGGAGCCAGGAGATGCGTCTACTTCCAATACTTCGTTTTCCCTGTATTTTTCCCTGCATTATGGTTTGTAGCAACACATATTTATCCCCTCTCATAACGTGGCCGAGATACTGTAACTTTCTTATCTTAATCGTATTCATGATTTCCATTTCCTTTGTCATCTTTCTGAGGACCTCAACATTTGTTATTCGGTCTACCCAACTTATTTTTAATATTCTTCAGTAGGTCCATATCTCGAATGCTTCAAGTCGATCGCTCACCTCTTTCTTTAAGGTCCAGGCCTCCACCCCATACAGCAGCACCGAAAACACATAAGAACGTAATATTCTTATTTTGAGTTGTAAACTAAGGTCTCTACTGCATAATATTTTTCTCATCTTATTAAATATTGCTCCAGATTGTCCAATTCTCATTTTTATTTCTTCTGTATACTCGTTATTTTCATTAATAATTGTACCAAGATATCTGTATTTTTTTACTTTTTCTATTGGAACTCCTCTTATGTTTAAACTGTCTTGTTGTTGTGTTTTGGAAATTGTCATAAATTTTGTTTTATTAGCATTAAGCGTTAGTCTGCTTTCCTCACTAGCATTTACTATATTATCTAAAAGTGTCTGTAGATCTTGTATATTCTCTGCAATTAGTATAGTATTATCGGCATATCTGATATTGTTGATGGGTCTGCCGTTGACTTTTATTCCAATTGTTACATTTTCGAGTAATTTTTTAATTATTTCTTCCGAATATAGATTGAACAATAAGGGGGAGAGTATGCAACCTTGCCTTACGCCTCTTTTTATCTCTACTTCCTCCGAAAGTTCTCTGTTGACTCTGACTTTTGCTGTTTGGTTAAAGTAGAGATGAGTTATTATTCTTAAGTCTTTTTTGTCAATGCGTTTCTCTTTAAGTAACTGTATAAGACGGTTGTGTCGGACCTTATCTTTTATATTACTTATTATTAATTGTGAATGAATTTTTATTTATTTTCCTGTGTCAAAGAACTCCGCCACTATCCCTGGAAAACGGACCCCGGTCAAATTAAACGAAAGTTCGGTCAATGATAGTCCTCAGTGCCTCGATTAAAAAAGTCAAAGTGACCTAGGTTTAAAAAACAACTATTCTGAGACTACAGCGTTCTAAAGTTATTGACTTCAGGTGCTCTGTGTACGTCAAGCGCACTTATTCACAGTCCAGTGAACGAAAATATTTATTTTTGGAAAGAATAGAGACACTTTTCTTGATGCATATTTGCACGTTGAATATGAATCTGTAGGTAAAAATAAATGCATCGTATTTTAGTTTTCATAAAACAGCCGATAAGTCTTCGAAAAACTAAAAAACAGAGATCGAAAATGTGCTGCTACAGCGATATAAAAATGATCATGTTTCTACTAATTCTGCACACTTACCCAATAACACCAAAGTGGCAGTTTTAGCGCTATCCAAAAATCGAGTATGCATATATCTAGTGAGCAAAGAAATCGTGGATACATTTATGCAGGTAGATAATAGTTTAATACTAATAAATGATGAACCAGTTTAAGCTAGAAAATATATTAGTCCAATGAATAAGCTAGTTCGATCAAATGTATACTATTCAATCCCCCATGACATTCTTATTAAATAATTAGAAAACCTAGGTCTTAAACTAATGTCACCAATGAGTTTTCTTCGCATTAGCCATACATTCTTCTTTTTTAAGTTCCATCTTCTATCGAAGGTTGGAAATCATCATGGCTATGCGGACTCTGTTGACTGCTGCTCTAAAAAGTTCTGCACTACTGCATTCAAACCATTCCCTTAAGTTCTTAAGCCAGAATATTCTTCGTCTTCCCACATTTCGCTTTTCTCAGATTTTGCCCTGCATAATAAGTTGTAATAATGCGTATTTTTGCCCTCTTATCACATGTCTCAAGTACTCAAGTTTTCGTCTTTTAATAGTTAATATTATTTCCGCCTCATTTCCTATCCTTCTAGTTACTTCCATGTTTAACATTCTTTGAATCCATGATATTCATAGGATTCTTCTGTAACACCAAAATTCAAAGGCGGCCAACTTATTCAGATGAACTTGTTTTGGTGTCCAAGCTTCCAGACCATAAAGAAGAGTAGAGAACACGTAATATCGAAGCATTCTCAGGCGAAGTTCTAACCTTATATCTCGACAACAAAGAAATTTTTTAAGTTTAATAAATGATGTACGTGCTATTTCAATACGTGTCTTAATTTCTTTGGTTTGGTCTACATCTGATGTTATAAATTTTCCTAAGTATTTATAGTTATTAACACTCTCAATTGCAGTATCTTCAATAGTCAATTGGATATTTGCATATGCAGATTTAGTCATGATCATGCATTTAGTTTTATTTAAATTTATCTTCAGTCCATACTCATGACAGCGTTCATTAAGGCGTTGCATTACGTTCTGTAAATCATTGTTGTTATCCGTAATTATTACTGTATCGTCTGAAAAGTTATTCAAAACTTCTCCATTGATAGATATACCTTCTATTGAGTCTGAGAGCGCTTCTTGAAATACCGTTTCACTGTAGACATTGAAAAGTAGTGGGGACAGCACGCAACCCTGGCGGACTCTTCTCTGTATTTGATATTTTCGGTGTACTGACTGTCAACTCTTACCTTGGCAGTTTGATTCCAATATAAATTAGATATAATTTTCAGATCACAACTGTCAATATTTTTGCTTTTTAATATATCTACAAGCTTTTTATGTTGAACTTTATCAAATGCCTTTTCAAAGTCTACAAAACATAAAAACATATTCTGATTTATGTCCATGCATCTCTGAGCCAGCACATTCAAGCCGAACAAAGCATCCCTTGTACTCATACCATTTCTAAAGCCAAATTGTGTGTCACTAATCTCATATTCAAGAGTTTTAACAATTTTGCTGTGAATTATTTTTAAAAATGTTTTAAGTGTGTGACTCATTAAAGCTATTGTTCTGTGGTCTGAGCAAGTTGTTGAACTTGGTTTTTTGGGAATTGCTACAAAGGTTGATTGCAGCCATTGTCTGGGGATTGTGGCAGTCTGATATATTAGATTAAAGAGTTCAACCATTACATCAATAACATCTTCATCGATGAGTTTTAATAATTCGATGGACACCTCATCTGGTCCAATAGCTTTACCCTCTTTTGTGTTTTTGATGGCATAGATGACTTCTTCTCTTAATATTGGTGGTCCAGTATCCTCGGTGATTTCTAATGACAGTTCTTCTCTTTCATCATTAAATAGTTGTTGAATGTAATTAGTTCAGTGACATAATCTCTCCTTCATATCAGTAATAATATCCCCTTTATCATTTTTAAGGATATTCGTTTTTGTACGCTTTCTAAAACCTGTCATTTCCTTGATTTATTTGTGTAAATTAAAGCTATCGTACTTTTTATCCAGATCTTCTATTTCCTTGCATCTTTCGGAGAGCCGCCTCTCTAGAGAGCCATGCATTGCCGGAATCCAATTATATTTACAGTTTTACAAGACATGTAGTTTTTATCAATTCTGAGTAAATCCTCGACAAGGATCTATATTGATTAATCCTGATAATAAATTCTATCGAATTTTCTTATCTAAAGACAACCAGCTATGCTTTAACTGCAAACAGTAATGTCAGAATACTAATAATTGTAACAATACTACAAACCCTCAACAATCATCCACACCTTCATCCATTTTAATATCGGTAAACACTCCTTTACAAATGGACACAACAGAAAAACTTACATATCAGCAAGCAACATCCATTACAAACAGTACAAATCCTAAACATGTCGAACTAAAAGAAACATCAGTTAGCAATATCATTACACCTGCAGAAAGTAACAGCGCTGCATCACCAGATATTACTCAACAGACAAGTCGAAAACATATAGATAAAAAAACACCATCACCATCAACTACATCAGTTCCGTCAGAAAAATACACTGAAATAAAAATTTTACGAAACCAACCCCTTAACATCCTAATAAAAACCCAACAATACCCCAGCTACTAATTAAAAAAATTATATACTCACATAACACACACATACACACACACACACACATATATATATATATATATATATATATATATATATATATATGTCTTTAAATCAAATGTACAAAACTTAGAAAAAAAAATCACAAAACACCTTAATGACGAAGTCCCTTCTACCTATATCGACCAACTTTCAGAGACCAACAATCATAAAAAAACTAAAATTATTCTATGACCAAAAATTAAAAATGCGTCATTTAAATCAATTCTTTAACGAAATATAACCAGATACTATAATAACTTACAGATGTTAGAAATTCTACAGTCAGAGTATTCAAAAGATATCATTAGTCTTCAAGAAATAAATCTTAAGAAAAACTAAGAATGTTTTCACATATTAATTATCAAAGTTTTTCAAATAATAGAGTAATCCAAAGAATAGCAAGCGTTGGTGTGACAATTCCTGTAAATGGCAATTTAACCGCAAGTAGGCTACCCCTGCAAACACATTTAGAAACTCTAGTCATTTCTCTAGAAAGTACCACAAAAATAAATATTTGTACTATTTACTTACCCCCAGAACAGCAGATTGATAAACAGGATCTTTTAAATCTCGTGAGATAAATACCTTTTTGATGTATTTTAACAGGTGATTTTAATGCTAAAAATGGTATATGAGGATCTACAGTTGAAAAAAAATAAGAACTTACTATTGAAGAATTAACAGTATAATTTATGACTGAATAATGGACGCCCTACGAAGATTTAATATACAAGCAGGCGAATCGGTATCCTTGTACTTAACGATAGCGGATAATAACTTCCCTGCGTTAATGACATGGAACATAATAGACTATACTTATTACAGTAATCATCGTCCAATAATAGTCATTAACAACATGTTCAAGCCCACAAATGAAAAACACACCGCTAAATGAAAAACCACTGAAGCAAATTGGACATTCTTTAAAAATATCACAGAAAAACATGCCAAACACTGTAAAATATCCAACAATGTTGATAAGGCATATAAGCTTTTTTCAACATCATCTGAGATGCAGCCCATTAGTGCCATCAAGAAATCTTCATTCCAAAACTTTTAATCTTCCAAAAAGCTTTCAAAAAAAAAACTTTTAATAAATACAAAAAATAACATAAAGTCAAATAACAATAAAGTAGAATTTCAAAAACTTTAAGCTAAAGCTAAGTTTACAATAAAAACATTTGTATCCTGTATCAATAACAGAACCTCTATGTCTAAAATGTGAAAGAGTGTAAAAATATCTGGAATACCGACTTTCAACACAATTACTCAAGTAAGAAAGGCAGTTGAATAGTGAGAGATGACCTAGAAATATCAGAAGAATTTGAAAATACGTATAAAAATATATCTAATACAACTAATTATAACAATAATTTTATCAATTTTAAACAGAATGACAAACGCAATCGAGTTATAGATACTTAAAGACGTAAAAGACACATATACTTAAACTGCAAATTTATTATATATATATATATATATATATATATATATAAGAGTAAGAAAAAAGAAGTACTTGTGACTCGTTTGGAAAAAATATAACACTGTTTTTGATGGGTTGGAGTCAATAAAAGGGGCTATTTGTTGACTATTTTTTACTCGAGCTTTCAATTGTGATTACAATTTTTATCAAGAGCTTCTAAAAGATACAAAATGTCTTACAAAGTTGAACTAGAAATCAAAAATTTTTTGTTAACGCACCAAATAAAATTAGTTTTTTATATAAAACTACTGCTTACATAATAAATACAAAAAATATTAATAAAAAAAAAATGTCTTATTCTAATAAATGTTTCTCAGAAAAATTTAGATGAAGTTTCTTAAGAAAAAAAAAATTGAATTTATAAACAAAAATAGAATAGCTACAACCAGCCTAAAATGTCATAAATACTAATTTAAAAATTTTTATTTTTGACATATTGTCAAAAATAAAATTTTGTTTAAAAAATTCTTCTTTGTTTAGTAACAAAAAAGAAGATTTATTCACCATTGATAGATGCCCGAAAAAATGTAACAAATACATGGAAAATTCAAAATGTGATATTTTGAAAATATCAATAAATATAAATTTTTGACAATATGTCAAAAATAAAAATTTTTAAATTAGTATTTATTACATTTTAGGCTGGTTGTAGCTATTCTATTTTTGTTTATAAATTCAATTTTTTTTTCTTAAGAAACTTCATCTAAATTTTTCAGAGAAACATTTATTAGAATAAGACATTTTTTTTTATTAATATTTTTTGTATTTATTATGTAAGCAGTAGTTTTATATAAAAAACTAATTTTATTTGGTGAGTTAACAAAAAATTTTTTATTTCTAGTTCAACTTTGTAAGACATTTTGTATTTTTTAGAAGCTCTTGATAAAAATTGTAATCACAATTGAAAGCTCGAGTAAAAAATAGTCAACAAATAGCCCCTTTTATTGACTCCAACCCATCAAAAACAGTGTTTATATATATATATATATATATATATATATAATATATATATATATATATATATATATATATATATATATATATATATATATACAGATTGAACCAAATTAAAACGGAACATACAATTTAATACATGTGTGTTTGAACTGCATTTGAAATAGTGGACCAATATAAAACTCGGACAAAAATAAATCCATACCTAGGTATAGACATTGTATAAAATATCGTTCAACTATCTGTCCCACAACAATGTTGTTTGCATAAGACGGGTTTGTCTAAGGAAACGATTATAGTTCAGGAAATAAAGCTCGAAAATAGTTAAAACCTCGCAATTTTTTCGTCCTGCATGTATCCATTTGAAATTTTAACAAAAGGTAGGTGATAGCCCAAGGATCAAAATCTATATCGAACCGAAGTGCGCTGAAGGGTTTTAGGGGTGAAAACTACCCCTAATTCTCAAAAATTATAAAATAACATATTAAACCTGAATATGGGTAAGATTTGGTTTGAATTAGTTAAATAATGATTATTTTATACTTTTGAATAGAGTTCCATCATATTTCAACCCTTAAAAAGCAACCCTTGTTAGAGATTAATGTAAAAAAATTACCAATTATAAAAAAATGATTTCGCCTTGGATCGATTTGGATAAAAATTTGGATTTAAGCTCAATTCACCCGCTGCTTTATAGTTTATGTCATGCCGACGAACTCTGATTGTTCTAAGGGGTGAAAACTACCCGTAATTGTCAAAAATTATAAAATAACATATTAAACCTGAATATGGGTAAAATTTGGTTTGAATTAATTAAATAATGATAGTTTCGTGCTTTTGAATAAAGTTCCATCATATTTCAACCCTTAAAAAGCGACCCTTATTAGAGATTAATATAAAAAAATTAGTAATGCGAGAAAATGATTTCACCTTGGAACGATTTGCATAAAAATTTGGAATTAAGCTCAACTCACCCTCTGCTTTATAGTTTATGTCATGCCGATGAACCCTGATTGTTCTTAGGGGTGAAAACTACTTCTAATTTTCAAAAATTGTAAAATAATATTATAAATCTTAAGATGAGTGAAATTTGGTTTGGATTAGTTAAATAGTGATTTTTTTATACTTTAAAATACAAATTCATACATTTTAAACCCTTAAAAATCAATTGTTATGAGTGCTATAGGTGAAAACAATTTTTTGCCAAAACTTTGCAATTTTTCACCTTTTGAAAATCACCCTTTACAACATTGCAGTTTTTATAAACTAATTTATAAGATAAAAAAATTCGTTTTTTTTAACGTATTTCCTTTAATTTTTAACGATAGAGTGTTTCTTCAAAAACGATTTGTAGAGGTTTTTAAGAGCTACAAGAATCTGTGAATTAAATCTTTTTGGAACCCTTGGTTTTTAAATGGGTGAGTTTAAAGGGATCGAAAAAGATGGTGCTTGATCGTAAATCGATGCTTTAAACGGCTATATCTTGCCAAATATTCATTGTACAACAAATCTAAATGAAGGATAATTTTAGTCATTAAAAAAGCTACAATTTGGTAATTTGTATTTTTTTATATATTCAGTATTTTCGGGCATATTTAAAAAAAGAAGGGTAAAAAATATGAAATTGTAAATCGTTTCTCGCTTTAAGCTGTACTTTTTATAACACAAAGCATTTTAAATGGGTCAAACTTCTTGGACATATTAACAATACATGTACAAAGGGAATTTCAGAAGGGTGAAGATCGATTTTAATTATGGGGGTGGTTAGGGGGTTGTTTTCATCGATTTTTTCGTAAAAAATGAGGTATTGACCTTATTTTCATTATAACTCACTCAATTTTTCAGCTAGAGTCTTTTTTATGATAGGTCTATTTATGCTCTTTAAAAAAGGTTTTGTGAGTTTTCTTCCAACAATGCATCATTTTCCCGATATTTGATTTTAAATCTTTCAAATTTGGCATTTGAAGAAAACCGCTGAACATTATTAGGCCGTATTTCGGTTCCTGTTATATCCCAAAAACATTTTAAAAAATGAATTGTATTTGTCTTTTTAAAAGCTACAAATTTGTTCTCTACAATTTTTTTGATAAAATGCACCATTTTCGAATTATTCGCGAAAAATCGATTAAAAACGTGGATTTTTTCGTGCAAAAATTATTACTTTCAATCGCGAATAACTTGAAAAATATCATTTTATAAAAAAAATGTATAGCACATTTTTTGTTTAGAATCACTTTTTTAATCGAAACCTGTAGTTAAAACGTAAAAAAAAAATTTCACCCCGGAGATGGGGTGGCAACCACCCCCTAGGCTTAGGCGCACTTTGGTTCGATATAGATTTTGATCCTTAGGCTATTACCTACCCTCTGTTAAATTTCAAGTCAATCCAGGGAGCACGAAATAATTGCGAGGTGAAATGCTTCATTTCCTGGACTATAACTGGTTTGACAGCATAAATCGTAGATTTATGTGTAGCTTTCAATTTTTATGAGTTCAGAATCCAGCAGCCCACTGAAGTATTGAATTTTTATAATATAAATATTTGACAATATTTTGTTGGCCAACCACCTACAGCAGAATTGAGCCGAAATACATTATATTCCTATGTTCCGAATTTATTTCGTTCAATCTGTATATATATATATATATATATATATATATATATATATAATATATATATATATATATATATATATATTACAAACAAAACACTGTATTGGGGCTGCAGTCAGAAGTTTGGCCAGGATGTTAAAGAAAAACTCACTTGACTTTTGGTCGAGCTTTCGGGACGTTTTATTCCTTTTTGAAAACACTGTAATAAGAAGAATGTGTAAAAATAAAAAAGCATAGTTTGTCGGTGCCATTTACTAGTCGTTGAGATTCTATAAAAAGCTTTGACACTTAACATTAAAAACAGACATATAAAATATAAAATATTAAATATTGGACAAAATACATTCTAAAATTTTTAAAATTTGAATATAGATATATAGAAAACTTTGTATATGACATCCTTTAATGGTGTATTTAATTTAATTTAATTTTAATTTAATATTTTATGTAGCTCTGATACATAGAGAACAGAAAGAAAAAGCAGTATAATAAAAATGTAATAAGGTGTTCTTAAAGTTGTATTTATGGATGTAATATAATAAACCTGTCTTATTGGTATGCAACATGTTATGCATACAGGTGTTATTATGGCGTCTATATGTAAAGGTAAGTACACTTCTTGTTACAGTGTCTTAAAAAAGAAATAAAACATCTCGAAAGCTAGACCAAAAGTCAAAAAAGTCTTTCTTTAACATCCTGGCCAAACTTCTGACTGCAGCCCCAATAAACAGTGTTGTTTGTTTATATCGACAGTCGCTAATATCCAGTATTTCTGGTATTCCTATATATATATATATATATATATATATATATATATATATATATATATATATATATATATATATATATATATATATACATCTTAGATAATAATGGTCTTTCTTAAGCATTTACCTGAGAATACACACAATTCTCTACTGAATATATTCAGTAATATTTGGACAGAACAGAAATTTCCAATGGCATGTATAGAATCTATTATAATAACAATGTTAAAACCAAGATATTCCGAAATACAGTTACAGACCAATTGCACTAATATGTACTTTATGCAAACTATTATAAAAAGTGGTTTCCGTCAAAATATATTATTTTAAGACAACATTGTAGACCTAGAAGGCAGTGTACATTAAAATATCTCCAATAATTAAAGATTTATTGCAATATTCTTCGATATTGAAATAGTATGGCGCCACCGTATCATGAGATTACTGTACGATTTGAAACTTAAAAGCCATTACCTTGCATTTACAAAACACTTCTTATATAAAAGATAAATTATGCAGATTCTGTTATAAATTCTACGCTATTTATAATTGCCATAAATGAGGTTTTACAAAATCTAAAATTGCGACTAAAAGACCAATTATATTCTGACGATCTCGTTAGATGCCGAAGATATTTGCCAAAGCAAAAATTTAACCAGTATTTCATAACTTACATATAATTAAAAGATGGTCACAGACAACAGGATTCATCTTTTCAACATCTAAAACTTAATACACAGTATTCTCTAAAAACAAAGTCAGAACACCAATTTAATTATATGTATACAAGCAAACACTATATCGCGCCATAAAACAAACCAATCTGACAATAAACTGCAAATATATTATCTTAACAGACTCACTTAGTATCATACAAAGCATCCAACTATTTGCAAAAAACCCGCCATTAAAATAAAATTAAAATGTCCTTTATCAGGCTCATATCAATCCTAATGAGATAAATTTCATCTGGATTGCATCTTATATAGAAATAAAAGGCAACTAAATTTCTGACTATAGTGCTAAAGTCGCGATAGTGAGTGATTTTTCCGAAATTGTAAACATATCGGTATCAACGGATATAAAAGCGTGAATAAAAAAATCAATATTAGGGAAAAAATAAATGGAGTTTGTCAAATTCAAAATTAAAACAATGAAACCCCGCATAGAGACATGGAATGTGTTATCTACCGCGACCAGCCAAGAAAAAAAAAAAAAAAATAACATGCAATAACGCATCTTTACTTAATTAAAAAGTGTGAATCGTCACGGTGTCAAATTTGTAATACCCCATTAACAATAAAACGCATACTATGTCAATGTCCCTCTATAATAATCAACGAACTAACAACAAAATGTCAACAAGACTTCTAGAAGATCTAGGTTCACACTTTAATTTCAACAGTATTCTAAATTTCTTGAAAGACAATAAGTACCAAAAAATTTAATAAACCTATATAATCTAAATTAATTTTTCGCTAATGGCATTTGGTCGATGCAATTATCCAAATAAAAAGAAATTTATTTCATATATTCATGCAGATAAATATAAACGTTTATTCACTTATTTGTTATATCCATCTTTAAATAAGTTGATTGTGTCTTCAATACCACTTTTTGTAAATAAATAATTAGAAGGAAAAAAGAAAAAGTTTTATCGATAAAAGTGCGTGGCAACTACACAGGAAGTAACTTTACGCATATAATGCCTTTCAACCCTCTACCGTAGACGTTGAAAGCTTGGTAAAGTATAAAAAGACTTTTGACGTTAAAAAGTACCTTTCGGATTTTGGCCAACGATAAAGAAGGGTAGGGTCACATAAATAGAGCCATCAAAAAGTTTTTATGTGATGTAATTAGCTTCCGTTTTAAATAGTTCATAAAGAATGGAAAAATATATGTTTTAAGACGAAAATTACGAGTACTAAAATATTGAGGTCAAGGAATACAAATCTGGCCTAGATATACATAAATAAGATTACAACACTTACAATAAATAATAATTATTATTATTATACATCTTGGTCAGCGTATACCCGGGAAATTGCAAACCTCCGTCGTCAAAAGAGAAAAAGTTTTTTATTATGCCTGGATTATAATGTATCATAATATAGCATATCGAACTTATTAACGTGCATATATCTATATTTGTGAAATGCCGTTAATTATAATTTCTATATCTGTCCAATTTTTGGATTTTCCAGGAAAGCGAAAATATTTTTATTTTAAGTCACCTGTCTTTATTATCACTATGAAAAACGAAGATTGATATACCTACTAATTTCAATTTATTATGCCCAACGGGTCGTTAACGACCCATTTACAAAAAGATGTTCCAAGCAAATATGTCGAAATTGCTAGTCGCCGTTTCTTGACAAGTTAATTCCTGACTATGCAAGTAAGCAGTTTATTTAGTGCAAACTTTTTTACTGTTTATTTTACTCGTAGTTGTTGTAGAGTGCACATCAAAATAGACCTTGAATAACGTTAGCAGCATGGCTTCATTGAAAAATTTGAAAGTACAATTAAATAAATCATTTTATTATTTAAAGTCATTTTATCTAGTTAAGCACTGGTTGTGCTAAAATATTGTAATAATACTAGTATGAAAACAATTTGATATATGTCATAAATATAATGTTACATTTTGATGGGTCGTTAACGACCCGTTGGGCACATGACATATCATACTGAGAAAATGTTTTTTAGTAAGAAACCACTATCTACTGCAGAAATTCTGGAGGAAACAGAAAGAATTGAAAATAATGAGGTTATACCGGATGACATATATATTTTGCCTCCAGATAATAATGGTTGGTTAACAGATTCGGATTCTGGAGACGGAGAATGTCCGGATACACTAAATAGAGGTCAATTGAATGCCGGCGCTGAAGTACAATTTCAGAGAGATGAAGAAGACATAGAAAACGAAGTTCTTTAAGAAGTATCTGATTTTAATGTACAACATCCAACAAAGAAAATAAAGAAGACGCAACGAAAATGGTCGAACATTATAAATTAACAAACATTACGTGCGGATTCCGGTCTACCGAGATTACCAGTTTTAACACTCACTTCTGACAGTAATCCAGTTGAATTTTTTGAATTGTTTATGAGCAGAGAAATAATAGAGTATTTAGTTAAAGAAACAACAAATTATGCTGCCTCGAAAGATCATAATATTTCAATAGAAGTTGAAGACTTTTATGTATTCTTGGGAATTTTAATTTTAAGTGGTTACGTTCCATTACCAAGGCGAAGAATGTATTGGGGAAACTGTGATGATACGCATAATATTTTAGTAACAAAATCTATGAGACGCAATAGATTTGAAGAGATATTTAGATTTTTTCACGCTGCTGACAACAACCACCTGGCAAAAAATGATAAATTGGTCAAGATTAGACCTTTCATCGAAAAATTAAATAAAAAGTTTTTAACGTTTGCACCCATTGAAAATCAAAGGCTATAGCGGGATAAGATGGTCCAAATTTCACCATGCTCGATTTAGTTTTGGGCCTGGCCATTCGAAAAGACATAATTAAAAACTCACTCAGGTAAATTTTCAAGTCCAAAGGTGCCTCTGTGGGTTCGCTATGGGAAAAAACGTATTAAAAAAAAAATTTTTTTTTAGACGCTGTATTACTGCAAAAAATCTAAAAAATTTCATGAAAGCGTAATTTAATAATACAATACTACCTGATTTTTTTCAGATTTTTAGCTTGAAAATTGAGCCAAGGAAAATATTTGAAATTTTCGGTAATATTTTAGGTTATGTCGGAAATTTTTGGCCAACTTTAAAACAATGTTTTTTTATGGTTTTTTTCCCGTTCTTTCGAATGGCATAGGTATTATTATCATTTTTAACGTGGAAAATGCCTAAAAATCGAAAAAACTACTTTTTTTGGCATTTTTCTGAAGCACCCCCCGCCCCTTAACAATAAATTTTATGGGCCTAGGAACAAAACAAAAAAAAATATTACATAGAAAACAAAAAATTTGTTTATACTGCCAATAGATACAATAATATCAGTTTTTATAAAATAAAAAAAATATTATTAAAATAAATATAAATTAGGTTTTTTAGTGAGATGGATGACTCATAACCTTAACAACATACATCTAAATTAATGATAATTCATATTTTTGTATGTATTCTTACCTTTACAATCAAAACAAGCTATTAAAACTATTATTTTTTTCCTACAGCATGCTAAAAAACGAAAAACCCCGTTTTTCGGCGTTGTTTTTAAGCTTTCGCTATATAACCTCTAAAGTCAGTGTCTAAATGAATGGTAATTTACATTTTCACATGTATCTTTCCCTTTACAATCAAAATCAGTTATTCAAAGCATTAGTTTTATCTCACAACTTTCTGAAAAACAGAAAAACCCCATTTTCTCCATGTTTTTACTACATAACCTCAAAAGACTCTAAAAAATGAATCGTGAATTAGAACGCACTTGTACACTCAAAAGTTGTGGAATTAAAAGCTAGCGAATATATCTACATATATACGTGATATTATATCACAATGTACATGCATTTATACACAAACGCATATCTATATAGTTCCATGACTTTTGAGATCCTTGTTATATAAATTCATAAGCTCGTACCATGCTAGTCCATGTCTTACTCTTCCGCTTAGATACAAGAGCCTTATACCCATGCTTATATTATTATTATTATTTTATTTTATATTTTATATATACTTAACTGTTTTGACCTTTATGTCTTAGCCCGACATCCCGCATATCCAGGGAGCCTGATTGTAACAGAAAACATAGCGTTGATAGTTGCGCCACACGGTAGTTGATAGTTGATCAGCAAAAGAAAAACTAAAAATTCAAATAGATCAACCATTTGTAATTTCGCAATATAATAAATATATGGGTGGAGTTGACTTGATAGACAACAACATTTCAAACTATAGAATATAACCCCCTCTGTGGCTCAGTGGTAAGAGCGCCTGCCTTTAAACCTAAAGGTCGTGAGTTCGAATCCCACCTGGGTGGAAATTTTCGTTTATTAAAAAAAAAAAATAATAAATGAAAATAATTTCTATCCTTGTGTGATCGGTACACACCGGAAGACCGCAGACGTTCGGATACAATTAGCGTCTCTTAGCAAAGACAATGACGTCGACTTTGCTAAGTATCAAGACAATTACACACACACACACACACACACACACACACACACACACACACACACACACACACACACACACACACACACACACTACACCTCAAATTGTAAGATTGGCGAATGGATTAAGCGTCCGCAGTCATTTAAACACAAACTATAGAATAAAAATACGTTGAAAAAATGGTACTTTCCGATATGGCTATGGATGCTGGATGTTTGTGTTACTAATGCTTGGACACTAGCACAACAATTTGGATACAAAAATGACAACTTAGAATTTAGAAGACATATAGTACGTACATTATTATCTAATTATGGAAAATCACCCCGTTTCACTGGACCACAAAATATTGCAATAATTTCTACACCATCCTCATCAACACAGCATCTAATTATTACTGGTGCTCAAAGAAGAAGATGTTCAAACAAAACAACAAAACCATGCGACAGACGTGAAATTCCACTATACGATAAATGCTTCAAATATTATCATACAAATTATTTTAAGACTTAAGTAATATAATTAAACTATTTCTGCTTTATTATTTTGATTTTATTGAGTAAATATTTAATTTGTTGAAAGAAAATAAAATAAAATGTATTTGCATAAAAGTTACTATTAGTATTATTTTGTACCCCTATATGCCCAACGGGTCGTTAACAACCCAGCATGTTTTTAAAAAACCAGTTTTTGAAAATTTTTTTTTGTAATTTTTTTTTTAGTTTATTTATTTTAATGTATTTAAGGGTATTTTATTATATTTTTAAAAAATCATCGAGATATTTTGACAAAAATAGTTGTGGGCATAAATGGGTTAAACAAAGTTAAAACAGCAATACTATAAACATAAACTAAAAATTTTAAAGTACGTATTAGCTTAAATAAATTTTATGAATCAGCATCTTCTTCTGGATAACCGTTCCGATTTAGAGCAAGTGGTAAGTTTCGATAGTATTCGTAAAACTCCGATGGTAGAAAGGGCAGTAAATCCATGAGGTCGTTATATTTTGCTGTTGAAATAGGTACTAGCCTTTGATTTATTTGGTCCAGATCCATCGGTAAGGTAAGTGCGGTTCTTGTGTTTCTTCTCAAATCTACTTTGAAATTCGTTTCCTAAAATGATGATTTCTACTACAGTATTCCTAACTCTTTTTCTATACTGCAAGTGAACTACTTTAGACAATATAAACGGCTGTTTGTTACAATTAATTGGGTATATGCTTACAAACTATATGTAATTATGTTATTTTTATTTAGTTGTAAGGTATTTGCACACCGCTGAGGCGGTTCTGGATTTTGACAAGACACTATTAATATTTAATTAGAAAAATAGCCGGTTATAATTATTCCTTCTATGACGATTCCAAAAGACTAGAACAATGCAGTAATAGTATTGTTACACAAACAAGGCGATATTACTAAATTAGAAAATTATAGACCCATCAGCCTCTTGACACATATGTACAAACTCTTTATGAAAATCTTAACAAATAGGCTAACACCTAAACTTGATTGCTATCAGCCCAAAGAACAGGCAGGCTTCAGCGCAGGATATGGCACAAATGACCATTTGCATACCATAAAGATCTTAATAGAAAAGTGCATTGAGTACAACATACCACTGGTTCTTGCATTTGTCGATTACGAGAAGGCTTTTGATTCTGTAGAGTTTGAAACAATACTGGAAGCCCTAAATCAAAGCCGAATAGATTACAGGTACACGACACTAATCAAAAACATCTACGAAAACTCTACATCAAGTATACGACTACACGAAGACACAGAAAAATTCAGCTTAGGTCGAGGAGTTAGACAAGGAGACAATATTTCACCAAAATTGTTCACGGCAGCTCTAGAGTCAATATTTAAGAGCACTCAATGACAAGATATGGGCATCAATATAGATGGAGAAAGATTAAATCACCTAAGATTTGCAGATGATATTGTATTAATCGCAGATAATTTACATGATACAGTTTCTATGATGCATTCGCTTAAAAATCTTTCTGAAAGAGCAGAATTAAAGATAAACTTTGAGAAAACTAAACTTATAACAAATCTCGTAATGAGTGGAAATCTAACTATTGACAATAATACCATACAAGAAACAGACACTTACAAAATCAAACACATGAAATACAGAGGCCAATAGGCCTAACATGGGAAGCATTTGGCCAAATTAAGCCATATTCTAAAAAGTTTAATTCCTATGTGTCTCAAGCGAAAGGTTTATAACCAATGTGTTTTACCTGTACAAACTTATGGAGCAGAGACTTTCACACTCACGCAAACATCTGAGAATACACTAAGAGTTACACAACGAGCCATGGAACGTGTAATGCTGAACGTGAGCCTTCGAGACCACATAACAAACCAACAAATCAGGCAAAGATCAGGAGTTCAATACACATCATCGAAAGAACCATGACGCTTAAGTGGAACAAGGCAGGGCACTTAGCCAGAACACAAGATGGACAGTGGACAAGACGTATTATGGAATGGAGGCACAGAAACTATAAAAGAAGCCGAGGACGACCACCGACTAGATGGACCGATGATATAAAACGTGTAGCAGGAAACTGGCTACAAGCGGCCCGACTCGATTGGCTGATTGATGATGACCTTCGTCTCAAGGAGTCCTATAATGTGTTGTACTGTAGTCAGTTTGTATCTTAAATAGAAGTTTTACAAATTGTTATCTACAATTTTGTCATTTCTAAACTAAAATAAGAAGTGTTACACAGGGATGCATTCTCTTCTTTCCAAATGGTCAATTATTATCGTTACAACTTCGTATCAGTTATACTGAAAATCATAGTCAACTAGCCTTTCCAGTTGCACGGCTTGAAAAAACTTGTGCCATACGCTGAAGTTATTGAATTCACTATTCGTCGGCAACCAGCAGATAACAAATTTATTTTCGACAATAAAAGTGAGTTAAATGTTTTTATTATTCCTTTATCAAACCAGTATTTTAAACACATTTGGGTATCTTACACTTGTGCGAGCTTATTGTGGGTTTATTCCAATAGGTACATATAAAAAATATTACTTGGATTTATATTAGTTTACTAGTTTTTATGAATATATTATTTCATTTAATCAATAATATCTTAATCATTTTATGATTAAAATTGTTAATATGTACGTATCTTTATTCAATTAATATTATCGGAATTATTTCATAGCTCAGGTTTGTAGTAAGCATAAATTTGATTCATTCAATTACATACAATGCCCGAATCTAAAGAAATCGTAAGTTTACGTAAAAATAGGGAATCTATTAAAACTCGTCTCACAAGTTTTGTTAAATATATTGATGGTATACCGGTGGAAGTATATCGGGGAATTCGAATATACTGCCGGTCACGGAACTTTTGGTTAGATTCGAACGCGCTGAAAAATTGATGCTAGAATTTGGAATTGTTCAGGATATACTAGATGCTTTATCAGCCGAATCATCAAATAAAACAGAATATCGTGAAGATTTTGAAAATGTTTACTTATCTAATATCGCAAAAGCAAAGGAGCTTCTTCAGCCTAAAACTATTGTATCTAGTAACTGTAGAACGGATCCAAATTCGTCTTTTTGTAGTGACAGCTAACTCAGTTTAGGTATAAAATTTCCAACGATTCATTTAAAACAATTTGATGGTAATTATTCAAACTGGTTAAATTTTCATGACTCCTTTGAACCAATAATCGTTAAAAATAATGATATAAGCGATATTCAGAAATTTTATTATTTAAAATCATCCCTATCGGGTGCAGTTGAAAAGATTATAAATTCTATTAAGGTTTCTTCAGATAATCTTACAGTTGCGTGGCAGCTTCATTGTGACAGGTATTCTAATGAGCCGTTCTTCTTCTTCTTCAGCCTGTGTTCGTCCACTGCTGGACATAGGCCTCTTCCATTTGCTTTCATCGATTTCTACTTTTGGCAATTCTCATCCACTGCTTGCCCGCGACTTGTTTGATATCGTCTGTCCACCTCTTCTGCGGTCTGCCTACTCCTCGCCTGTTCTCTCTTGGTCTCCAGTTTGTTAATCTTTGTGTCCATCTTTCGGGATTATCTCGGGCAACGTGTCCGACCCATTGCCACTTGAGCCTTGCAATACGTTCTGAGACATCAGTAATTTTTGTTCTTTCACGAATGACGTTATTTCGAATCCTGTCTCTCAAACTAATCCCTAGCATGGCCCTCTCCATTGCTCTTTGGGTTGTACTGAGCTGCTCTAAGGTTTTCTTTGTGAAGGCCATGGTCTCCAGTCCATATGTAGTTACAGGCAAGATACATATGTCATAAACTCTACGTTTTAGACACATTGGTATATCTTTATTCTTCAAAATAAAGCTTAATTTGCCGAAAGCTCCCCAAGACAGTTGTATGCGTCTTTTTATTTCGGCTATTTGATTTTCTTTGTCGATTTTAATGGTATGCCCAAGATATATATAGTGGTCTACATTTTTAAGACTGACGTTGTCAATAACAAGATTAGTTTGTAAATTACTCATTATTTTTGTTTTCTGAAGGTTCATTTTGAGACCTATTTTATTTGACTACTGGTTTAATTCCTTCAACATTTGCTCCAGTTCCTTGATATCTGTAATAAATAATACTATGTCATCCGCAAACCGCAAATGACTCAAACGTACACCATCAATGTTTAGACCTTTTTCCTCCTAGTCAAGCTGTTTGAATACATTTTCCAATGCTAAGGTAAAAAGCATTGGTGAAATAGTATCACCTTGTCTAATACCTTTATCAAGGCGCATTTTTTCAGTTTTTTCGTCTTCGTTGATTTTGATGTGGAATGTGGCCTGTTCATAAATGTTTTTAATGATTGTAGTGTACCGTGAGTCTATTCGAGCATAACCAACCGCATAACACAAAAACTTGATTTATATCAACCGGTTGAACAGGCGGGATTTAGAAAAGGGTTTGGTGCTAATGATCACTTACAAACCATCAGAACACTAGTAGAAAAAAATCACAGAATATAATGTACCTTTACATATGGCATTTATCGACTTTCACAAGGCTTTTGATAGTATTGAGAGTTGGTCCTTTTTGTCAGCCCTGAAGAATGCTGGAATAGAATAGACTCAATGAGCCGTTATTAATTCATAATCATATTAAGTCTATTTTTAATCTACAGTTACCCGTGATAGTTCTAAATGTCTCCAACAGTTAATTGATGGATTAACTAGTAATCTGCGATCTTTGGAATCCCTAGCGGAACCAGTAAAAACTTGGGATTGAATTATCATTTTTATAATTTTGGAAAAACTTAATCCTAAAACTGTCAAGGATTGGGACAAGGAGACTCGAGGTAAAACCTTTCTGTCGGTAGTCTACTCTCGACGATTTTCTTAAATTCTTGCAGCATCGAGTCGATATCTTTGAAAGATTTGAAGCAAGATCTGTCAAGCGAGGCTCTAGCTCCAAAAATCATTCTCATTCTTCATCGCTTAGGTCCAAAATTCATACAAGTCAGTCATTATTCAGTAAAAGAGTGTCTTAATATACATGTTACTACTGTAAAGGTCCTCATAAAATGTCTTGTACTTATTTTCAAAATTTATATGGACATGCGCGTCAGCGTGAGGTTAAAAGGGTACGAGCGTGTTTCAATTATTTATTTATAGACACCAGAATTTCAGTTGCAAATATGGTAAGTGCAAGAAATGTGGAAAGAAGCATCATACGCTTTTGCACAATAATGCAGAAGATAGGAATTCTCCAAATAAGAATCAATCCGTAAACTCAGCAAACATTGTCATGTCATGCAGTTCAGAATTCCTTTGCACTGTTATCAACTGTCACAGTCCAAATTCTAGATCGGTTTGGAATTAAACATAACTATAAAGCCCTTCTGGACAGTGGTTCTCAGTCACATTTTGTCACGTATAATGTGGCTTCCAAATTGGGTCTTTCCAAGGAACCTGCCGATATCTCGGTGTCGGTTTCACTCATATATCTTTAAGGATAAAGCACAAGAGCGAGTTGTCAGTATATTCGTTATATTCTTTATTTTCGACAAGCTTACACTGTCTTGTCACTTCTTCGATTTGAGGTCATGTTCCAAGCATTCCGATCGATATAGACTCTGTTTCTATTTCATCGAATATTCGTTTATCTGATCCAATTTCAATATTCCTTCCGGCATAGATCTTCTCATAGGTGTAGAACTTTTCTAGAATCTTCGGTGCGTTGGACAAATCAAATTGGGTCCTCAGAAACCCATTTTACAAAAAATCAAATTTGTCCGGGTAATTTCTGGCCCACTGCCCAAAAAATACGATCATCAAATCGTCACTTGCAATTTCTCACAAAGGGTGATTATCATGATCTATCAAGATTCTGGGAAATAGAAGAGTGTTCGCTCATCCCACCTCTTTCAAATGAGGAAATAGAAGGCGAGAAACACTTCAAATCAATTAATAGAAGAAATTCGCTTTAAAAGATAGTTGCTTCGTAGTCAATCTTTCATTAAAGAATTCAACTGATAGTCTGGGTGAATCTCGAAGTAAAGCTGAAAAATAATTTTTCAATCTAGAGCGCAAATTTCTAAATAATCCTATCATGAAGGGTATGTATGTTTTATTTATGGACGAATACATTTCAATGGGTCACATTGGTTTATTACTTTAAATTTGAGGCACAGTGATGGATAAGTTGCTGCCAATCCCACGGAGTTACAACTGTCATTGTAGGGGTTTTTCCGCTGTTTTTATATTTGTGCATAACCAATGTCATCAATGGTTTTAAGCTGGGGATATTTATTTAGAATGAAATAAAAGGCCTATTACGATGCTGCTGTTCTTCTTTTCACCAAAGATGTTATCAGACCAAAACGTTATGTGCTCTATATTGGATCCCGGTAAGTTTAGATCTGTCCATTTTACCAAAGCTGATGCCAACCCATTCCCACCTCTCTTACCTTTTGATTCGTCCCACATTATACACCAGACTGAATTATCTGAGGAATTAAAAATTGTGTTATTTAAAGTCCAAAGTTTTCTTTTATAAAAAGTAACCGAATTCGTCAACAACGGTGTAGGTAAACATTTGAAGAAGATCGAACAAAGATCTGCTGTAAGTACCTTATGTTTGCAATTTTCATTAGTTTCATTCGTGTCTGAGAATTTGAGATTGTACACAGGTTCTGCATCTTTCAGATGTAAATTTCTTTCATTGTTTATACGTTTTGCATCAGTGTCGTATACTGCTGTCTTTAACTGTGCTAAAAATAAATCACATATTACATGTGTCTACTTCTGGTGGTTTAAAAGTAAGATTAAATTTTTTTTGAAACCACTGTTTCAAACAGGTAGTCTGGCCACTCAATGAACAACTAAAATAAAAAACTTAAAATGTATAAATAACCATATCTATTATCGTAAATCAGAAAAAGTTTCAGACGTTAGGTAATAAACTAAATAATAATAAACATAAATTTCAGATCCCTGCCTTGATTTCGTCCTCTGTCCTCTTACTCCTTTTTCTTCATCCCCCACAAATCAGACGACAGTGTACTTCTCTCTATTCTTTCTCTCCTCTTAACATTTTGTTTACAATGTTTCTTTCATCCAGCCCAAACCTATTCACTTTTCAAAATCCCCCTTCTCATTATCACATCTCCGACAGTTAAAAATGTAGGCGGAAGCGTCCGGTACCCCGCAAACAGTACAGTCTGCCGAGGCAGTTTTGCCCATTCTATATGTGAAGGTACCAAAACTACTACGTTCAGTCAGGAAGTAGTCTAGTTTCCCTAGTAGTCTAGTAAGTAGTTCTTGAGCTTACATTCCCACCACATCCTCATATTGGGAATAAGCTCCTTCGTCCACCTTGCCTTCCCGCTATCATTCGCCCATTCTCTCTACCTTTCTACTGTCGTTTTTTCTCTCTTATTCTCATCTATATTTACATTTATCCTCTTCGCATACACCCTCGCTTGCTCTTTACACAACAAAACGATCCTTATTGTCGCTCCAATTTGATATAGAGCCTCATTTGCATATCTCCCATATGAGCTAGATACCCTGAGTAGCATTAACCTTTGCGAAATCTCTATTAGCTTCATCAGCTATTTCGCAGTGTTTAATACGTTACACCCCACGGGGGCAGCGTAGGTTACCACCGACTAAAAAACTCCATTTAGCACCTTTTTTTTGGTGCTACCTAGGTCTCCAATGTTCAACATCAACCGTATCAAAGTTTCCAGATTTCGGCTTGCCTTCTCTACCATCTTTTGGATGTGTACTCCGAACCTTAGTCCTTTCGACAACCAGACTGCCAGATACTAAACCGATTTAACCGGTGTAACCTCCACACCTTCATACGGTTAATGTATAAAAAGGTGGCTTTTCTTGATTTTGATTAGTCTCATACTCGCAATATTTGTCTAGCTGTAGGCTTTCTTTACACACAGGATAAAATTATACCCCACTTGGAAACATGCCTTGCACGTTTCTTTCCAACTTGATTTATAACAGATTTTTAAACTTTTCTTTTAATAACTTGCTTATTTTCTACAAGAACGTTTGGTTGTTCAACGTTATCTTCTGAATCAAAATCATTATCATTAATAAGATTATACTCTCTATTTGCTATAGAATTATGAGACTTGCTCAACAAAAGGTCATTTTATAAGAGAGAAAACTATTTTTCATACGTTTTCATTTTGGATGAAGCACTTTTAGCGCTATGTTCCAATCTAATCACTTTTACTTTTATTTGAGTCATTGCGCCCTCTATCTTAATGAACTTTTCTAATATCGTGAAAAAGACAACAAATATTTGATTTCACGCAAACAGCGCCTTTGTATCTGTTGATACGTATTTCGACCTAATAGGTCTCATCAGAACAGTTATTCAAAGGTGTTCTCAACGTGAAAGATCAATATTTTCTGTCTTTTAAGAAGCAACAATAACATGGCTTCGATACGGACGCACTAGCGACATCTAATTTAACAATCGTAAAATAGTTTTCGAAACACAATTCAGATTTCTGCTTTTATCTGTGCTTTCTAAAAATTGCAAAGCAAAACAGACGTTGATAAAGGTGTTAAAAGAGACGTGGGGAATCTAAAATTTGCATTCCACGACACATCTTTTCAACTAAGCAGAAATCCTTAGCGAATTGGTTTCTAGTACTCGTACAGAGTAAATCCGAAAAAAGTGAAAAAGACAGCAAATATTTGATTTCACGCAAACAGCGCCTTTGTATCTGTTGATACGTATTTCGACCTAATAGGTCTCATCAGAATTGTATTGAATGAATCTCTAATATCATTTTCAATGTATTGTCGGTTTCTACTTCTTGATGAACTGACCAAGGATATCCAAATTCGCCGTGGGGTCCGCCAAGGGTGTATTTTATCACCCTTGTTATTCAATTTATACAGTCAAGCCATCTCAGAATTAGCGTTTGCCGAGATCAGTGAGGGCTTTATAATAAACGGTGGGCCACTTAATAACATAAGATATGCTGACGACACCGTCCTTCTGGGAGGAACACTAGAAGAACTGCAACTCCTTGCTGAACAACTAAATATATATTGCAACGATTATGGACTAAAAATCAATTTGAAGAAAACCAAGTTCATAGTATTTACAAAAGCACAAAACATCAAAGTTAAGCTAGTAATAGATAATATAGAAATTTAACAAATATCTTCGTACAAATACCTTAAAGCATGAATCACAGAAGATACTGATCAGACAAAAGAAATAAGATGCCGCATTGAAATTGCGCGGTCAACTTTTAATAGAATGAGAAAACTTTTTTGTAATCGTGATATCAATATATCGCTCCGGATAAGAATACTTCGATGTTATATTTTCTCTGCCCTTTTGTATGGAGTTGAAGCTTGGGCACTTAAAAAATCCAACATTAAAAACCTAGAAGCATTCGAAATGTGGTGTTACCGACGTATTTTGAAAATATCATGGATGGATCGCAAAACAAACGAATAAGTTCTCGAACAACTAGGAAAACAATGCGAAGTTTTAAATTCCATTCCATAAAATCAGAAAATTGGAATACTTGGGGCACATCATGAGAGGTGAAAAGTACGAACTACTAAGGAATATAATGCAGGGTAAAATCAAAGGTAGAAGAAGCGTAGGAAGACGTAAAATCTCGTGGCTACGCAATCTCCGTGAATGGTTTGGATGCAGTTCAATTGAACTATTCAGGCGAGTAACCAATAAAATTATAATTGCCAGAATGATTTCCAATCTCCGATAGGAGTGGAACTTGAAGAAGAACTTTTTGATGCGACTGTTTTGTATTGTTTACTACATCGCTATATTTTTTATTTTCAGTGACAGCTTCCATTTTTGGTTTTTCCTTCACATTCCTCTTTGTGGGAGTTTTGGGGCACTTTCTTTACTTGTCCTCTGATTTCTCAGCTTTTGTATTTTTTTGGCCACATAATGTCCGCGGTAATTTGCGGGATAACTTTAGCCACAATGGATGCATTTTAGTTTGTCTTCTGGTGGTTTCTTACAATTCTTTGTAAGGTGCTTACCGATGCATTTAACACATCTTGGTTTTTTTTTTTTTTTTTTTTTTTTTTTTTTTTTTTTTTTTTTTTTATTGATAACAGCATCAACCACTTTGGGTTATTAGCTGTACTATAGTTGTTACATAGGTGCTTAAATCTAAACAGTATTTTAGTTAATTAGTAGGTTTACAATAATTAGATAAGTTCACATTTTACAATTTGTAAATAGAGTTTACAAATAATTGACAGTTACAGTTTTTTTAAAACATCAATATCCTTCAAGTAGTTAAACAAATTTGTAAATTTACAATGTACTCCTAAGACTGCCTTTATATTGTTAGGTATTGAGTGTTTTTGTCTTTCACTAATATATTTAGGACACTCTATTAAGATATGTGTTACATTAATGTCGCAGTTACATAAGTCACAAATAGGACGATTTGATTTGGAGATTAGGTAGCTGTGAGTTAGTCTGCTATGACCTATACGTAAACGGGTTAGTTTAACAAACAGCTGGCGATTTAAGTTTGTCTCGCACCAGGATTCGGTTGAGCGCTTCATTATGTGTAGTGTTGATCGTGAAAGATTCCATTCGTTTTCCCATTCATTTGTCACTTTTTCTTTAAGGAACAATTTGAAGTCAGAAACGGCTACTAAGTTCACTAACACTGAAGAGGCACTGTGTATTGCTTCTCTGGCATGGAAATCTGCTTTTTCGTTTCCTGGAAGTCCAATGTGTGATGGAACCCATATAAAGCGTACTTGCTTCTCCGAGTTGTTTAGTAAATGTAATTGTTCTTTTATTAAAATACATATAGGATTACTTGTATATAACTGTTCTATCGTATGTAATGAACTAAGAGAGTCGGTAATTATGACAGATTTTGGAATATTTTGAAGACGTATATGAATGAGGGCTTGCAGAATTGAGTATAGTTCTCCAGAGTAAACGCTGCAAGTGGAAGATAATTTAAACTGTAATACAATGTTCGGAGCTATGACTGCTGATCCCACACCATCAATAGTTTTGGATGAATCTGTATAGATATGACAATAATCTGGGAAAGAAGCAAGTATGTTGTAAAATGATTGAATAATTGTTGCATTTGGGATCTCAAGCTTATTGTATTTAGAAAGAGTTAGATCACATATTGCAGGAGGAAAAGTCCAAGGGGGAGGTGTGAATGTATTTGTTTGATCAGAAAAAAAATTGGGAATTGAATGTTATGGATAGAGAGATATCTTCTGATTCTCTCATAAAAGGGAGGGTTCGTTCTTTTTTTATTTATATAAGTTTCCTTGAAACGTTTAGCGATAGTGTGATGGAAAGTTGGATGCGATTTTATCGCACATATAGAAGATGCGTATGTTAATGACAAGTACATTCTTCTGTAGTTTAAAGGTGGTTCCCCGGTTAAAGATTGCAGACTTTTAATGGGGCTAGTACAGAATGCTCCTGTAGCTATTCTTAGTGCTGTATTTTGTATGACTTCTAGTTGAACAAGAAGTGTCTTCTTTGCAGATGAGTATACAACTGATCCATAATCGAGTTTTGATCGTATTAGTGATTTATAAATATGGATCAAGCTTTTAAAATCTGAACCCCAATTACGATTGCACAGTGTTCGCATTAAATTGAGACCAGATTGACAAGATTGCTTAATTTGCATAATATGGTATTTCCAAGATAGTTTCTTATCAAAGATCATTCCTAAAAACTTTAAGTGTTCCACATAAGTTAAGTTGTTTTTATATAACTGAAGATCTGGATTTGTAGAGTGCTGTTTTTTTGAAAATAAAATACATTTGGTTTTGGTTGTAGAGAATTGCAATCCCACAGCATTCGACCAGTTTTCAAGGTGATTTAATGCACATTGTAAATTTTTTTGTATAGAAAGAATATTTTTTCCTCTTGAATATATAACCAAGTCATCAGCGTATAGTCTCGCCTTGACAAGTTTTGGAAAGTTTTCTAAGATTTTGTTTATCGCTACTAAGAATAGTGTTGAGCTAATGACAGAACCTTGAGGTGTTCCATTTGCTTGGTCTTTAGTGCTGGATACTGTTCCATTTACCTTAACTTTAAATTGTCTCTTATTGAGAAAATTATGTATAAAATATAGCATGTTTCCTTTGACACCCCAATGACTCAGTGTGTTAAGAATGTCATATCTCCAAGCCATGTCGAACGCTTTTGTTATATCAAAAAAGACAGCAAGACATTCCTGTCCAATTGCAAATGATTCATGTATTTCGGATTCTAGATCTATTAAATTATCTATGGTTGATCTGTTTTTGCGAAAGCCGCTTTGTTCATTGATTATTAATTTATTATTTTCCAAAAACCACCTCAATCTATAATTCACCATTTTTTCTAGGATTTTGCACATTGTATTGGTAAGAGAAATTGGCCTATAGGAATCAGGATCAGTTCGTGATTTATTTGGTTTTAGTAATGGAATTATTATCGCCTGCGTCCATGTTGTGGGAAACTCATTATTGATCCAAATTCTGTTGTATAGGTTAAGAAGATATTTTTTTCCATTATCTGGTAGATTTTGTAAGAAACTGACAGGAATATTGTCTGGCCCTGGCGCCGATTTTTTGCTGGTATTTAAAGAGTGATTAAGCTCTTCCATGGTAAATGTTATATTAAGGGGATTATCTTCAATGCAATCAAAATCTATTAACTGATTTTCCGAAATCATCTTAGTATTGATAAAATCTTTAGAAAAGTTATTATTGCTGGAGTTCATTTCAAATTGTTTTGCTATTAATTCTGCTATGTCGTAATTAGATGTTACTATCTGTTTATTTTTGCATAGGAATGGAATCCTTTTATAGGTATTGTTTCCAGATATTTTTCTAACATTCTCCCATACCGTGCTTATAGGCATATTGGTATTAATAGAAGACATAAATTCTTGCCAAGATTTTTTTCTGTTCTTTTTAGTTATATATCTAGCTTGAGCCCGTAATTTCTTATATTCTATGGTATTTTCAGGTGTTTTGTGACGTTTTAATTTGTTAAAGGATTTTTTATATTTTTTTATTATGTCAGTACACTGTGCGTTCCACCATGGTAATGAATTTCTTTTATGTAGAGTTTGTGTTTTACCTATATGACTTTCGCCAGCAGAATGAATTAGTGATATAAACGAATTTAGAAGTTCATCTATATGTCGGTTTTCGGTGACTTCTTTTAAAGTATGGCAGTTCTGTTGAATATACTTTTTGAATAAATACCAATTGGCTTTCTTTAGATTCCATTTTGGAATTGGAGTTGTATTAATATCTTCATAATTATTATTGAAAGAGATTTTAATAGGATAATGATCACTTCCATATAAAAACGGGATTACATCCCATGAAAACTTTGGTGACAGCACAGGATCACATAATGACAGGTCGATAGCTGATGAGGTACCTGTATGAATATTATATCGTGTTGATTGTCCATCATTCAGTAAGTTTAGGTTTTTTAAGTTAATTATGTTTTCTACAATTTTACCTTTGGAATTTATTCCAAGAGATCCCCATATTGGATTGTGACTATTAAAATCACCAACAATTATTCTGGGAGTGGGAATCTGATCTAGTACATCTGAAATATCTGCTTCTGTGATTGGTAAGTCAGGTGGAATATATAAATTACAGATATTTATTTTTTGTGGAAAGGACACTGATACTCCTACTACTTCTAATTTACTATTAATTACTATTGCTTCCGATTCATATTTTTGGTTAACATATGTAACAACTCCTCCACTAGCGATATTTGCGTTGTTTCGGTTTTTATGGAAACAAGAATAATTCCTCATGTCATAACTATGCTGTCCTTTAAAGTTTGTTTCTTGTAAACAAATAATTCATGGCGAGATTATTGAACATAAATGTTTAAGCATTTCTAAACGGGCATAGAACCCGTTAACATTCCATTGAATAATCGGATCGAAGATTTTAGTTTATTTCTTGAGTTGAATTTGATGTAGTGTCACTTTCTTGATTTGCGGAATCGTCTGAGTTCAGCATTTTTTGTATTTTGTTTATTATTTTAGTGCATTTGGTTTTCATGCTTTTTTCTGTAAAATATGGCTTAATTGTTGTTATCATATTCATAAAGTTGGGTATATCCGTTGTGTACGTTTGTATTAAGCTCAGGGGATCAGACGAGCTAGAATAATTTTCAAAAAAGTCAAGAGTTTGTTCATATGTTAAGTTAAAATTATTTGACATATTATGAAATATTATTTTTGTTGGCATCATCATTTCCTGAATTGATATGGTAGCTCCAGGTTGCTTTTTTTGTTTCTTTTTGGTTTGTTTTGGGATTTTAAATTCTTTATTTAATTCTTCAGTGGGAGATGGAGTAGTATTGATTTCCGAAATTGTTCTTTTGTTGGTCGATGACTGGTCTTTAGATATACCAGTAGTTTCCATAAGTACGGGAGGTATTAAATTGGTATCTGTTTTTTGGTTAGGTGTAGGTTCGGTATTAGAATTACTGACTGGAAGATCTGGTTCTATTTCTAAGGGCGATTTGTTATACTGTGAGGATTCTTGTGGTTGTTGTTGTATTGGTTGTTGTGGTTGATGGTGGATAAGAGTGGGATCATTTTGTGGATTATGACTTGTACAATTTGCTGCAATGTGATCTGTTTGCTTACAAATAAAACATGAAGGTTTATCTAAACTTAAAAATATGCGATACGAAGTTTGTTCATATGTAATTAAGAAGGAAGAAGGTAGGTCCATATCTACAAGTGGTTGAATATATGTTTGTCTTCTAAAACTGAAGACGTGTTGAAATTCTGGGAGTTGACTACCTATTCTAAGGAAGGTTAAAGGTGACATTAATTTGAGACCCAATTTAATTAACTCATTTTCTATTAGAGTATGTGGAATAGAAGGGCATACATTCGATAGTAACAGTCTTTCGTTCGGAGTTATTAATCTTCTAGCCTTTAGATTTTCGCCTTTTATTGTTATTTCTGCTGGATTGGACATAAATTTTTCGACCAAGGATTCGCTGGAGAGATAGATACATATTCTGTTATTTGATAGTCTTGATGAAAATAAAATATTCCGTGGATGAACAACTTCGCCAAGAGCTATTAGGTACTCTTCTATTTTAGTATCAGGTAGCGCATTAAATAAAATTGCTTGATTCTTAGAAGGAAACTGAATTGAAGTATTATTAAGCACAGCAGAATATGTTGTTTTGTTTTGAGATTGTTGATCGTCAGTCATGGCTGTTGACAAATTTTTAAGGTCGGATCTGATATCATTTGATAAACTCATTAGTAGGTAATTAATAATTATTTAAACCAGTTGTAGAACCAGCAGTGGTTCTGATAACAGGCCTTTCGGCCGACACTTAACCTTACAAATAGTATGCTTTTGAAACGTTTTGATATATAAAATAATAATAACTCACTGTTTGTTTTTTCGGTAATGTAACTGCACTATATACGACCGCTTACTGCTTTTGTTTAAGTTTTTTGATATTAATTACTTTGAAAAGTACACTTTTGCGGGACTGAAATGTAAACACAGTTTGTGTCACCATGTTCAGGACCGGACCTCACAACATCTTGGTTTGTTGTTACAATATTTCCATGTATAATCATAAACCTGGCATATTTTGCACTGTCGTATCAGTCTTGAACTCTTGAATGGCTGGATCTCAACTCTTATGCTTAATATATCCGTTATAATAAAAACTTTGTTTATATCTTCATCCTATCTGAACGTCAGGACGAACATATCTAAAGGATTTTTAGTTTCCAATTTCAATTTCTTGTCAGCTTGAATCGCTTTGTATCCTCTACTTTGTAGATCTCTTACTATATCCTGTGATTGAAAGGTATGATGTAATTTTTTAACAATTACTCTGATTGATCTTTCTAATATTTTAATTTTGTCTAATATGTTTCATCGTTTTTAGTTTATTATTGTCATAATCTTTCTAATGTTTTTGTTTGTTTTCATATGTGTGATACGAAAAATTACTCGTATTTAAGCACTTTATTAGTTCCCTGAATTGATTGCTGTCCGGTGTATTAATCTTTATCACTTCACTATTTATGACTCTTATAGTGAAGTTAATATCAGCATCGACTGGAGTTTTACCTAAGTCGGCAACATTTTTGAAACCTTCTATTATGACTGGTGGTGATAGTTGGCTTTTTAATTTGTTTTTCGGTGGTTGTTTGCTCTGGAAAGGGAGGAGATAATCAAGTATCTCTTTTACGCTTTTTGGTATTCCTTTTCTCTTGTCTTATCCACTCCGTTTTATTTACTTACTCCTCTTCATCAGTCCAGTATTCAGTTTTGTCTGATTTTTTGTCGTCTTTTGTTGTGTTAGCATTTACTGTTGACCCTGTATATTGTTGGGTATTTTTAAGCTGTGGTTATCTTTTTTTCATTTTTATAATTATTCCATTTAGTCGCTGATTATCTATATTAAGCTTTATAACATTGTTTTCTGATTGGAACCAAGCATTGTATAGTGTTTGTTCATTTTGCGAACGTTGTGCGTTCTCTGCAAATAACGCAGTAGAGGATGGGATACTTGGTGCTGGGAACTTTTTTTCGACCAGCACCAATATACCCCAACCGGTGCGTATAAACCTCGGATCGCATACAAACGTGACGTCAAGAATCCTCACTCATATGTACCCACTATTTCTTTCGAATAACATAATATTTAATTAGATGACATGATTATTCTTGTCTACCTAATTCTCGTATAAGACTGATAATTATATTTATAAATTTTAACTCGCGGATTTAATCTAAAAACACCTGCTTATATAGAGCGGTTTTACGATCGTCATTAGCTGAAGGTCGTTAACCTTCAATATAAAAATACATCAACTTTATACGAGGTACACAAAACAACAATTGATCAATAATTAAACTTTAAATAAATATCTCTTTACGATTGTTATAAATACTATTAAACTATAATATAATAATAATACGAAACGTATATTATACGTTTCTAGTCTATTGTAGGGCTAAACAAAATTATTTTGATTTACAAATTAAAGATATCAATAATAAAGAAGTACGCAGTGATTATTGAATTGAAAAGTACTTTACGAATTGTATCTTGAATATTTGAAAAATTATGTTACCAAATTTAGTTAATATAATAATATATACCCGACCGAAATTAATAAAAGAAATTATAGAAAAAACTCGGATAACCAAAGCAATGTAATTATAATACATGAGTTACATTTAGTTTACTCAAAGAAAAGAGTTCCAAAATGTATATACGATTAAATATGACAAGAATTAATATAATTATATATTTTTTAAACTCACCGCATGGACCACAGACGTTCGGATACAATTAGCGTTCCCTTTGTAAAGACAATGAAGTCTACTTTTAAAAGTAACAAGACATTTGCTTAATACACATACTTACACTAGGTATCTGATTGCTGAATCATTTGTACCATACCCATGGCTATTAGTTGTCGAGGTATTAAGCTAAAAAATATACAACAATAAAGGTAGAGAGTAGTCTATTTCGTCGAACAAAAGCTGATTATAAGTTAATCAGAATTTGAACTTAACAGCGAATGCCACGAGAAGGCCTTCTTAGATATCCAAACTGATAAAAATTTCACTTTGAATATAAAAAAGTTAGACTATATATTCGCCAGGAAAGAGGGAAGGAGCTTTAAAGAAATATAAAAATTATTAATTTTTGTTAAAATAAAACCGTAGGTTACTCATATCTTTTTACATAAATGTCTAAGTAAAAGACCAGATACTGATCTTCTATTACAAAAATTTGATAAATATTGCTAAAAATTCAAACGGTGTGTTACCTTAAGTATGGTCTTTTTTGTGGGCATCTTTTTATTATTTTGAATACCAACAAAGTAACACACCCTGAAGTTAATCAGAGGATTACGTTGCGGTATAATATGGCCTCTTTTCGTTTTTTTTTGTGGGCATCTTTTTATTATTTTGAATACCAACAAAGTAACACACCCTGAAGTTACTCAGATGATTATGTTGCGGTATAATATGGCCTCTTTTCGTTTTTTTTTTGTGGGCATCTTTTATTATTCTGAATACCAACAAAGTAACACACCCTGAAGTTAATCAGAGGATCACGATGCGGCATATTATGGCCTCTTTTCGATTTTTTTTTGGTTTGTTTTTTGTGGGCATCTTTTATTATTTTGAATACCAACAACATAACACACCCTGAAGTTAATCAGAGGATTACGTTGCGGTATCGTATGGCCTCTTTTGTTTTAGTGGATTTTTTATTATTATGAATACCAACAAAAGTAACACACCCTGAAGTTAAAGGGTACACATTGTTATTTATTATGTTACAGATAGTACACAACATAATTACTATTCATGAAATTATTAAATAATTTAGTTTTCACTTGACTTTTTATAGTAAAAATTGACAATTTTTATATTAATTAAGAAAAGGATAAGGAGAGGATAGGAGAAAATAAGAATTTGGATTGTCCTGAAACATAAAGAAAAAAATTAATATTTTATTACAAAAGATAAATTGGAATGACAAAAGTTTTAAATTTTATGCCTTTTGTATCCGAAAGGTAAAGAAGTGTGATCTTCAAAAAACTTTCTCTTAGTAGAATTAGTTTTGTAAGTTTTTTTAACAGTTTTTGTCAAAACTTCATATTCTTTTGTACGACATATTTGTTTGCTAGTTATAATCAGAGGTTCCGTCTTTTTTAACACCATTTCTTTTATAGAATTAAAGTTTATCTTTTCTGATGTTGAGTAGTTTAGTTGAATACCTTTGACTTTGCAGACAACTGATTCTGGTTTGGCGTCATTATTTGGAGAAAATATTTTGAAAGCATAATTTTTAGGACCTCCAGAGACAAATTCTGTAATGTAGCTTCCAGTACCATAAGTTTCCACTTCATCTGTCATATCGCCAAGAAACGAACCCGTAGGGATATCAAATTCTTCTTCTATTGAAGTGTATATTATAGAGTCGGTATCGTAATACAATACTCTGTTTCCTAACTGCTCCAAATAACTATAAAGTTTTAATCTAGCTATAGTTGTAACGTAAGCAGCTATGATAACGTTAGCAGTATTAGAAATATTATAAGCTTCTTCTTTTAAGCACCAATTAACAACTAACGTCTCGTCATTTACGGGTAAAACTGTATTTACATAAATAGAAGGGTTTACTAACATATTAAAAAATTCACCTGGTTCATTAAGTATAGAGGTTTGATTCTGATTTTCACGCTGAGCAAATTTTCCCCAAAAAGAGTTTAGCAATAGTTTAGCAAGCGATCGAAGACCTGGATTATCTATAATTTTTGAAAATTCTAGTTTGACATTTTCACGATTGAAAAATTCTCCAATATACTGATCTTTTTCCTCATCAGTCTTACAATTCTTCGGCCATCCCGAGGCTTGCTGTTTAATCTGAAGAAATTTGTTAATCATATCGGAAAATAATCCAGCTTGATTTGTACTAAGCTGAATAGTTTCGTAATCCCATATTTCGTATATGTTTATTATCTGATAACCTTTTTCAAGAGCTTTTACAACTTCTTCAATTACCCAAGTACCAGTTAGGGAGCGTTCATCTATGGTATGTTGACATGTGTCATCATAGCTTTGTTCACCGCAAGATCTACATAAAACAAACATTAATTTGTTGTTCATTTTCATCGGTAAAACAGGGTGATATAGATTTGTAGGAGGCAAGACACGACAATTTATAACACCAGATATTGATGTAAGAGATATATCTAAACATTCTTCTCCAACATATATATTTTTAGGATGACCTTTAGGAAACTTTCCATACTTGCAAGCCCATGGATATAGAGAGCATACATCTATATACTTAATTTTTTCACCATCTTTAGCTTTATAATATTCAACAGTGTTTCCTGTACGGCCGCCATATAGGGCATCTCTGGGGTTAAGTGGTAAAATTTGTAAAAGGGGATGATTCTCTGTATATCTTTGTACTTGTAAATTTTCCGCAAGTTGATTACGAAATTCACATTCCCACATCTGAATTACCTCAAATCCTTTATTTTGGAGATGCTCAATTTTTGCTAAAGTATTTTCATACCTAATATCCATCCATTCGGAAGAGGAATCAGGCAATACTTTATTTCTAGAATACCTATAGCACGATACACATCCGTGAAAGTAACATCCTTGAAACTCAAATATTTGGTTTGTTTCGGCACAAAATCCATCTACTTTTACACCATTAACAATAGCTTCAGAACTTTTAGCAGAATGTTGAATATTTATATTTCTTATTTTTTCTTCCCAAACCAACCACTGAATAGCAATTTTTGACTGAGTATCACGCCATCTATATCCCCCTTTAGGGATTATTGCAATAGTTTCTGGTTTCAGAAAATTACGTCTAAATACTTTACTACATGTAGATGCTATGGTTAGACATTCCGTGAATGGACAAACATTTGTTGTCTTCATCATCTGTTTACGAAATTTGAAGCATGCTTGACTTAGAATATTTACATCGGATTTACAATATTCCACAATTTCCTTTTGGAAATCAAACACATAATTTTCATCTTTTCGTTCTTGGTACCATTTTAAAAAGTTTTCTCTAGTACCTACATCGTTTTCAGGACCACTTTTCATATTATCGTAATCATAAAATTCAAGACTCGGTATTTTACCAATGTAGTTTGCGTTTTTACTACGATTAAATAAGTGAGGGAAATATCCTTTTTTTTAACTCGGTTAAACCGAAAGACTTTGGGAGTTTATTCAAAGCCATGGGAAAATAATTGAGGGAGTCCAAAAACTTGATATTTCCTACCTGCATTAAAATCGTTCTGGTTCCTCTCATTATGAGCTCGGGTTTTAAATCTGTCTTTGTTAGTATGTGATTTAACAGAAATATATTATCAAATCCGCCGCTGTTATGGCCAATAACATAAAGATTTTTAAATGCTTTGCGTAGAGTTAATAATTCTTTCATAAAACTAGTAATGACATCTTCTTGTAGAACAACTACTTTAATTCCGCAAACTTGACAGTAATATAAATTTGTCTCATTTACACAGTTAGAACATGTCTTGTTGTAAACGCATAAATTAGGTTCATGAAGACGACTAGATTTAACCTCTTCTTTCCTGTTTTTTATTAAAATTTCTTCGCGAATTGTTTCTTGTCTGGTTTCGAGATCATATGTGATAAAGAGAATATCTTTAGTCTTAGGTGATCCCGTATCAGGCTGTATATAGCATAAATGGCCCTCAGATTGTTTCTTCTGGCAAATTTTGCAATAGATCTCTCCGCATGCATGGGTCTTAAAATAAATTTTATAGCATTCAATGCATCTTTTAATTTGAGAACATACAGATTCCAAATGATTTCTGTAACAATTATCACCGTAAAACAAACGATTGCACTCAGAACATCTAATTTTTACTTCTTTATTAGGGCAAGCAGGTGTACTTCGACAAGCAAAACATACACCACCACATCTATGTTGGTTTTTATTATTGTAAGGTTGATAACATTTTTCACAAAAATATCCGCTACAAAAAGCAGACGTAACCGATGTAATTACATTGAAATGTCCTTTATGAAATAGTAAATTCAAGCAGGGCTCCTTCTTATTACCGGTAAAAATTACATCACGACCTTTTGAACCATATTTATAAACTGTAATGTTATAACCTGTTAAATAATTCTGGAATTTTTGCAATTCAAAAATTCCTGATCCATCATGGGGAATAATGATTCTGCTTTTTTCCAAAAGTTGTAAAGCTCTTTTTGTTTGAATTTTAGCAGTATCTTTAATTATTTTTTTATTTTTGTAATCAGGATCGTTATTCTTATGACTAATAGCTACAACTAAAGCCCTCGGTAAGCATAAGTTGTCGTTATTTCGAATAGAAATTATACCTTTTCTACTTTTACACTCTTCCTGAAAAGTACTGTACTGTTTTCCTTTTCCTTTACCTACAGGCATTTTCACAGATGTGGAGTTTAGACAAAATGTCTCCGTATCTAGTCCAGATGAGTTAGACTGGTAAGTAGAAGATATTTGTTCCCATATGTCATTGAAAGAAATTTTGGATGCAGGTCTAAAATGCATCCAGCCTTCTCCTCTGGCAAACTCTTTAGAGCAGAACGTAAACCCTACCTGATCATTAGGGTCTAAACCTTCTGTTGCTGTCGTTATAATTCCTTCAATGGCATCTCTGATCCATGAGGACGGCTCGGTTCCAGTAGATATCGGTTTAATTTTAAATTCGAGATTTCGAGCCTGGAGCCCAAAACGAGGACTTTTTTTGAAGGTATCTTTGATTATTAAAAACTTTTCCATTATAAATTATACTAACTTATTCAAAACTAAGTACTTCTAACAATGACTACAATAAAATTAGAACTTGGTACTGCAGTTAACTAAGTAATACTAACAAAAGTGAAAATTCTTCCTCTATTTATAACAAGATTAACAGGTCACGTGACTAAAATTCTAAATATTAGGTACTAATAAAATTTAAATTATTCAATATCAGTAAATTAAATAATCGAGAAAATTTTACGGACTTACGATAAATACTCGGGATATCTTCTATCTTGAAAACTAAGACAGTATCTGTAAGTTTAAAAATTATTGATTACCTTATAGATGTCACGAACAATACAATAAAATATAAATCTTTTTCCAGATATACTTTCTCTTTGGCGATACAAGCCAAAAACTTTTAATTATATTCGAATGAATACTGAATGATTTAACAATAATACTAGCTACAATAAAAAACAGTAATAACTACGTTAAATTTTAAAACGTATATCAAGATGTAATTTGGTAGCTCCAAGTGAAAGAGTAGATTAATAACGTTGTAATATCCAGGATGCCCTAATAATTTTGCATATTATCCGTTTTTTTTTTGTGTATTCTTTGCGTTTTCGTATTTTTTCGTGTATTGTTCGTATTCTTCGTATTTTCAGGGTATTTTTGCACTTTCCATGTATTCTCGTATTTCCTTGTATTTTTCGTTTTTTTTTGTGTTTTTGTATTTCCCATGTATATTTTGTATTTTCGTATTTCTGGGTATTTTTCAAATTTTTCGTATTTTTTGTGTATTATGCGTGTTTTTGTATTTTCCGTGTATTTTTCGTATTTTCCATGTTTTAATAATTATTTATGATAAAATATAAATTAAACAGATAATTTCGTGTGTATAACACGAAGTGGTTATATACTAATAGAAATATTTAATCTTCAAAACTGAAGTTTATACTTCACATTTTAAAAACTACAATGATATTAACATGATATATTATACATAAATACATATGTTTAGGAACCATAGAATAAAAATATGAAAATAATTTTAATTTGATAAACTGTTCTCGAGTTCTATTCTATTATAAATGGACTTTAAAGTATACATTAAAAATAGTTGATTCATATAAACATTCTATTTTCATACTCTTCATCATTGCTTTAAACGACTCGGAAATTTACATGTTTAGATATATTACCATACATTCTATAAAAATTTTCTTCAGTTATCTCTACTATATGTAGAAAGGAAAGTAATCAAAACGGAAACTTAATGTTATAAACAACTTCTGGATAAGTAAAGTGATTAAAACAAGGAAGGACTTTAAAATGTACTACTTGATAATATTTTACAAAATAGTAAAGATTTCCTAATATTTAATTGTTTCTGAATTCAAACGATTTACCGGTGTATACAATAACGGGTAATATATAGATCCCGTAGATTTCTATACTTGATTTGGTGTCCAAACATATCCCAAGACCTGCTTGGAGATTTGTGCTTACTATAACACTGGCGTGCTCGTTTATTTTATAATGAGTCTATTTTCTTTGTCAAAAGGAAATCTATAAAAAACCTAGACAGAAAAATTATATTTATACAATTTTTAATAACAAAAAAAAACAAAACATTTAATTGAAATTGTTAAGTATTCAGTATAATATATAATAATTATTCAATAAATAAACTAAACTTCTTCACTGACTATCCACACATAAAATATACAAACACAACGTCTCTTCGTTAAAAAAAATGTTTAGCACACTTTTCCAGCGTCCACTGAGTCTATATGATACGTCAAAAAAAAAACTCTCATATAAGAAAATTCTGAATAATAAATCAAGAAATTACTTCGAGTGCAGATTTTTATTTATTAACACTTCCGATTTAATCCGATATCTATTCGATTTCTTACAGCAAGGAAAAAAAGGTATTCTTTGATACGCAAGGTTAAAGACGATACCTATGTGAACAGCTGATTGACTAAAGTTGCTTGATCCAAACCAAAACATATGATAATTCTGTAGTCATATGACAAAACTTAATAAGTCCGATGTTTTGCCAACATGAGATTATTTGCTTAATATGTTATTAGTAACTTTTTTTTTCAAGTTGGTAGAGTTAGGTATGTCTATGGCATCGAGCAATAAGACAAAAGAGGGAATCTAATCGTTATAAAAAGGAGACCAAAAAAGTGGCCTCTGATGGCGGACACATCCGGAAATGCAAAGGCGCTAAATTTAAATTTTCCAACATTTGTTAACAATAGCTATAAAATATTTTTCAGACTAGAAAGTTTTAATTAAATATTAACGATAATAGTCTAAAAAGTGACATAATTGGTAAAAAACTTCAATATAAATAAAATTTCATGTGACAGTTGGGACAAACAATAACATAACCAAACTAAATTTGACTTCTTAAACAAGGAAAGAGACTGTCTATCCTTGTCTAAAGTGGCCTCTCAAGATGGCACTTCCTGTCTATCAATATGTTTACCCCTTCTACCTTTACATTCCCTCTTTTGTCTTATTGCTCGATGGTCTATGGTGAAGGTAAAATCCTTAACATTAGAATGAAAAATATATGATATGTTTGCTGTAGTACTTATTAGATAAGGCCGAGCATGATAGTAACTTGATATCTTATGTTGACAGTTTTGATATGTCTACCTACTTTTCGTTTCTGAGTTGGCAAAATATGGTATTCACTAAACAATTATCTAATATTCGTTAATAAATTTCGTTACATCGCTAGTATGGTAAGTTAAAAATCACATTGACAATTCGCATCAATTATCTTCAAAATATCAAGAATTTAGAAGGTCTTTCAACCTTTCAAAATGCCCTGCTGAAAGTTTGGCTAGATTAATATATTATATATTAGCTTTTGCCATAACTTTACAGAATTAATATTACTATTATAATTGCAATTAATAACATTCATTTGAATTATTAATCACTAATCGTTTAAGTGAACCATATATACAAATTTTTAATTCAATATATTATAGCATGTTTAATTTTGAAAAAGGTAAGGTTAGCATAGCGATCACAATACAGTTTTTTTTGTTTATTGTAACAAGGAATGTTAATAGATGAACATAATTTTTTTGCAATTATATTTAACAGAAAAATTAATACGCTCAAGAATATATTATCTAAACTCATAAAACAGGTTAACGTAAACTAAGTAGGATTAAACCAACCGTGGTAAAAATTATTTTAATAATATTGAAAGCAGTTACTTCTTACAGCGAAGAAGCATAAAAATTGAATAGAGGAATAGGAGAGAAATAGAAAAAGTATAAAAACGGAGCTCCCAAAGTGTTACACATTAACGTTTATTTATATAAATATTCTTATTCTTAAGCTTATCAGTGTTTATGATACTTAATAGTAATTTAGAAGAGAAATAACATTTAAATCCCTGAATCTTAAACTAAATATATTCAAAATCTTCAATACATAAAATGAAAAAATAATATAAATTGCATATAATTAAACTATAGGAATGGAATTCAAAATATTATAGTCGTAATATACTTTAGTTTACAATCTTGAAATTATTTATTATGTTGACACCTAAATTCAATTGTGTATCAACTCAAAAAATCTTTAATTGAGAAAAAACGCGCAAACAATTTTCCCAGTTTAATTTTAGCGTTCCACAACTTGTCAGGTAAATGTTATAAAACATGCATAATTGTTGTTCTAACCATACTGAAATCAGCTTTTATTTACTTTAAAATAACCTAATGAATGTATTTATAGAAATGTAATAAAATCTACATTTAATATCAAACTAATTCTTAATTAGCAAACAAAAAAAGATTTTGAGCAGGGCATTTTGAAAGGTTGAAAGACCTTCTAAATTCTTGATATTTTGAAGATAATTGATGCGAATTGTCAATGTGATTTTTAACTTACCATACTAGCGATGTAACGAAATTTATTAACGAATATTAGATAATTGTTTAGTGAATACCATATTTTGCCAACTCAGAAACGAAAAGTAGGTAGACATATCAAAACTGTCAACATAAGATATCAAGTTACTATCATGCTCGGCCTTATCTAATAAGTACTACAGCAAACATATCATATATTTTTCATTCTAATGTTAAGGATTTTACCTTCACCATAGACCATCGAGCAATAAGACAAAAGAGGGAATGTAAAGGTAGAAGGGGTAAACATATTGATAGACAGGAAGTGCCATCTTGAGAGGCCACTTTAGACAAGGATAGACAGTCTCTTTCCTTGTTTAAGAAGTCAAATTTAGTTTGGTTATGTTATTGTTTGTCCCAACTGTCACATGAAATTTTATTTATATTGAAGTTTTTTACCAATTATGTCACTTTTTAGACTATTATCGTTAATATTTAATTAAAACTTTCTAGTCTGAAAAATATTTTATAGCTATTGTTAACAAATGTTGGAAAATTTAAATTTAGCGCCTTTGCATTTCCGGATGTGTCCGCCATCAGAGGCCACTTTTTGGTCTCCTTTTTATAACGATTAGATTCCCTCTTTTGTCTTATTGCTCGATGCCATAGACATACCTAACTCTACCAACTTGAAAAAAAAAGTTACTAATAACATATTAAGCAAATAATCTCATGTTGGCAAAACATCGGACTTATTAAGTTTTGTCATATGACTACAGAATTATCATATGTTTTGGTTTGGATCAAGCAACTTTAGTCAATCAGCTGTTCACATAGGTATCGTCTTTAACCTTGCGTATCAAAGAATACCTTTTTTTCCTTGCTGTAAGAAATCGAATAGATATCGGATTAAATCGGAAGTGTTAATAAATAAAAATCTGCACTCGAAGTAATTTCTTGATTTATTATTCAGAATTTTCTTATATGAGAGTTTTTTTTTTTGACGTATCATATAGACTCAGTGGACGCTGGAAAAGTGTGCTAAACATTTTTTTTAACGAAGAGACGTTGTGTTTGTATATTTTATGTGTGGATAGTCAGTGAAGAAGTTTAGTTTATTTATTGAATAATTATTATATATTATACTGAATACTTAACAATTTCAATTAAATGTTTTGTTTTTTTTTGTTATTAAAAATTGTATAAATATAATTTTTCTGTCTAGGTTTTTTATAGATTTCCTTTTGACAAAGAAAATAGACTCATTATAAAATAAACGAGCACGCCAGTGTTATAGTAAGCACAAATCTCCAAGCAGGTCTTGGGATATGTTTTGGACACCAAATCAAGTATAGAAATCTACGGGATCTATATATTACCCGTTATTGTATACACCGGTAAATCGTTTGAATTCAGAAACAATTAAATATTAGGAAATCTTTACTATTTTGTAAAATATTATCAAGTAGTACATTTTAAAGTCCTTCCTTGTTTTAATCACTTTACTTATCCAGAAGTTGTTTATAACATTAAGTTTCCGTTTTGATTACTTTCCTTTCTACATATAGTAGAGATAACTGAAGAAAATTTTTATAGAATGTATGGTAATATATCTAAACATGTAAATTTCCGAGTCGTTTAAAGCAATGATGAAGAGTATGAAAATAGAATGTTTATATGAATCAACTATTTTTAATGTATACTTTAAAGTCCATTTATAATAGAATAGAACTCGAGAACAGTTTATCAAATTAAAATTATTTTCATATTTTTATTCTATGGTTCCTAAACATATGTATTTATGTATAATATATCATGTTAATATCATTGTAGTTTTTAAAATGTGAAGTAAAAACTTCAGTTTTGAAGATTAAATATTTCTATTAGTATATAACCACTTCGTGTTATACACACGAAATTATCTGTTTAATTTATATTTTATCATAAATAATTATTAAAACATGGAAAATACGAAAAATACACGGAAAATACAAAAACACGCATAATACACAAAAAATACGAAAAATTTGAAAAATACCCAGAAATACGAAAATACAAATATACATGGGAAATACAAAAAACACAAAAAAAAACGAAAAATACAAGGAAATACGAGAATACATGGAAAGTGCAAAAATACCCTGAAAATACGAAGAATACGAACAATACACGAAAAAATACGAAAACGCAAAGAATACACAAAAAAAAAACGGATAATATGCAAAATTATTAGGGCATCCTGGATATTACAACGTTATTAATCTACTCTTTCACTTGGAGCTACCAAATTACATCTTGATATACGTTTTAGGATTTAACGTAGTTATTACTGTTTTTTTATTGTAGCTAGTATTATTGTTAAATCATTCAGTATTCATTCGAATATAATTAAAAGTTTTTGGCTTGTATCGCCAAAGAGAAAGTATATCTGGAAAAAGATTTATATTTTATTGTATTGTTCGTGACATCTATAAGGTAATCAATAATTTTTAAACTTACAGATACTGTCTTAGTTTTCAAGATAGAAGATATCCCGAGTATTTATCGTAAGTCCGTAAAATTTTCTCGATTATTTAATTTACTGATATTGAATAATTTAAATTTTATTAGTACCTAATATTTAGAATTTTAGTCACGTGACCTGTTAATCTTGTTATAAATAGAGGAAGAATTTTCACTTTTGTTAGTATTACTTAGTTAACTGCAGTACCAAGTTCTAATTTTATTGTAGTCATTGTTAGAAGTACTTAGTTTTGAATAAGTTAGTATAATTTATAATGGAAAAGTTTTTAATAATCAAAGATACCTTCAAAAAAAGTCCTCGTTTTGGGCTCCAGGCTCGAAATCTCGAATTTAAAATTAAACCGATATCTACTGGAACCGAGCCGTCCTCATGGATCAGAGATGCCATTGAAGGAATTATAACGACAGCAACAGAAGGTTTAGACCCTAATGATCAGGTAGGGTTTACGTTCTGCTCTAAAGAGTTTGCCAGAGGAGAAGGCTGGATGCATTTTAGACCTGCATCCAAAATTTCTTTCAATGACATATGGGAACAAATATCTTCTACTTACCAGTCTAACTCATCTGGACTAGATACGGAGACATTTTGTCTAAACTCCACATCTGTGAAAATGCCTGTAGGTAAAGGAAAAGGAAAACAGTACAGTACTTTTCAGGAAGAGTGTAAAAGTAGAAAAGGTATAATTTCTATTCGAAATAACGACAACTTATGCTTACCGAGGGCTTTAGTTGTAGCTATTAGTCATAAGAATAACGATCCTGATTACAAAAATAAAAAAATAATTAAAGATACTGCTAAAATTCAAACAAAAAGAGCTTTACAACTTTTGGAAAAAAGCAGAATCATTATTCCCCATGATGGATCAGGAATTTTTGAATTGCAAAAATTCCAGGATTATTTAACTGGTTATAACATTACAGTTTATAAATATGGTTCAAAAGGTCGTGATGTAATTTTTACTGGTAATAAGAAGGAGCCCTGCTTGAATTTACTATTTCATAAAGGACATTTCAATGTAATTACATCGGTTACGTCTGCTTTTTGTAGCGGATATTTTTGTGAAAAATGTCATCAACCTTACAATAATAAAAACCAACATAGATGTGGTGGTGTATGTTTTGCTTGTCAAAGTACACCTGCTTGCCCAAATAAAGAAGTAAAAATTAGATGTTCTGAGTGCAATCGTTTATTTTACGGTGATAATTGTTACAGAAATCATTTAGATTCTGTATGTTCTCAAATTAAAAGATGCATTGAATGCTATAAAATTTATTTTAAGACCCATGCATGCGGAGAGATCTATTGCAAAATTTGTCAGAAGAAACAACCTGAGGGCCATTTATGCTATATACAGCCTGATACGGGATCACCTAAGACTAAAGATATTCTCTTTATCACATATCGCACCCTCAGTAATATAAGGGATCAACTCAAAATTTTGGAAAATTGAGATTTTAGATGCTATGGGCACAAAATTAAATTCTCTACCGGTTAGCGCTGACAGAGAGAGAAATAGGACATTAGTTGCTCGGTAAATATATTTGTGCCTCTCTCTTACTCTCCCCGCCAACCTATTGTTTTTACTGCTACAAGGTAACAATCAGTAACGTGTCCATAGTCGTCAAAGGCGGACTGTTCAAACGTCGTGCGATTCGTGTTTGTGCCCTTCTATGACAAAACTCCTGGTGAGTTTGTATCTTAACATTTTGTATTATATAGAACAATTTTTAGTTTAGCCCTTATATTATGTAAAATGTAATTAATAATTGGGTCTAATTCATAATAGCTCGCTATATTGCCAAAAAGTAGAGATGTTATACGGAATCATATCTTATTGGTTCATTATAGTACGTAAATTGTTTTATTGTTGATGGCGAACTTTGTAATTGGCCCTTATTTACATGAAAATTTTAACTATTTTTTTAATTGATCCGATTAAATTAACAGAAAAATAATTAAGTTGTAGTTTTAAAACAGTGTTTATTACATAGATGCAATGTATTGTTTGTAGTGTAAAATTTTTACATTTTATTTTATTATATAATCCGAGTTCGTTCCTCAGCAAGGTACGTCTAAAGCCAATATTTCCATGCCATCCTTATCGAGATGCGATGAGTTGCCATCAGTTAGATCAAGAACAGTAGGTAATTACATAATGTCTTCAATACATTCAGAGGAAAGCGACGTAGACCTCAGTGATGACGATCCCACTTACAAACAAGAACATTTTCGTCGACGTCCACGGATCACAGCAACTCTAACTTCGATTGATACAAACAATGTAACTATGACAAATGATAACATTCAAAGACAATCCAGAAAACGTAAAGCAGATCCAACCAAATAGATACAAAACACGCAAAAAATGAAACGAAACTTGGGTCAAAGCTATGTAGCTATACATTCGAAGAAATTGGTTCCTGCACGTAATATGAAACCACCTTGTGTCCAAAAATGTAGATTAAAATGCAGTGAGCGAATCGATGATTCCAAAAGGTTGAAATTATTTAGTGCATTTTGGGCATTAGGGGATAGACAATTACAAGGAATGTATGTTTTGTCTAATAGCGCACAGATTACACCTAGGTACAAGTATACCAATGCCGAAAAACCACGAAATCCAAACCATGCATTCTATTTTTCCGTAGACAACGAAAGAGTTAGGGTATGCAAAAGCTTTTTTATTAATACTATTGATATTTCTCATAAGATGATTCGAAATGTACATGAAGATAATAGAAAAACTGGGCTTCATAAAGGATGACCAACGCGGCAAACACAATAGTCATAAAAGTGTAAGTGATGAGCTTATAAATGACATCACCAACTTCATCAACCCTATACCCCGCATTGAGTCACATTATCTAAGAGCATCTACCTCTAGAGAGTACATCAGCAGTGGTAAAAGTATTGCAGAGCTCTTTAGAGATTTTGAAGTACTGCAAGAGGAAAGGTCTCGCCCGGCTGGACTATATCACACGTTTTATGAAATTTTTAACACAAAATTTAACCTTGGCTTTTATCAACCCAAAAAAGATCAATGCGATCTTTGCCTGCAGTTCCAAAATCCTACTGAACCACTAAAACAGAATCTTAGGGATCAATATCATACGCATTTGGAAGAAAAGAAGTTATGCAGGGAGGAAAAAAAGAATGACAGAAAGAACATTGATGAGTGCAATATTTGTGTATGTTACGATGTACAAGCCATTATGCAAAGTCCTAACGGTGAAACATCAGCATTCTACTACAAATCTAAATTAAATAGTTACAATTTCACTATGACGGAATTAAAAAAAATTCACGAAAACGATGTGTCAACAATGGACATCTCTAAAGGCTATGAAAATGTCCATTGTTATTTTTGGGACGAGACTCAAGCGAAAAGAGGCGCTACAGAGATAGGGAGCTGTGTTTTCCATTATTTACAGATTGTGTCTGATAAAGCTGGTGACAGGGAAGTAAATATAACATTTTTTTCCGATAACTGTTGTGGGCAAAACAAAAATAAATATCTCACATGCTTATACTTATACGCTGTTGCCAATCTAAAAATTTTGTCGTCGATAACTCACAAATATCTCATAAAAGGGCACACTCAGAACGAAGCTGATAACGTGCATAGTTTGATACAAAAGCAGATAGCTAGAGATAGGAAAACTGGCCCAATATACTCTCCTGTTCAATAAATCTCAGCAATCAAAAGAGCAAGGAAAACTGGTGCTCCATTTATAGTTCACAGTTTAACTTACAATGTTTTTTACGATCTTCAGAAATTACAAGAAAATTGGGGCTATAATTTTAATACAGATGAACAGAAAAATAATCTTGTATGGAATAGTATTAAAGTACTGAAATTTACCAAAGAAGACCCATTTTCGTTTTATTACAAGTGCTCATATAACGATGAGTTTAAAATAGTTAATGTTCGTGATAAGAGGAAGAGAATGCCAAATATTAAAGAAATAACCATGCAGAAAGCGTACCTCCAGGCACTTCCACTTCGTTGTGCTAAAAAGAATGATCTTAAGGATCTTATTAATAAACAATTGATAGATCCATACTATGCGTCTTATTATAACAACATGTTGTCTTAATATTACTAATCTTTGGGATTTCAACATTATTTTGTGTAGACTGAGTACATAGTCAAAGTACAATAATTAAGTTTTGAGACTGAATTTTATTTTTGAAGACTTTATTTTTTAGAATGAATTTTTTTGTTATGTGCAGTTTTCTAAGTTTAGAATGGAGGAATGAATGTTTTTTTGTTATGTATAATTTTTTAAGTTTACTGTGGAGATATTGTGATATACAATTAAGTAATAAGTAAACGACAATGTAAAAATTGAGGAGTTACTACTTGTAAGTTTTATTTGGAATTAAAAAGTTTAACTAATAAATGTGATAATATTAAAGCTATCTTATTATGTTTAACTCTTGTTTTGAATTTTTTTTAGATTATTGTTATATTTTGCACTGATTAATAAAGTATTACTATTATTTTACCTGATATTTTATTTATAAACAGAAACAATAAATTCAAACATCGGTTGGGATTGGTGATATAGAGTACCATTTACGATTAAAAATTAAACAGTGGCAGGTACACTAATAATATAAGGGATCAAACTTTAATAGTTCCTTATTTCTGTTATGGTTTTTTATACTATACGGGACTAACTCGAAAGTAGTTTTTTCCATTCCTTGTAATTAATAGAATTTATTTATATTATTATTTTTTCCTCATTGTAATTTTTAGTGCAGTTATCAAATAACAAATCTGCCAAATTTCATATTTATAACTTAAATAATAAGCACGTTATTTGAAAAAATAGCTGTAATGTCGGATACCAGAATCTTTAAACGCGATTTCCCACAAATCTACTTTTTTGAATTGTGCCTCTATATTACTGAGGGTGCGATATGATCTCGAAACCAGACAAGAAACAATTCGCGAAGAAATTTTAATAAAAAACAGGAAAGAAGAGGTTAAATCTAGTCGTCTTCATGAACCTAATTTATGCGTTTACAACAAGACATGTTCTAACTGTGTAAATGAGACAAATTTATATTACTGTCAAGTTTGCGGAATTAAAGTAGTTGTTCTACAAGAAGATGTCATTACTAGTTTTATGAAAGAATTGTTAACTCTACGCAAAGCATTTAAAAATCTTTATGTTATTGGCCATAACAGCGGCGGATTTGATAATATATTTCTGTTAAACCACATACTAACAAAGACAGATTTAAAACCCGAGCTAATAATGAGAGGAACTAGAACGATTTTAATGCAGGTAGGAAATATCAAGTTTTTGGACTCCCTCAATTATTTTCCCATGGCTTTGAATAAACTCCCAAAGTCTTTCGGTTTAACCGAGTTAAAAAAAGGATATTTCCCTCACTTATTTAATCGTAGTGAAAAACGCAAACTACATTGGTAAAATACCGAGTCTTGAATTTTATGATTACGATAATATGAAAAGTGGTCCTGAAAACGATGTAGGTACTAGAGAAAACTTTTTAAAATGGTACCAAGAACGAAAAGATGAAAATTATGTGTTTGATTTCCAAAAGGAAATTGTGGAATATTGTAAATCCGATGTAAATATTCTAAGTCAAGCATGCTTCAAATTTCGTAAACAGATGATGAAGACAACAAATGTTTGTCCATTCACGGAATGTCTAACCATAGCATCTACATGTAGTAAAGTATTTAGACGTAATTTTCTGAAACCAGAAACTATTGCAATAATCCCTAAAGGGGGATATAGATGGCGTGATACTCAGTCAAAAATTGCTATTCAGTGGTTGGTTTGGGAAGAAAAAATAAGAAATATAAATATTCAACATTCTGCTAAAAGTTCTGAAGCTATTGTTAATGGTGTAAAAGTAGATGGATTTTGTGCCGAAACAAACCAAATATTTGAGTTTCAAGGATGTTACTTTCACGGATGTGTATCGTGCTATAGGTATTCTAGAAATAAAGTATTGCCTGATTCCTCTTCCGAATCGATGGATATTAGGTATGAAAATACTTTAGCAAAAATTGAGCATCTCCAAAATAAAGGATTTGAGGTAATTCAGATGTGGGAATGTGAATTTCGTAATCAACTTGCGGAAAATTTACAAGTACAGAAGATATACAGAGAATCATCCCCTTTTACAAATTTTACCACTTAACCCCAGAGATGCCCTATATGGCGGTCGTACAGGAAACACTGTTGAATATTATAAAGCTAAAGATGGTGAAAAAATTAAGTATATAGATGTATGCTCTCTATATCCATGGGCTTGCAAGTATGGAAAGTTTCCTAAAGGTCATCCTAAAAATATATATGTTGGAGAAGAATGTTTAGATATATCTCTTACATCAATATCTGGTGTTATACATTGTCGTGTCTTGCCTCCTACAAATCTATATCACCCTGTTTTACCGATGAAAATGAACAACAAATTAATGTTTGTTTTATGTAGATCTTGCGGTGAACAAAGCTATGATGACACATGTCAACATACCATAGATGAACGCTCCCTAACTGGTACTTGGGTAATTGAAGAAGTTGTAAAAGCTCTTGAAAAAGGTTATCAGATAATAAACATATACGAAATATGGGATTACGAAACTATTCAGCTTAGTACAAATCAAGCTGGATTATTTTCCGATATGATTAACAAATTTCTTCAGATTAAACAGCAAGCCTCGGGATGGCCGAAGAATTGTAAGACTGATGAGGAAAAAGATCAGTATATTGGAGAATTTTTCAATCGTGAAAATGTCAAACTAGAATTTTCAAAAATTATAGATAATCCAGGTCTTCGATCGCTTGCTAAACTATTGCTAAACTCTTTTTGGGGAAAATTTGCTCAGCGTGAAAATCAGAATCAAACCTCTATACTTAATGAACCAGGTGAATTTTTTAATATGTTAGTAAACCCTTCTATTTATGTAAATACAGTTTTACCCGTAAATGACGAGACGTTAGTTGTTAATTGGTGCTTAAAAGAAGAAGCTTATAATATTTCTAATACTGCTAACGTTATCATAGCTGCTTACGTTACAACTATAGCTAGATTAAAACTTTATAGTTATTTGGAGCAGTTAGGAAACACAGTATTGTATTATGATACCGACTCTATAATATACACTTCAAAAGAAGAAGAATTTGATATCCCTACGGGTTCGTTTCTTGGCGATATGACAGATGAAGTGGAAACTTATGGTACTGGAAGCTACATTACAGAATTTGTCTCTGGAGGTCCTAAAAATTATGCTTTTAAAATATTTTCTCCAAATAATGACGCCAAACCAGAATCAGTTGTCTGCAAAGTCAAAGGTATTCAACTAAACTACTCAACATCAGAAAAGATAAACTTTAATTCTATAAAAGAAATGGTGTTAAAAAAGACGGAACCTCTGATTATAACTAGCAAACAAATATGTCGTACAAAAGAATATGAAGTTTTGACAAAAACTGTTAAAAAAAACTTACAAAACTAATTCTACTAAGAGAAAGTATTTTGAAGATCACACTTCTTTACCTTTTGGATACAAAAGGCATAAAATTTAAAACTTTTGTCATTCCAATTTATCTTTTGTAATAAAATATTAATTTTTTTCTTTATGTTTCAGGACAATCCAAATTCTTATTTTCTCCTATCCTCTCCTTATCCTTTTCTTAATTAATATAAAAATTGTCAATTTTTACTATAAAAAGTCAAGTGAAAACTAAATTATTTAATAATTTCATGAATAGTAATTATGTTGTGTACTATCTGTAACATAATAAATAACAATGTGTACCCTTTAACTTCAGGGTGTGTTACTTTTGTTGGTATTCATAATAATAAAAAATGCCACTAAAACAAAAGAGGCCATACGATACCGCAACGTAATCCTCTGATTAACTTCAGGGTGTGTTATGTTGTTGGTATTCAAAATAATAAAAGATGCCCACAAAAAACAAACCAAAAAAAAATCGAAAAGAGGCCATAATATGCCGCATCGTGATCCTCTGATTAACTTCAGGGTGTGTTACTTTGTTGGTATTCAGAATAATAAAAGATGCCCACAAAAAAAAAACGAAAAGAGGCCATATTATACCGCAACGTAATCATCTGAGTAACTTCAGGGTGTGTTACTTTGTTGGTATTCAAAATAATAAAAAGATGCCCACAAAAAAAAAACGAAAAGAGGCCATATTATACCGCAACGTAATCCTCTGATTAACTTCAGGGTGTGTTACTTTGTTGGTATTCAAAATAATAAAAAGATGCCAACAAAAAAAAAGACCATACTTAAGGTAACACACCGTTTGAATTTTTAGCAATATTTATCAAATTTTTGTAATAGAAGATCAGTATCTGGTCTTTTACTTAGACATTTATGTAAAAAGATATGAGTAACCTACGGTTTTATTTTAACCAAAATTAATAATTTTTATATTTCTTTAAAGCTCCTTCCCTCTTTCCTGGCGAATATATAGTCTAACTTTTTTATATTCAAAGTGAAATTTTTATCAGTTTGGATATCTAAGAAGGCCTTCTCGTGGCATTCGCTGTTAAGTTCAAATTCTGATTAACTTATAATCAGCTTTTGTTCGACGAAATAGACTACTCTCTACCTTTATTGTTGTATATTTTTTAGCTTAATACCTCGACAACTAATAGCCATGGGTATGGTACAAATGATTCAGCAATCAGATACCTAGTGTAAGTATGTGTATTAAGCAAATGTCTTGTTACTTTTAAAAGTAGACTTCATTGTCTTTACAAAGGGAACGCTAATTGTATCCGAACGTCTGTGGTCCATGCGGTGAGTTTAAAAAATATATAATTATATTAATTCTTGTCATATTTAATCGTATATACATTTTGGAACTCTTGTCTTTGAGTAAACTAAATGTAACTCATGTATTATAATTACATTGCTTTGGTTATCCGAGTTTTTTCTATAATTTCTTTTATTAATTTCGGTCGGGTATATATTATTATATTAACTAAATTTGGTAACATAATTTTTCAAATATTCAAGATACAATTCGTAAAGTACTTTTCAATTCAATAATCACTGCGTACTTCTTTATTATTGATATCTTTAATTTGTAAATCAAAATAATTTTGTTTAGCCCTACAATAGACTAGAAACGTATAATATACGTTTCGTATTATTATTATATTATAGTTTAATAGTATTTATAACAATCGTAAAGAGATATTTATTTAAAGTTTAATTATTGATCAATTGTTGTTTTGTGTACCTCGTATAAAGTTGATGTATTTTTATATTGAAGGTTAACGACCTTCAGCTAATGACGATCGTAAAACCGCTCTATATAAGCAGGTGTTTTTAGATTAAATCCGCGAGTTAAAATTTATAAATATAATTATCAGTCTTATACGAGAATTAGGTAGACAAGAATAATCATGTCATCTAATTAAATATTATGTTATTCGAAAGAAATAGTGGGTACATATGAGTGAGGATTCTTGACGTCACGTTTGTATGCGATCCGAGGTTTATACGCACCGGTTGGGGTATATTGGTGCTGGTCGAAAAAAAGTTCCCAGCACCAAGTATCCCATCCTCTACTTAACGCGTTATTTTGCTTAACTAATATTGCCTCAGTTTCCGTCTAAATAGAAAACATTTTATTATTAATAAAAATAAATGCAAAAACTTGTATTTTTGGAACTCTTTTCTTTGAGTAAACTAAATGTAACTCATGTATTATAATTACATTGCTTTGGTTATCCGAGTTTTTTCTATAATTTCTTTTATTAATTTCGGTCGGGTATATATTATTATATTAACTAAATTTGGTAACATAATTTTTCAAATATTCAAGATACAATTCGTAAAGTACTTTTCAATTCAATAATCACTGCGTACTTCTTTATTATTGATATCTTTAATTTGTAAATCAAAATAATTTTGTTTAGCCCTACAATAGACTAGAAACGTATAATATACGTTTCGTATTATTATTATATTATAGTTTAATAGTATTTATAACAATCGTAAAGAGATATTTATTTAAAGTTTAATTATTGATCAATTGTTGTTTTGTGTACCTCGTATAAAGTTGATGTATTTTTATATTGAAGGTTAACGACCTTCAGCTAATGACGATCGTAAAACCGCTCTATATAAGCAGGTGTTTTTTAGATTAAATCCGCGAGTTAAAATTTATAAATATAATTATCAGTCTTATACGAGAATTAGGTAGACAAGAATAATCATGTCATCTAATTAAATATTATGTTATTCGAAAGAAATAGTGGGTACATATGAGTGAGGATTCTTGACGTCACGTTTGTATGCGATCCGAGGTTTATACGCACCGGTTGGGGTATATTGGTGCTGGTCGAAAAAAAGTTCCCAGCACCAAGTATCCCATCCTCTACTTAACGCGTTATTTTGCTTAACTAATATTGCCTCAGTTTCCGTCTAAATAGAAAACATTTTATTATTAATAAAAATAAATGCAAAAACTTACTGATTGTCTTTTATTAATTGGTTTTCGCGATAATATAACGATCGTGAACTAGATCGTCGGACATCACTCACGATAAATGATATCGTTAATTAACTTTTAATTAACTTAACTATTTGTTGATAAGACAGGTCTCAAACACAACCTTACCGTTCAGCAGTCAAATGAATTCTCCAATTTTATATGAAGAAAAGATTTTTTAATTCCTTACTTAAATTATAAAAACTATTCACGAAATTATAATTCCTTACTTAAATTATAAAAACTATTCTCGTCAATACCTACAAATTTTGTAAGTGAGTTTTTAAGATGTAACCACAAACAATAACCACGTGTTTTTCACTCAACGCGCAACGAAACAAAACAATGAACGGAATTTAATATTTGATTATAATATGAGAGAACGTTAATGTTTGGAGCTGTTAGTTTTACACGGACTTAAACTACAATTGTCGGCTTACATAGATAGAGGAATACTGTCCTAAATCCAAATTAGGATTATATGCATCTAAGGATATACGGACTTGAGACAATATTAGTTTAACTATTTTATTTTTATATTTAAAATGGACTTAGTACTAGCCAATAATTTGACAGTTTATTATTGTCAATTAGGAAAAATATTTTTGTGATCATCCTCATCAAAAACACGTGCTACGGCACTAGGCGGTCAATATGTTTCCAAAGAAATCTTAGACTTAGCCATAACAGAGTTAAAATTGTGTGTTAAAATGCGATGTATACCAAAAGTTAAATTCTAGAGCTCGATTTAAGCATACAATATTTAGAACAAGTATAACTCGAAAGGCCTGTTTCTTCTATGATATTAGCCTCCTGCATTGTTTTAATTGTCAACGCAACATCTCTTCCTTGGTATTCCAACACTTCGACCTTTGAGTAATTTGTCTCAAACTATTCTTACTATCACATCTTCTGCTATTCTACAAATGTGTTTGTTTTATTTCTATTTTGACTTTGTTACCCACATATTTATATCTGCTACGTACATTTCTTATGTTCTTACGTCTCTCTTTCTCCAGTAGGCTCTTCCTCTAAATGTTGTATGCTCGTAAAAACTAATACAACTGGAAACTAAAACAACGTGAATATAAGAGATTCTACATGTTTAGATAAATGTCGATTATTACAGCTGATTACGCAGAAAAACGTTCGGAAAAAGTGGAGCAAAGGAAGGAAAATGATGTCTTGATTGAAAAACTTAAAAGAGTGGTTATAGAAACAGAAATAGAAATATGCTTTATTGTCACTGAAACTTGTACAATTTTATGGACAAAGCTTACAAATAGAAAAACAATAATAGGTACCAGTTTAAAATTTACTGAAATTATATAAATTGTCAATATAACAAAATAAAAGATAATAAAATAAAATACATATCCATTTATCATCATCATTGGCTCCACAACCTATGGTGGGTCTTGGCCTGCTCAAGGATAAGTCCCCATTCTCTCCTATTCTTCGCCTTGACTTTCCAGTTTCGTACTCCCAACATTCTCAAGTCTTCCTCCACCTGATCCTTAAATCGTGCTCTGGGTCTGCCTCTCCTTCTCACTCCATCATTAATTCTCTTTAGGTGACCTAACCACCGCAGCCGGTTTATTTTAAACCAGGACCTAATAATATCTGGTTTGTCATACAGGCGGGAAAGTTTGAAATTATAGCGTCTGCGCCATAATCCGTAGATAATCCCTCCTGTACTCCTCCATAGATATGCCGGAGGAGTTTACGCTCAAAGCATCTTGGGATGAGCTTGACAAGAGATCTGTATATCACTAGTTTCGTTCTTTTTGTAAGTAGGCTTGTTTAATAGTAAATTTTTTAATCCATAATAGGCTCTATTTGCCAGATATATCCATCTGTTAATTTTTGCACTTACTGCATTATTCTGATTAATTTCTAAACCTAGGTATATAAACTCTCCTACTCCTTCGAAAGTATATGTTCCTATCGTTAGATCTTTGGGTTGTGCTGCTTGTATATAATTTAATACTTTCATATACTTCATCTTACTAGTGTTAACCTCTAGTCCCATTCTTTTTGTTGCTGCTTCAAGCGCATTGAATGATTCGACCACGTCCGCCTTTCTTCTTGCAATAATGTCGATGTCATCGGCGTACGCTAGTAATTGTACGCTGCGATTAATAATAGTTCCTCTGGTTGTTATTCCAGATTCTCTTATCGCTTTATATTATTATCGCTCTTATCCATTACAAAATTCAAATAAATTGCAAATATCATAATAAAATCTTAATTACTTGCACAGGTTCTGTAATTTCTCAGCTATTAGTTAAAAAATCTCTTCCACTGAATAATATATATGGTCTTTCAGATAAATGGGCTTTTGTAATTTTACATAACTTAAGGAAAGAAGTTGCAGATTTAAGTGAGATGGTTGCATAATTTTTTTGTCAAATATAAATACATTTCTTTACTAAATCGGGACGGGATCGGTAAATACACATCAAAGGTTGAATTTCTGGTGGACTAGTCATGATTAAGTCTTGCTGGAAAAACATGATGTTTACGGATTACGTAAATTGTTTCTAAAATAGATAAAGAGGGAAGAGTTAAAATCCGTAATTTTTTAAGTACTTCTGCAATGTGTTATTCTAAAAATAACATCAGATTGGGCAACTATAGTAGAACCCCAAAAAGGAAGACCATATCGAATATGAGACTCAAATAAAGAAAAATATGTTCTTATTGCATAGCTGGCTGTGACTAGTTTCTGACTTAACAAATCGATATAAAGGGACAATTTGAGGTTGCCGTTTATAAAAATGCTTAGAAATATTATCGAATCAATAATACCGATTTGATTGAAGAGCTCCTTTATATTATATTGCTACTGTTTTATCCACGTTAAAAAAGAATCCATTAGATTCGGACCAAGTTTTTATTTTAAGTCGATCAGAAGCTCTAGTTGCATGAAGAGTTGCAATATTAGAGTTCCTGCAGGTAATACTGGTATCATCAACAAAAAAAAAAGATATTTTTATATCGATTGTTAAGTTACTGATGTCATTTATACAGATAAGGAAGAGTAGAGGACCCAATGCTGGATCTTGTGGTACTCCACATACAATATTTTTGTGACCAGACTCAGTATTTGCTCTAACTAGTTGTTTTCTATTTCTCAAGTCAGATTGAAACCAATTCAAAGAAATACCTCTAATTCCGTAGATATTTAGTTTTTTTTTTTCAAAATGTCGTAATTTACATATTCAAAAGCTTTAGCATAGCAAAAAAACAGTGGCAGTGTAAATATTATTCTTTGGTTCTTGATAGACCTCATGTATTACAGAAAACATAGCATCACTGGTACATTTATTAGATTAAAAGCCGAACTGACTTTGTGATCAAATGTTGTTTTTAACGAGGAATGACGTAAGTCGGACGTTTTTAAGTCTATCAATAATTTTGGATAGGACCGGTAGTAAGGCAATAGGTCTTTAGTTGCAGACATTCTATTTTTCGCCACTCATATAAAAAGATATAATAATGGTTCTTTAGGTTCTTTAGGCTCTCTGAAAGTATATCTTTTTTATAGGAATCATTAATTAATAAGACAAGGACTTCTAACACATTTTTTTGAAGATTTAAGAAATTTTTTATAGATAGTCCACCAGTACTAAAGAAAGATTTGCTTTTGATACTACTGATTGTTTGGGAAAGTTCAGACGTATCAACTGGTCTTATATAGAATGAATTTGAGACCTTTTTTGAATTGGGGATATAGGAAATGGGATCTTGTGGCGGCAAAACAGTTGATGTTACATTTTTACACACATAAACGAAGTATTTATTTAGATTTTCAGGGTTTAGAAGAGAAAATGTTTAAGCTGTGTTAGTTTTATTTCGAAGATCGTTTATTATGGACCAAGTTTTCCTCGCTTTTTTTAGAGTTTTTTAGACGATTCTCATAGTACATTTTTTTAGCTGTTTTGATAAGTTTTAGATAGGTTTCTTTTGTACTTGGAGATATATTCAGTGACAGGGACGTTGGTAGTAAATTTATTGATGTACAGTAGTAAATGATCACAACTTCGAAGTGGTTAAAAAATTTAAATATCTAGGAGCAAAAATCACAAATGACAACAAATTAGAGCGAGACGTTGAAACGAGAATAATGGCAGGAAATAGATCTTTCTTTGCATTGCAACATCTGATGAAGTCAAAACTTCTTTCACGATGTGCAAAGATTCGGATATATAAGACCATAATACGACCAACAGTCGCGTATGAAAGCGAAACATGGACGATAACAAAAATAGAAGTAAATAAATTGCTGTTATGGAAACGTAAAATTCTTCGAATGATATATAGCCCTTGCGGAGACAGCGTGACAAACGAATGGAGGGGCAGATACAATAACGAGCTAGAGTCCCTATTCGGAAAAGAAAATTTAGTCAGATATAAAGGTCAATAGACTCAGATGGGCAGGACATGTGATACGCAATAACGACAATCGGCTTATAAACAATGTGTTCGGGGAAAGGCCAGATGAAAGAAGGTCTGTAGGGCTGCCTAGAAAAAGGTGGAAAGATGCAGTCAGAGAAGATCTAGAGAAGATGGGAGTGCGACAATGGGAATTACTGCCACAGGACCGACAAACATGGAAAGCAATAGTAAACGCGGCAAAGACTCACGAAGAGTTGTAGCGCCATAGATGATGATGATGTAAACGCATATTTTTAGCTAATAGGTGAATATCGTTGGTAGTCCAGTAGTTTGTGAAGTTATGACTTAATTGTAATTAAAGGAGATGCCTTATTGAAAATACAATTAAGCCTATCTAAAAAGTTCCTAAAATTATAGTCTACATCCACAGAGGAAAAGTGCGACCCAGACGTCAAGCACACATTTTGGAATCACAAATTTGAATCGTAAATGGGAGCACAAATCTGGTTCGCTTACAGTTGAATCCAACTACTCCGAACAGCAATTTCAAGAGTTAAAACTACTACGATGATACCGACTTTCGTAACGAAGATAACATCGGACGAAGAACAATAAACTACAATTATGCTGGTCACACTTACCAGCATTTAATTTATGTTTAACAGTATCACGATTTATACTTCCAGTACATCTGATTTTTTGTATTTGATTCTGAGCTGTTTGCAATTCGCAGAAATTGCACAAAATGATTATTTTTAATGTTCATGAAAAGTATGCAGACTAATCGAATAAGATTAGATATTCCTACTCTTTTTATTGTTTTAGGTGATATTATAGCATGGAAATAAAGTATTTCCTGTATATAATTCCCGTATATTATAAAATCATCCATTTGTATGTGACATTATGCAGCGTTCTGGAGAAATATTTCACTGATAATTGCTTTACCGCTATTTTTTCTCTTTAAATAAAGTGAATGAACAAACATATTGATAGTTACAATAATTAAAAATCAAAGTCATCCCAAACGCCACACCAAACAAACGGAAAATCACATTAATTAAAAGTAAAACCATACAAATGTAATCGATACTTATAATCGTATTAAACAAGCTCTATTTGTATCCAGTCAATCACAATGAAATTGTAAATAGGAAGATTATTTGCAAAAAAATAAATAAAAGCAGTAATTTGAAAAATATCAGGTGCATTGAATAATATCGTTTATGCATTAAAACTCAAAACCTACATAATATTAATTGGTTATAAAGTTATCTAAAAAACTACTTCAACAATAATATAGAATACCAATATAGCTACAAAAATAATAAAAAAGGATAATTATTGATTAAAAATTTCATTAAACAAAATACATCGAAAAACGTTTCAAGAAATAATGATATTACAGTACAAATAGTTAGGTGGTACAGTACTCGACAGTAGACTAGCGCGAAGTTTCGTACTCTGCTTTCTGTAATTTTAAAATTTATTGAAGTACTTTTATTATTTGTTTTTATTTATATTTTAAACAAGTTATATTATATACTTATTCACTTCTAAATGACCTGTCAAATTCGAACAAAATATTAAATTATTAATAAATAGTTATTTAACCAACAAGTGTATTAAGGGCGATTAACAATTGAGATATTTTAACGCGTGAGCCGAGCGAGCTCGTTAATGTTCGAGATTGTTAATCTCCATTTTAATTCACGAGTTCATTACAAAACTTTTCTGTCGATCGTACTTTTCAGAAATAAAGATATTTTAGTTTAAATTTTTATTTGCTTAACGATAAACAACAATTTTTTCAGCTTTCAGCTTTATTCAAAGTTTAATTTTCCTTAGTGGTAGTTTTATTATTGAAAACAATATTCGAAATAGTACAATAATTACTGAAATTAAAGGAAGGTATTGATAAATGAATATCTGCTGTATAGCATTTTGACAAATTTATCTTTAAGTCTTCTTGGGACTCTGTAAATTCTGCGATAAAAGAAGAAGCTGTGGTGCTGAAGGAATTACTTTGACAAGGTTTAGTGGTATTTTGTCCCAAGGGTTTTTCAGCCGTCTCAAATATATTCTGCATATAATTATCTATATCACCTCCTGCTACAATAGTCGATTTTCAGCCACCTAGTCTTTTAATAGCTTAAAAGTCTTCACCACTGTCAAACAGTATTGAGGCAGAGGAACGTCTAAAAAAATGTCCAGTGTAGAGATGCGGGTGCTCTAATTTTAAGAATATAGTAATAAAGGAAGGATAGGAAGGACTACTGTAGTAAAGTGACTAGTGATAAGTCTAGTAGTTTCTAGGGACTCGGGAGACTGAGAACCCGGAAGCCCTGAAGAAGACATCAGAGAGGATGTCGAAAGCTCGGCCCAATGGTTATCGACGTGGTTCAACCCTGAAGATTGGTGAGTTTAATATTAATTTTTATAATAGTATTAATCTTAGCTCTAGGTTTAATTGTACTAACCGCAGAAATCTTTCCGAACACATATATATATATATATATATATATATATATATATATATATATATTTATATATATATATATATATACAGCGTAGTCCTTAAGTGATTGTACAAAAAGAACCGGTAGATTCTACATTTTAAAATATTACGATTTATGCCACCTTGCTGAATAAAATGTTGATATTAAGTAAGATAGAGGGTGTTAAAGTGGGAATTTAAAAATTTAGTTTTCGCTATAAGTTTTATGTTTGTACACATTTATGTATAAACATTTACAACTGGGTGATCTTTCTTAATATTAACATTTTATTCAAGCAAGTTGGCTTAAATCTTAATATTTTAATGCGTAGAATCTGCGGTTTCTTTTTGTACAATTACTTAAGGACCACCCTGTATATATATATTAATTTATTTTTAAAGCAATAAAAAACTGTAAGTTTAATACTATAATAATAATAATAAAAATATAAACATACTTTTGAGCATTTAAAAGAATTTGCGAATCAAAATTTTATTATGAACATTTCATAGCCAGCAAGAGACTATTTATAGAAAAATCGATATGCGTACCTAATAATTTAGATTTTCGATTACTGGACATCTTGCGTAGACATCTTGAAAATATTTTATAATCTTAAATTATACGATGTGGTATATAATCAATAAATATGAAAATTCAGTGAAATTGGAATATATTTTTATAATAAGCAGCTAGCGCTTTATAAATTATCTTTTAGTAAATTACATTGACAAGGACGTCTTGTTATTTTCAAGGTTTAAATTAGGAAAATATATACCATAACAAAAACCTACATACTCGTAGAATACAATGAGAAGTAAACATTACATAGTACAAGGGTAGCCAATAAATGATATGTTTATACCATACTACTTCCATTGATAAACCATTTAAGATAGCGATATATATATATATATATATATATATATATATATATATATATATATATACATACATATATACATATATATATATATATATATATATATATATATATATATATATATATATATATATATATATATATATATATTGAAAGGAGTACGACGGTCTAAATTTAAATACACAATGCAAGTGAGACTAAAATCTCACTGCAAATGAGGATATCGGTCAAGGAGAAATAAAAAATGAAAAAACTATTTCAATCTTTTAAGGAAAAACGTTTTTTGCAGTATTTCTACACTTCTTTAGTTCTAATGATTGTAAAGTCATAAAGATGTCAAACAATGTCAACTGCATACGTGTAGTACAAACATTAATATAAAAACTACAATAAAAATACAGTAAAAACTCATTTTTTTAAATTTATACAAACATTAAAAAACATTCACGTTCCGACTTGTGGTACCACTTAGTAGGACTACTAGTTGGAGGTTCGTCTCCACTCACGCTCCGACTTTCTATCCAACTAGCGGTCCAACTTCATTCTAGTTTGTTTTCACGATGGTGTACATCGCTTAATCAAAAAATGTATCAAATAAACAGTACGCAAAATATAATTAGTGGATGGAAAATGGCAGCATTGTGCTTGTTATTCTTATATGTATGTTATGATATGTATGTTTAAAAATTAGGTTTCGTTTCTCTAGTTATTTGTCTAGGGCTGAACTAATTAATTTTTTCAACTCTTGATTTTTATGACTATTTAAGATGTAGGAACAAATTATAGTTTTTAAAGATTTGTGTAGGTATAAAATCTATATTTTATTTGTTTTAAACTGGAGCTGGGATTTATTTTGTTGTGTGTGTGTCGTATATTTTTAAAAGGAATAATTTTTCGTGCAATAGAAAGTTATTTTCTATTATTTTTTTGCGAACTAGGGATCTTTTGCTACAACTATAATTTAACTTTCATTGTTTGTTGATAATTCTTCCGTAGCCAATCCGGAGTATCGGAAATTTACCTGTATGGGAATGTCCGAAATAGATCTACAGAAAGAAAAATGATTTGCCCTAACAAAAAGGTAATTTTCGTGCAATTGAAAGTTTATTTTCTATTAAATATTCGCGAACTAGAGATCTTTGCGTAAAGTATTTCATAGAAATCTCATACGTAACAGGTGCCGAAGGTCAACTGACTGAGGAAATTTTCGATCCAACCTGTGATCCGACTTCCAACTTCACCATTCACGCTCCGACTTTGTCGCCAGTCGGAAGTCGGATCTTCAAGTCGTCCCACTAGTCGTACCACTAGTTGTCCAACTAATCCAACTAGCCCACTCACGGTCCGATTTCAGATCCAACTGCAGAAGTTGGACCACTAGTCGTACCACAAGTCGGAACGTGAATGGCCTGCATAAGACAGGCCATTCACGTTCCGACTTGTGGTCCCACTTAGTAGGACTACTAGTTGGATGTTCGTCTCCACTCACGCTCCGACTTTCTATCCAACTAGCGGTCCAACTTCAGTTCTAGGATGTATCGAATAAACACTACGCAAAATATAATTAGGAGGAGAAAAATGACAGCACTGTGCTTGTTATCTTTATATATATGTTATAATAATTTAAAAATTAGGTTTAGTTTCTCTAGGTATTTGTCTAGGGCAGAACTAATTAATTTTTTCAACTCTTGATTTTTATGACTTTTTAAGATGTAGGAAAAAATTATAGTTTTTAAAGATTTGTATAGGTATAAAATCTATATTTTATTTGTTTTAAACTGGAGCTGGGATTTATTTTGTTGTGTGCGTGTGTCGTATATTTTTAATAAGAATAATTGTTCGTGCAATTGAAAGTTATTTTCTATTATTTTTTTGCGAACTAGGGATCTTTTGCTACAACTATGATTTAATTTTCATTGTATGTTGATAATTCTTCCGTAGCCAATCCGGAGTATCGGAAATTTACCTGTATAGGAATGTCCGAAATAGATCTGCAGAAAGGAAAATGATTTGCCCTAACAAAAAGGTAATTTTCGTGCAATTGAAAGTTTATTTTCTAATAAATATTTGCGAACTAAAGATCTTTACGTAAAGTATTTCATAGAAATCTCATCCGTAACAGGTGCCGAAAGTCAACTGACTGAGGAAATTTTCGATCCAACCTGTGATCCGACTTCCAACTTCACCATTCACGCTCCGACTTCGTCGCCAGTCGGAGGTCGGATCTTCAAGTCGTCCCACTAGTCGTACCAATAGTTGTCCAACTAATCCAACTAGCCCACTCACGGTCCGATTTCAGATCCAACTGCAGAAGTTGGACCACTAGTCGTACCACAAGTCGGAACGTGAATGGCCTGCATTAACAAGAAAACAATATAATATAATACAATATTTTCTATTCTATCGCCCATGTACAATATAACGAAACATAAAGCCATTAGAAAAAGTAACATGTTTTAATTAGAGCTAAGTAAACAATTTAAAAAAATTAAAAAAAGGCATGGCAAGTAAAAGAAAAACCAAAATTATTATGGCTTTCTATCTATGGAAATCAGACTTTGTACGAAAAATTAACTAGATAAAGAAATACTCGTTTAAGCAGGACAGAATAGAAGTCAATTTTTTTATAAATCTGATTAAAAAGGAAGGTTGGAAATAAAGGTACCGCTGACCATTGACCTCGAAATTGTGTTGGAAAACCAACATCGAGCTAGAATTTATGGAGAGGGCATCCCGTGACTAAAAACGACCTCACTTCGGCCATATTGTTAATATTGTTTTGACACTTTTGACAGATCGTATATATTTGCTTACAGTTGTTGTTTTTCGAATATTTTAGTTTTATAATACTTTTATAGAAACTGTAATAATGTATTGTGCTAGCGCATAATAATGGTTTATTGTTCTCAACGTAGTTGCAGTAGCAGAAGCAATGTTAATAAACAATTATCAGGAATATTGTTCCACAGGTTAGCATGCAAATATGTAAACAAAGTAATGGCCCGTAATTCAGAGAATAAATTAACCCTCCGTTAGTCGCTATCGGTCTCACACACCGACGACAACATTATTCATTCGGTATTTACAAATAACTGTTATTTTTCTATAGCCACTTTCTGTACCTCTCCCTATCAACTAAACTCGTGTTAGTGTACATTCTTACATTCCTGGGTACAGTCGTGTGAGTTTTATAGTTATTTTCGGTGCCAGAATCCGTAGCGACTAACGGTGTAGCTATTATTTGTTGCAGAACTTGCAGAACAGGTAAATATTTATCATCTTATTATTACATTTTATCGGTAAGTTTTTGTCAATTCTTATTTATAGATGTCCTTTGAAGCCGAAGAACTTTGATTCCAACGCTTGTTGGAATTATGGACATGATTCCTACCGACGATGAAAATTATTTTGACGATGAGGAAAGTGAAAGCAAAATAGATCATATTGAGGTGGTGATGGTGGAAATGAATCGGAACAAGATGTGACAGATGAGAAAAAAGAAAGTGGAAGTAATACCTTAGCGTTTATTGAAAAATATAGCGTTACTAGATGAAAAAAGGCTATTCCACCGTAAAATGTTAGAACAATACAAGAAAATTATATAGTACGTAACACAAACTAATGTTTGTATTCTGAGAACCATATCCGATGTGAAAATTAAACCATCAATAAACCTACCTTAACTTTTAATTGTGGCTTATTATCATTTAAACAGTAATTACTTTAAAATGCCACAAGAAAATAGCTTCAGAACAATATTCACAATATATTGTTATCCTAGTGTTTTTTATTTTGTATCTGTTTTTTTTTTCAATAAAATATTTTTAAAAATATTTTTTAGTTATTTCTATAAACAATATAAAATATTTGTATGAATTTTATATTAAAGACAATATTTTTTAATTGTCGGTCTCAGACACCGTAGCGACTCTTGATGCTCAGTTTTTCCTAGCGACTAACGGAGGGTTAATAGTATTTGGCTGTATTTATTTATCTTTATGTATAATATATCGTGTTTTTAGTGTTTACCGCGGGATAAATAAAACATAGTTTATTAAAATTTTTTGCACTTTTTTAGATTATAATTAAAACTTCTGAATAACTAGTCATATTTGTATAGTAGCTTTAATATTATTGAGTCTGGCCCTGATCTCACTGCCATATTGGTATTATCGTTAGCCACACCTACCTACGCCGTTTTTAATACATACGTTAATATGCTCATAGCTTCTCCATAGATTCTAACTCGATGAAAACCTAGTATTAGTGAATGTTAATGAACTGTAATGTGATATGAAATTATTTAATTTACCATGAGGTTCCTTTTGGAACCCATTTTACATCGGATGTGATGTGGGAAAATGACTGAAGTTCTCGTTGAAATGAATATAGTGATTGAGTTTAGAAGTATCAAAGTAGAACCGACTACTTTTTTCCATAGAGGACAAAAACCAAAAATTTAGGCCATGTCTTAATCGGATTTGGTTGTACATAAGTTAAGTTAATGAAATATAACATTTAACCAAAAGGATTTTAAAGATTATTCAACAGCAAGGAGCGATAAAATGATGCTGAGATTATCGATGTCAGTACGTTTGTTCGTGGAGTTTTTTTCCTTAATATGTGACACATTTTCTGGAAGGATCTCTTATAGAAATTATCCTCAGTTCTTAGAAATTTATTATTCTCAAAGTCGATTTGGTGGTTAAGAGAGATAGAGTAGGTACTAAGAGCACAAGAGTTCTTGTTGCATCTGATATCGCTTTTATGAGTTATAACACGCCCTTTAAGGGTTTTTTTTTTGGTTTGGCCAATATACTTTAAATGACAGGAATTGAATTGAAGAAATTGCATGGAATGTTGTATACTACATTTGATTTCTCCCAAATATCTAAAGGTGTTTTAGTACGTGAAAAGAGATTTCCAACTGTTTCACAATTTTTAATGCCTATTTTAGTAGATAGGGGTTTAAACAATTTAGTAAGTTGCTCTGTAATTTCGTTTCAGTCGCTGAAAAAAGATATATATTAATAAGAAAAGTTGGATAAGAATTCCCAACTAATATAGTTTTGATTATCTGAGTGGCTTCCCTTCGGTATAAAGGATGTGACAACTTGTGAGTCCTTAAGGCTAATCCCTGTACGAGGTTGTGTCTTGAAACTTTTAGGATGAAAGGAATAATAATTAATTAAGCGATTGCTAGCAACGCTCTTTCTAAACCATTTGGTTCTTAGGATGTTGACAACACCTCGTACAATTAACATGTCAAGGAACGGAATGGTGTTATTTACCTCTATCTCGCATGTGAACTGCAAGTAGGGATTGTATTCATTGAAAACAGAAAGGGTGTGAGTAATTTATTCAGTGGGTACGGCCAGGATCAAGTCGTCAACATACCTCTTAACAAAAGGAATGTTGAATGTTCGAATAATTAAACTTTGAGGGTGTACAAGGCAACTATCGAACACGGTGATTAATTTAATCTTGCCCAAGTACTTTCGATCAATAGATCATCTTCAGGGGCATTTCGTCAATTGTGGCCTATCCGACATAGTAGAATGTCATAAATGTAAAATCTGGACATAACAATACAAAATACACTACACTAAGACAAACAAACACTTTAAAATTTATATGGAGAAGCTACATATTGTGAAGAAGCCGGAGACAGAATGATTCTGTCTGATGATGAGTGGTCCAAATCCTTGTTCCTTGTAGACTATACTGTTTACTCGTAGCCGCTCCCTAGGTAATCAGCAATCTTACAACAAGTTATTGCAAGTTTATCGTCCTTAATGATCTCCTTCAAATGCACGAATTGTTCAAATTATGCTAGCTTCTTCTTCTCTCAATAAACTGAATCTCTCGTTGGCCTGAGTGAAAACTGACTCTTGGAATATCTGTTCTTTACGATAAACAATCTCTCGTTGGCCTGAACAGTGACTCTTGGAATATAAGTAGAAAATATAACTTACAATCTTTTACTGGATCAGCTTCTGTCAGATACACTAACTACACGAAAACTCACAAACTTTCACTGCTACTGCTTCCTACCTCTGGGAAACTACCCGAGAACAACGGCCGTTCGCCTTGCACCCTTGAAAACCAACTGACTATCTTTTTTCTTCAAAAACTAACTAAAGTCTCATTCTCAAACCAAACCTCCCACCTTTTCCAATCTCATCCAATCAAAACGCGTCATACATCTCCCATTTCTTCATTTCGATAACACACAATTTTTTTACCTACAATTATAAAATTTCCTAAAACTTGATTACAAAATAATATTTTCCTACCAATTCTTAAAAACTAACAAAAACATATCTTTCTAAAATCTATTCTATTGTCCTAATTACTGCACAACATTTATTTGGAAAAACCGCTTCAATTGTCAATGGATTTCACTTCAGCTTATTCACGTCATACAAATATATTTAAACAAAGAAAATAATTTATGCATATCTTACGTTTTGTTAAATACAGGTAATCCAAAATTAAAAGACTTTCATTCTTCGAAATGTTTGTAGTTTATTGATTCGACTTATCTGAATTATTTTAATTATTTGAACTTTGAAATATTTTTAAACAAACCGATATATTCTTGATTTTACATATCATAACAATATATATATATATATATATATATATATTTATATATATATATTTATATAAATATATATATATATATATATATATATATATATATATATATATATATATATATATGTATATAATAAAATTAATAAATATATGTAAATACTCTTTTCTTTTTGGGTGTGGTAGTCAATAAAAAATAGAGCTTTGCTAAGGCGTACTATTTATTCTGAATCCAAGCTTTCGGTGGTTTTTTGCCACCTTTATCAAGGTCTACAAAGAAAATTACTATGTTGTAACAATTTGAATGATGCAATAAAAAAGCTATAAAAACTTACCCGAATGTAAGATTCGTGGCATAAACAACAACGTTAAATAACATGATATGTACTGAATTGCAACTAACCATAAAAATGTTACTGTTTAAAAAGACACTTAAAAATTAATACATACGTTAAAAAGTTAAAAAACACAAAATGAAGGACGACATGTTGAAACAGTCGTCGTTGCAAACTTGATTCCAGTCACATTTCACGAGCAGAAAGAGAAAGTGGGAGGACAATTATTGTTTACATAGTTCGAAGAAAATACAAAAAACAACTTTCAAAATAATATCTAACAAAATATCGTTTATGAATTTTGAGTACTACCAACTGTATTACCAACTTGTAATTGAGAGGGAAATTAAAAATATTATTTATAAAATAAACAATAAAAAGAAAATAGTATTTAGTAAATAGGTTTAGAGAAAACAAAACTGAATTCATAACTGAAGTTTGATCAAAAAAAAAAAATTAGCAATTAATAAAGAAATTTAAAAAAGGAAACTCTGAGATGTAAAATAGCTTAGTCAAAAGTCAATATAAAATTGTAAATTTTGCTAAGATTCTGGATCTCTGATCTTTTATTCAGATTGTTATTATCACTCTTGCTGATATGTATCACCTCTAAGAAAGTTCTCTTAAATTTATTTTTATCTCTGGCTAATATTTTTACATTGTTGAAATCTATCTTATGGTCTAGATCGATAGTATGCTCTGCCAAGGCACAAGTAGGTTTGTTTAATCTACAGTCGCTCTTACGAAAAATGATACGACTAGACAGATTCCTTCCAGTTTTACCAATGTACGTGGATGGGCATTCAGTACATTGAATGCAATAAACAACATCTGTAGTCTCTACAGTAGTTAGGGTTGTTTTGTTTTACTATACAGTTGACGTATGGTTTTGATGTTCTTGTTAGCTATTTTGATATTCTTGAATTCTTTGAAAATCTTAGTGAGTTCAACAGTTAGTTTCGGAATATAAGGAAGGGCATAAAAATACACACTTGCTGGAGCAGAATTATTTTGTGCTGAGGGCACTGATTGTGACATAGTAAGAATGTTATTTCTATTGACAAAAGGAACATTAAAAATTAACTTATTATTCAGTTTTAGAGGATATGAATTTTTAACAAAAATATTGCATAAGAGGTTAATCAATAATCTGATGTGTCCTTTACACGCTATCGGGTTTTTCTATACCATGTAGTGTGCTTTGAATCTACAACAGTTTACTACCAGTTCAACATTACCTCATGTAATCTCATGTCAAGAAAAGGCAACTATCCCTCCCGCTCCTCCTCGCACGTGAATTGCAAGTGTAGAGTTTCGTTGGTTGAAAACATTTAACGTAGATTGTATAAAGTCTTCAGGTAGTGCCAAGATTAAGTCATCCACGTATCTCTTTATGAACGGTATTTCAAAATTAATTTGTTGCAAACAGTCTTTAATCAAATCGTCCAAAATATAATTACAAAGTATTGGTGAACTAGATTACAAAAAAAACATTAGAGTCAAAAACAAAAGAAATGAGTTTTTGTATATTAGCCAATTTAAGAGTTATGTCAAGAGCATTGATATGTCATACCAGTGTTTCTCAACACTAACCAAGATTGTGTGTAATGGTAAATTAGTAAACAAAGACACTACATCAAAACTAACGAGCTTATAGTCGATAGGTAATTTTAAATTACTAATAAAAGAACTGAAACTGAACGAGTCCTGAATGTAAAACTCATTGTTATTACTGTACGTTTCTGTGAAAATATTAGTTAAAAAACTTGCCATGGGGCCATAAGGTGTACCTATTGAGGACACTATTGGTCTCATAGACAGAGTAGATTTATGAATTTTTCGGAGAGCATCAAATCTAGCAGCAATTGCATTGTAAATTTTCAAACTTTTCCCAACTAATTGATCTATTTGATTCTCCTTTACCAAATCAGACACTAGTTTGTTAGCCTTTTGTTTTAAAGTACACACGGGATTATTGTTCAACTTTTAATAATATTTAGTGTCTGTGAGTAAGTCTTCACATTTTTGTATATAGTCCCAAGTGTACATTGCTACAGTGACATTGCCTTTGTCGCTCTGGACAATCTTGATCTCAGGGTGATGTTTCAAAAAAGTTTTGCATTTGATATAATATTTATTTAAGAAATGGTCTTTTTTATTTTTGTTGAGAAAGTTAGTGATTATATTAGTGCATTTGGACCTTAGAATGTCCATATCAAAATTCTCAATTGGTCTTAAAATGTTTTCGATGTCTGTCAACAAAGAGGAAACTTAAAAATCTTTTTAGTTAGGAAGCACAGCGAATTTAGGGCCTAAAGCCAATAACTGTTTAACTTCTACAGGAAATTCTACGTCTGTGAGGTTTTTAAACCAAATTTCCCACCAAAAACCAGTTTTTAAATTAATCCTGTCAAAACTATCTAATCTGAACTTATCCATTTATTGATATTGGTTCTCTTAATTTTATGAAAAAGATTGTTATAAATTATTTGCTGCCTGCGCTTGAACTCAATATATGTGTAATAATTAAGTATTATTACACATGTATTGTAATAATATATATATATATATATATATATTATATATATATATATATATTAAAAAAGACCATTTCTTAAATAAATATTATATCAAATGCAAAACTTTTTTGAAACATCACCCTGAGATCAAGATTGTCCAGAGCGACAAGGGCAATGTCACTGTAGCAATGTACACTTGGGACTATATACAAAAATGTGAAGACTTACTCACAGACACTAAATATTATTAAAAGTTGAACAATAATCCCGTGTGTACTTTAAAACAAAAGGCTAACAAACTAGTGTCTGATTTGGTAAAGGAGAATCAAATAGATCAATTAGTTGGGAAAAGTTTGAAAATTTACAATGCAATTGCTGCTAGATTTTATGCTCTCCTAAAAATTCATAAACCTACTCTGTCTATGAGACCAATAGTGTCCTCAATAGGTACACCTTATGGCCCCATGGCAAGTTTTTTAACTAATATTTTCACAGAAACGTACAGTAATAACAATGAGTTTTACATTCAGGACTCGTTCAGTTTCAGTTCTTTTATTAGTAATTTAAAATTACCTATCGACTATAAGTTCGTTAGTTTTGATGTAGTGTCTTTGTTCACTAATTTACCATTACACACAATCTTGGTTAGTGTTGAGAAACACTGGTATGACATATCAATGCTCTTGACATAACTCTTAAATTGGCTAATATACAAAAACTCATTTCTTTTGTTTTTGACTCTAATGTTTTTATTTGTAATCTAGTTCACCAATACTTTGTAATTATATCTTGGACGATTTGATTAAAGACTGTTTGCAACAAATTAATTTTGAAATACCGTTCATACCGTTCAGCGGCGTTGTGTCATCTACTGCCCAAATTGCTCGATGTAAAGTAGATGACGTCATTATTATTATTATTATCCCAGATTTAGCCATACGGCTCACACTCCCTTTAAGGGGAAAATTCACTCATCCCAGATACCTACGGTATCAAAAGGATTGAGCTCTGGTGGGACTCTTTCCATGTTATCGAGCCCTAGGTGACTTGGTATATTGGAGTGTCTCCCAGAAATTTTCGTACACATCTGGACGTCGCGAGGAGTACAGCTTTCTGCATGGCCTTATAAAGATGTTCATTTAGACCCAGCTGTTTTATGTTCGCTAGGAGGTTTTTGGGAATAACACCAGTAGTAGATAGAACAATAGGTAGTGTCTGGGTACTTTCCATTCTCCATTGTCTCCTGATTTGTATTTCTAGATCTCTGTACTTGGCGATCTTTTCGTTGTATTTAACAACTAAATTATTGGTGTTGGGTATCGCCACATCAATAAGTGTTGTTTGTCTAGTAAGTTTATTAACTAGTATGAGATCCGGTCTATTATGGGCCACTGGTTGGTCTGTAAGCACAGTGCGGTCCCAGTATAGCTTGTAGTTGTCATTTTCAAGCATTCTATCAGGAGCGTATTGATAATAAGGAAGATGGTCGGTATGGAGAAGTCCCAGTTTGTCAGCTAGTTCTTGGTGAATAATCTTTCCTACTGAGTCATGGCGTTCTTTATAATCAGTACCGACAAATGCCTGGCAGCCACCGGTAAGATGTTGGATGGTTTCTTGGGCTTGGCATCCATATCGGCATTTGTCATTTTGGACTTGAGGATCTTTAACAATATACTTCAGGTAATTTTTAGTTGGAATAACCTGATCCTGAATGGCAAGTAGGAAACCCTCAGTCTCGGGGAACATCTTTCCTGATGTCAACCAATAGTTCGACGCTGTATTGTCGACATATTCTTGGTTGATCTCATTGAGATGTCGCCCATGCAGAGGTTTACTCATCCAGGTGCGCATTTTTTCTTGCTGAGTCAGGTGGTTTATGCGCATTTCTTGTTCCCTCAGTTTAAGCGGCGTCGTATCATCTACTGCGCAAATTGCTCGATGTAAGGTAGATGTCTCAGCCTGTACCTGAAAATAAAGTCTTAGATTAGCAATTTGTTTATCTAATTGCTCACCTATATCCATAAGTGTCCTCTTCCCCCTTGATACCGCGGTAATGTTGTTCTCTCTACTGCACTACGTGGATGATGCTTTTGCGCCTTTGTGAGAAGTGTTCTTACTTTCCGCTGAAGACCCTCTATATCCGTTTTTGACCACTTTATAATACCAAATGAGTAGCTCAGTGCAGAACAGGCGTACGTATTTAATGCCTTAAACAAATTTTTACTATTAAGATATTTGACCGATTTAGTTGTCTTACTCTTCGCACGAACTCCGAAGTTAGTTCCGTTTTCATTTGTTTATGGTCAATTTTACGTGCCTGTTTTACTCCGAGATATTTGTACATATCATTTTCACCCATTGCCTCGATGTTTTGCCCATCTTGCATATCGAAACCTCCAGACTGAACCTTTCCTCTGACTATATTTAGTATACGGCACTTGTCTAGTCCAAAATGCATACTGATGTCATTTGAGAAATTTTCTACAGTTTTTAGCATCTCATCTAGGTGATTTCGGGTGGAAGCCAATAATTTTAAATCATCCATATACAACAGATGATTAAGTTTCGCTACAACGGTGTTGTTATTTTTGATGCTAAATCCTGAGTCAGTAGAGTTCAGCAGCTGAGATAGTGGGTTCATCGCTAGGCAGAACCAAAGTGGACTCAACGAGTCCCCTTGGAAAAGGCCCCGGTTAATAGGGATATCTTCAGTTTCGATATTAATTTCACCAGGTATTTGAAGGTGAATTTTAGTCTTCCACTCTGCCATTATATGCTTCAAAAAGGTCACGAGATTATCATCGACTTTATATATTTTCAATATATCTATAAGCCATTCATGCGGCACTGAATCAAAAGCCTTCTTGTAGTCAATGAAGGCAGTATTATTATTATTATTATTATTATAATCTAATAAAATATTTGTTTTGTAGCATCGTTTTATAATAAAAATAAATCTACCTAAAAATCAAGTTAACATCTTTTATATATTTTTTATAGTTTTATTATCAAGTGACCTACTTAGTATGGTTTAAACTAAAACAAAATTTATTTTCATATATTAGTTTATCCAAGCATTACGTAAAAAAAATCGGAGTTAGTGGGAATTCATTTTAAATTTAAAAATATTATCTATAGCAGCATTTAACTTCGAAAAATAAGATAATTACTTAATTATACACTGAACCCTGTTTCTTCTTGATTCTGTCGTAGAGAATGCTTGTTATAACAAATAAAACAAAGTTCAGAAATTGCCATTTAGTTCGTCGCCACATTTTGGTTATTCAAGGAGTTTCCAAGCTTTTACCAATTTTCGGAAACTTTTAATGCTCGTAATAAACATAAGTATCCGCATTACTTTCCAGATGGAATTTCCTAATTCTTTGGTAAAAAGTTTTCTGGAAATATTCGACGGAAACAATGCTAAAGTTTTAATTGTAAAAGACAGGCGCTGATAATGGCCAACTAAAAAATTAAACTAGTGTGCTGAAATTTTCTTAGTATATTAAGATATATAATTTTCTGTGGTAAATTATTTCCTGAATTAGAAATTACGTAATATAAAATTATTTTAATATTTACGGAATATAGCATATCACTAGGGTGAAAAAAACATACGTTTTTTTTGTAAATAGACACCCTATTATATTTTAAATTTAGATAAACTTATTTCGCTTATACTTGTAAGTAGTGTGTCTATCTTACTATAAGTATAGAAATAAGGAAAATAATGTGTTTCAGAGAGATATATTCTGGTGGAAGCGCTCGATAATGCGCAGCGTGTTAATGAGAGCCATAATGTACGTGTTACGTCACGAGTGTTGCCGTGGAGGTTGCGGAAAAGAATCGGTTAAGTCCGATTGAGAAAGGAGGAGGATGAATAGTGAGTGGATTGATCCTGGTAGTAATAGCTATGCCAAGTGCTTTCTGTCATTAAATACCAAGCAACGCCCCAGTCGACATACGTCAATGACACTAACAATTCTAACCATACGTGGGATGGGTGAAGGCGAGTCCCTTTAATTAGGATCACCATGGCTACGGTATGGTAACCAAAAGAGTTTCTGACTCTTCAGATTTGGGGTTGGGCTTTGAGCTAATAATCATAGCTCGTAAAAAATGACAAAATATTGACAAAGATTTTGAATAAAAAATATTTGTGATACTTTTTGTGATACATGGTATACAACCAGCTACAGGAATTTAGTTTTCGTGTGAATCCCTTAACCCTTATCCAGGAAACAAATTTTACTTACATAACCGGGCAACTCGGGTCCGTTAAGCCTCCACTGTTCTTGAATATTTATTTATGTTTACGCATATTGTAATATATTTTTTTGATGTTTTATTAAAGTTAAATTTAAATTGTCTAGATTAAAAAAAGGTGCTACTATAGTATCCGGTTTAACTTGAAGGTGCGATCTACAAGAATTATTTGCACAAAATAATGAAATGCAAGAAAACTTTTGTAGACCAAATATAAATATTTGGAGTCAAATAAAGACTTTTGTAAATAAATAAATAAAAACTTTTGTAAATCTACCAGGCCATTTTATTTAAAAAGAGGGGTTGATGTTTACGCATACCCTGGAAAAGGATTACGGTGTCGTTGCCTTTCATTATTGTTTAAAAACACTTCTGAGAAAAGATTATGGTAATTAGCAGCTCATGTATAAAGTACCGAAAAAACAATCTTTACAGAGTCCATAGAACGCATAAGTCAGAAGAATATTATTATTTTACTTTTACAAATTAATACGTTGTCATATCAGTTTACTAGTTTAGTTTTGACTAGGCCACAAGATTGGCTTATTTCCAACTAGAATAACAAATTAATATGATAAATTAAATTATTATTAAGTTTTAGGTAAAAAAAATTAAAATAAAAAACCTTCGATTAGACATTTATTTATCTTTATTGCAATACTTCCAAACTTTTTTAATTATACAGTGATCGTTACATACATTTCTACTGAATATTTCACAAATTTGTTTTTGTTTCCTGTCTTTTTTTGTTGGGCACATGTTACACCTTTTTCTTGTTAAAACTGGAGGATTTTCAATACTGTTTTGTTTTTCATGGTAGTTTCCTTGATTTTCTTCTCAAAATTTGAGGCAACACTAGTTGTTCTGCTATCGTTGTAAGAAATAATCTTCGCTTTCCATTTTTGTTTTCGTTCCATTTTGTATGTAAATTTGTCCAAGTATTAAATGAGGCTTCCCCAGCCACGTCTAAAATATTAATAAAAAATGTGTAAGGCCAACGGTTATTTCGTCTTTTACACATATATGTATGAACCATTTTGTCCAGCGTATCGACATCACATTTTCTACTATTTTAATAGAGTATCATATCTGGTTTTTTGTCAACATCAGCTGCACAGTAGGCATTGTGATACATGGTAGACAGCACACTTTTTGTTTTTTTCGGAATGTATAAAACAAGAGATACTTAGTAAATCCGAAAATTGAAGATTTCTCTAAACGGTTCTTGTTTAGGAAAAATTCCACAGGAACAAATCTCGTATTCTTTTTACCTATGCCCACAAAAGTAAATTTGCCAGTAATTCATGTGCAAGAGAAAGATCAGTGAAATAGTTAGCGCAAAGTTACATTTCTCTTGGAAATATAATAAGGCTGAACGCGTTGCTTTACAACTTAAGATGCAAGACCTTTGGCTACTTTATTTCCGTTTGTCCTTTGTATGGTATTCCACCTGAAGGGTAATATGTTTCCAAGTCAAAGGACCACCATATTTTCATGCCATACTTATCTGACTTTGAAGGCATATACTGCTTGAAAGGACACCTCCTCAATACGGAACAGGTTGCTCATATACCGTTTTGTTTTTCCTGGTAAATAGTATTTGGTTAACTTGATTTCATACATCGCGTATTACTGCTAATTTGTTGTTTCTTCTTCGTTCAGACCTCGTGTCTCTATTGTCAAATCGAACAAATTTTTAAATCGTTTTTACCCCATGGTAGCTTTAAATATAGTAGATCCATAAAACTTACTCCAAAGAATATCTACATTATGAATGTTTGCATTTAGGTGCCCTGTAGTTAGTTGTAGTCCAATAAAGGCATATAGCACTGTCGAGTCGTAATATTTCCAGTTCTCTATACCTAGGACTTTTAGGCTTGTTTATTTTTACACTTCACAGAATTATCTACACGTTAACCAGGGGCTAACATTACTTTGTGCACTTTGCTTTTTATTATGTCGCAAGATGCATATGTATTCCAGTTAGTTAATTCCATCCTTAGTTTCAAAAATTACACACTCTGAAATATGGTAACCTGTAGTACACATTCTTCTTTATTGCCACTCAATACTATGTACTTGCTAATCATCCTGTTCACTTGCTTTCGAAAAATAATCTTTAATTTCAGAGTCACTTTTAATGCTACCTACTTTAGGAGATTCTTCGTTATCGGAATCCCATAAATTATTAGCAATATCTTGCAGTTCTGCAGGTAATAATGGTTTTCGGGACATTTTATTCGCATTATCTGCTTTCACTGTAATTTAATATAAATTTATGAGCTTAGTTGTCGACACAAACATAGATATCAAACGACTGATAGCAGATGCATTATTTATTTCAAAATATGTATAGGTACCTACCTTACAATACTATTGCATTCCAACAATAATTATTAGTTTTTAAAAATTCATTTAGAATAGATATAACACCTATTGTAAGCATCTCTTTGATTTTCACCTCACAGAGATGTTTACATTGTTTGTTACATGTTTAGACTTTATTATTGGATTTCCGGCATCATAAAAGTTGGTTAACTAATCCACAAAAACATTACTTGGATGCCAGATTAACTTTTGTAATAAGGATTTAGACTTTAGGTATAAATACAAATAGGATCCGAAGGGCCCTTGTTGACCCTATACGCGACAAAATTCTTTCGACGCAATAATTTTTAAAATGATAATAAATATTTTGAATAGTTCATGACTGTGTTGACGGAAACATACTTATAAACAAATTCAGTGATGCATTAAATTCAGTAAAATTTTGTTTATTAGTTTCTAATACAAGAATTTACGTCTCGAGTCCCTTTGGCCCACCTTGCATGGATAAGGGTTAAAGCTCTCGACTGGTGATCACTAGCTGCTTGTCATACGTAGTCACTGTTTTAGAGAGTTGGAGAAACATATGTTTGGTATTTATAAGTAATTGCAACATGTGACATCAAACTTAGATAGATTAAGGCTGTTCCAAACAAAGTTGAATAAAGAACTTGGATCGATGTGATAATTGCAAACCCTGCCCCTCAAAGTAAAAATAATATTAAGGACATGCTAATAAACATAATTCGTAGGCTCAATAAAGAGCAAAAAATCAAGAGCTTTAAAATAATATTTTATAAGACTGTTAAAAGTAGAAGGTAGCATAAAAAAGTTCCATAGTGACCTATAGATAGACTATAGATAGACAATAAAATAATATCTTGGAATACTAATGGTCTACTGCATCATAAAGATAGCCTACAGTTATACCTAGTCCAACAAAAAATACACATTTTCCTGTTCTCTTAAAACCATTTAACAAACGAAAGTTATATAAAGCTACAAGGATACTGTATTTTTCTTCTTTTGGTTCCTATCCGTTTCGGATGTTGGAAATCATATTGGCAATCATAACCTTGCTCGCTGCGGCTCAAAATAGCTCCGTTGAGATTTTCTTAAACCATGTTCTTAAATTCCGCAGCCATGATATTCTCCTTCTACCGGGTCCTCGCTTACCTTTGACTTTACCTTGAAATATAGACTGTAGCAGAGAGTAACGGTGCTGATTTCTCATAACGTGTCCCAGATATTGCAATTTTATGCGTTTGATCGTAAACACAATCTCTGGTTCCTTCTTCATTTTTCCTAGAACTATCTTGTTCGTGATCCTTACTGTCCATGATATTCTCAGCATTCTTCTATAAAGCCACATCTCAAATGCTTCAAGTTTTTTAATAGTGGCGTCTGTAAGCGTCCATGCCTCCGCCCCGTACAACAACACAGAGAAAACATAGCATCTCAAATGTCTCATTTTTGTATCAAGGGATATGTTGTGACGTTTGAAGATGGCGCTCATTTTGTTAAAGACCGTTCTTGCCTTTCCTATGCGGCACTTTATTTCCTGTAAATTGTTCCACTGTTCGTTAATAATAGTTCCCAGGTAACAATACTGTTTTACTCGCTCTATCTGCGTCCCATTAATGTATAGATGAGCCCCGTTTATATTATCCTTGCTGATAATCATTTGTTTCGTTTTGTGGGTATTAATGTTTAGTCCGTACTGTTGACTCGTTTATTCTGTCCATTAGCCTATCACCATGGTGTCGTCGGCATATCTAACATTGTTTACTCTTTCACCATTTAGGAGGATGCCTTCGTATATTCCGTAAAGAATAGACGAAAGCTTTTAACGAGGCTCTTTACGGAATAGACGAAGGATACTGTATACATCATACCAATTATCCAGCAGATTTTGCAAGAGGTGAAAGTTAGGCATTATAAGAAACTTGGAAATATTATTGCTGAGAAAAGGCAGCTAAGAAGAAAATGCCAGCAAACTAAAAAAACTGAACTAAACCAGGTTAAATTAAATAACTCAAAATATAAAGAGAAAATTAAAAAAAATTAAAATCGAATCAATAAGCAAATACTTAAGGGAACCCTAACATCAACAAAATAGTGATTACTTATTTAATCCATTTAAATATTACATACATTTTTAGGCCCAGCAAGCATTTTTAAAGAACCCAATTTTACTTTATTTTTGATTTATTGGACGGGTAAATATAAGCTTAAGTTCAAGTTTTTGGGGTGGCCAACCTTGTCCCCCAGCCGACATCTTAAAAAAAAGGGTGCAAAGAGTTTTCACGTTGTATCTTGTAAGCTAAAAATCCTACAAAAAAATATATTAAATATTATTTGTAGCAAATTAAATTATATACAACTTTTTTTCTATTAGTTTTTGTAGAAAAATGAAAAATTTAAAAAAATAAAAAAAAAAATAAATATTTTGGAAAAAATGTTGTATTGGGTATTATAACATTTTTTTTTATTCTTTTACTATAAAATAAACTATAGAGTAATACTATCAAGGGTTTTGGAATTGAATCATTTTTCACGGAAAATTTGTCTAATTTTATTAATTTATCTGGATTTTAACAGCACTCCGAAGTTGACAGGGTTCTTAAATACTCGCCATATTGGATAGCCATCCTTTTAAAAAGAATAAACTTCACTAGAAGTTTGTATAATTTCATTAATTTTTCTGAATTCAAAGAGCTGCGAAGTTGACCAGGTGTTGGATTACTCGTATGAATATGGTGAAAAATGAACCGTTAGGCTGACTTTTCCGTTGTATATATGTTTATTATTTATACCATTTTAAATTAATTTATCACTTTCTAAACATTGTCTTATGTTATTATTACAAAGTCTTACAAAGGAAATTGACGTTCTTGTTTTACTTACGGCATTAGAAAGAAAGCAGTCTAATGTTGTGTGTCCAAAGTGTCCAATTTTTTTAAACCTTCAAAATGATGTAAGTCACACCAATTATACCGTCCTTTAAGTTTTATGTGGCGAGGTCATTGCAGAGAATTTGCCGTTTTCCGTACTTTTTTAAGGTTGCAATACAAGATCATTAGCTTACAGAATTAGCTTAAATTTTCTAGAAACATCTTGAGTTAGCAAGCGAAACAGCATTATTTCTCAGTGAGAAAGCCGAAGTATCGTTGCTAACTGTCGTTAACGAACGTTTTTTCATTTTTTTATGTTATGGTAGAATCTACGAAAACACTGCGATCCTGAAGATTGGCGCTAAAAAAAGTATAGAAAAATTTGGATATCAATCAAAACTCTCAAAAGTCCAGCATCCCCAAACTTGTGAAATTAATTTTCTGCAAGGAAACTGTGAAAGTATGTGTGATTGCCGAAAAACAAGCTCAAAATGCTCTGCATTTTGCCTCAATTGTTCTGGTTCTGCAGTAATATGAGAGATACATAGCGAAATTTATTTGCCTCCCTTTTTAAAAAAAATGGCAGCTGGGGGACAAGTGTGGCGACCTCAGAAACTTGAACTTAAACTTATACTAAAGTACGAACGAGCTCCACATATCAAAAAACTAAAATTGTGTCCTGTCAAAAATGTAATCTCAATGTAACTTTTCAGTTAATTACTATTTAACTGGGAATAAGCCACAATTAAAGGTTTATTGACGTTTTAATTTGCACTTCAAAAGTCGTTCTCAAAATACAAACAGTAAATTAAACAAATTCAACAAAAAACAAAATTTCCAGTTAAATAGTAATTAATTTAAAATTCCACAAGAAAATAGCTTTAGAACAATAATAAGTAACTTTTTAGTGGTTTAATTATGTGAACAGCCACGAGAAAAATCAAAAATTACTAAGACAGATTTCAATCCATTAAAAAATTTGATGAGACATTAGTCAAAACAAATCAAGAAAAAGCATACATATTGGCAGATTATTTAAAATATACTTTTAAATCATACGATCTGCAATATGAGGCTAACAACTACTTTTTGCCAATATATGAAGATAATAGAGGGGGAAAATAACAAATTATAACAACTAACAACACCTAAAGAAATTAAAAACAAAGCAGGTAGGTACTAACTGATCCAGAATGGGCAGCTGAAGAAAAGGTCCTCCAAACGGGGGTTGTGGCGTTAGAAATTAGCAATAGTTAACACACAAAAAAACGTAGGGGTAAGAAGAACGAAAATCGCAAGATGGAAAAGCCAAAATACGGAAACACATCCCCGGGTGGAAATCCACACCTCTGCTCAACCAAAAATCAAAACGAAGAAAAGATAAAACATTCATATGTGCAACGTGAAATATACAAGAACAAAACAAAAACGTAAGAGGAAATAAAGAAAGCAACATCGGCATACTAGTAACAACAGAAACCAAAAAAAGGAAATGGAACGGAAACAATAGAAGACCATACACTGCTGGAGTGGAGTTAATAAAGAAAGTAGAGCAAAGGCAGGAGTGGGAATATTAATCAAAAATAAGTGGAAAAACAGGGTTAGAACATGGAAGCCAATCAACGAGAGAATAATTAAAATGCATGTAGACATATAGGGTAAAGAGACAGTGATACTGTCTGTGTCTACTGAGACAGTGACAGTGTCTACTGAGAGTAGAAAAAGAACATTTCACGGAATAACTTCAACATCAAACAGAGCTAATTAAGAAGTACGTGTAGATAATTATAACAGGAGACTTTAACGGCAAAACCGGAAGGAAAGAAAACGATAAAGTAGTGGGGGGATTTGAAAAGGATGAACAAAACGATAACGAAGAACGTTTGATAGAATTATGCGAACTAAACAACCTTAAAATTACCAACGGATTCTTCAAACATAAAAATATTCATAAATATACATGGACACAAAAAACGCGAAAGCTGAAATCAATAATAGACTACAGAATAATCAAACAAGATACCACAATAAAAGTCAAAGATGTGCGAGTCAGAAGATGGGCAGAATGTGAAACGGACCATTAACTACTGACAGAAAAATGGGCATTAATTGGAAACATAACAAGACACCCTCTACAGAAGGATCGTTAAACACTATAAAAGAAAAACAATACAATATAGAACTACTCCAAGAACAATCAGTAATATGATTATACCAACATTGTCTAAACCAAAAATTAATAAAATTTAGATACGGCAACATCGAAGAAATATACGAGCATAAAACAAGCAGCATTCGAAGCTCTTGGAGAAAAAGAACATATAACAAATAAACAGCATTATTATGAAATAAATAAACCAACAAAAAGAATAATTGAAGAAAAAAAAACTATACAGAAATTACTACAAACAACGATAAAGCTCATAAAGAATATAGAGAAAAAGATATAGAAGTGAAAAAACAAAATGCACATCAAAAGAATGAAAAATGGGAATTAACCTGATTAAATATTGAAATATACATATTAGGTACAAGAACTTCGGAGTCATAGAAATTACTGAGAGGATTGAGACAAAACTCAAAAGAAAAAATTAAATAAGAAAATATACAGGACAAGGAATGAAAATACTATTACAAGAAACTGTTAACAGAACAAAGACCAGAATTTATTGAAAAAAAAATAGGAGAAGACGAAGCAGATCCCTGCAACAAGAAATAGAAATAATATATAGGTAAATAAGAACTGCCATTAAAGAAATCAAAAATAAGAAAGCACCCGGACCTGCAAACATCTCCCCTGAGCTTATAAAATACCATTAAAAAAAATTACATCGGATGATACAATGGATATTTCAGAAAGCCATAAATGGAGAACAACTCCCAAAAGACTGAACGGAGGCATATATGACATCGATATTTAAGAAAGGAGATAGAAAATGATGCAAAAACTACAAAGGAATAAGCGTAATATCATCAGGAGGAAGATTATATGGAAAGATACTGCGAGAAAAGATAAAGCAAGCGATAAAAGGCAAAATAGGGAAAGATCAGTCAGGTTTCACGGCAGGAAGATCATACATAGACCACAAATACACACTAGAACAACTATTGGAAAAGAAAAAAAGCAAAAAATAGATTATATATATATATATATATATATATATATATATATATATATATATATATTTGACATTTGTGGACCTGAGAAAGTCATATGACTCTATACTAAGGTCAGAACTATGGGAGGCAATGTACAAATTAGAAATACAGACGGGACTCATAGAAGCTACAAAAGCTCTGTTTAAAGAAAATAAAGTGTCCATTAAAATGGGAACAAGAATCATAGGAGACTTCACCACAACAAAAGGGCTTCTGCAGGGTTGTTTCACATCTCCAACTCTATTCAGAATATACCTAGAGAAGTCCTTGACTACATGGAAAATAAATCGCGAAGGCATGGGAGGACCGGTATGGAATCAATACCTATGTACGTTAAGCTTTACAGACGATCAAGTAGTGATTGCACCAGACGACCTCAGCTACATAATAAAGAAATTACAAGAATAATATACCAAGGCTGACTTACATATTATCCTTGCGAAAACAGAGAATTTATCTACGTATCTAGTAAGTGAAAAGGACATGAAATATCTACAGATTAATGACAACGTAGCAATCAATGGAAACGATAAATTCAAATACTTGGGGTTTTTAATCACGAAAAAGGCAACAACAGAGGAATAAATTACGCAAATATTAAGAGAAATAAGAACAGCAATCCGACAATTTAACTCAGTATGGTGGGATAGACACTTAAGTATGAAGACAAAAACACAGATTTATTAAACATTAGTGCAAAGTATCATGACATATGGGACTGAAAATTGGATTATAAACAAGAAACACGGCAGTAGGATAGTAGCAACAGAGACGGAATGCCTGCGAAGATGCTGCAGAGTAACAAGACTGGATAGGAGAAGTAATGACAAAATAAAGCAAAAAACATCAATAGAAACAGATATACTAACATATATAGAACAAAAAAGACTAAAGTGGTATGGACATGTAAGAAGAACCAGCGAAATAAATTAGATGGATAAAGGGAATAACCGCATGGAGCCCCATAGGAAGGAGGAAAAGAGAACGACGATCCTGGAGGAACAAAGAAGACAACGCTGTGAGTAAGAGAGGCCTAAACGATGGAGAATGAGACACTAACCTAACCAATATCAATCTAAAAAAAGGCACGGGGTTTGACCACAAAAAATTTTGAAAAAGTTGCAAAGAAAAACAGTAGTTACGCTGACAAATATATTCAACGCATCAACGAAACTTAAGTACGTCTCAAGATTCTGAAAAGTAACGGAAATCAAGTTTTAGCAACTACTCAGCCTCTAGTCGCCAGCGGCTCATGCTATCCAGGCTAAGGCCGAATACAGACAAGTACTCAAGCAGAAAGTCCTAAGAATACCTTGAAATGATCAGATTGCCAAATGTATATAGCAACTTACAACTCCAATAAATACTGGTGAAATAAAATATGAACTATTAGGGCTATCGAAAACCAGACGCAAAGAAAACTGTTGTCTCATTAAAGTCCAGTCACATCCTATTTTGTAAGGGAAACGAACAGAGCATACGAAAAGTAGCAATTCAAATTAGCAAAATACTAATTTACTAACCAAATAAGAGCTCATGACAACAGCTCATCAGCCATGATTTTATTAATTACTATTTTTCCGACAAGTAATTTTTCCTTTCATACTTTTGTTCCGTCTTTAAGTTTTTTTTTAACATTTATAATATGAACATAACATTTATAATATGAATTATTGGTGAAATTTTTTAAGGTTGAATTTTAAAACAAAAAATATGACTGCAGATAAAAAGTTAATCTTTGTCTTCGGTGCATCCTATTTCACGCTAAACCACCAATTTCAGTATTCCCATTCACCCTAAAGTATATTTCAAGCTCTCAGCTTTTCGAATGACGCCCAATGTGACACATTACCTTCCTGGAAACTAGAAACTGGAAACAAACAGGTCATATCGAATCCAGTCATCCAGCCTGGCACCTAATCTATCCTGGAACGTGACTAAAAGCTCCAGTGAAACCGTAGATTGGGCCAATTTTCGTGCCTGTCCCTTATTTCTTCTTAGACGAGTTGTTTCCTTTTGTGACTTTGCTTTGTCAATATTTCGGTTTGGAGACGTCTTTGTTGATACAACGGGATCGTGTTACTAAAAGATTTGTCCATCAAATTAAAACAAGAGAGAGTTTAACCTAAAACAAGTCGTAGCGGGTCAATGATGGGATATTTGAGTAAGTCTCCAGTAGATAAAAACTGTTTATACCGAATGTCCCGGAGACAAGAATATAAATATAGCGTATAAAATGGTTTTTGTTATTTACTATCTTAAATAAAAATTATCTACAATGTTATTTAAAATAAGTTGATTCTAATTTTTTGTATTTCAATTAACGTGTATCGGCTACGAGGTCATTGACACGATGACAGTATAATACAATATAAGATATATACAGTTTTACATTTGACAAGTACAAAAAGACGCAATAAATTACAAATTTAACCGGTGCACATAATTATTACAACTTAGAGTTTACTAAGCACTTGAATGTCTTTTAAATATTTAAACAAGTTTTCAAATTTCTGAGTTTCACTCAATATTTTTTTAATATTATCTCCCAATCGGTGTTGTTTTCTTTTAGCAGAAAGAAGCGGACATTCTTTAAGGAAATGTCTGACTGTTAAGGGATTGGTGCAATTACCGCATGCAGGTGGATCGGTAGATGCCATTAGAAAGCCATGTGTAATACGAGTGTGTCCAAGTCTTAATCTTCTTAGAATAACCTTGTGTCTTCTGAGCATATGTGGTAGCTCTAAGGAAGGTATAACTGGTTGTATATCGTGTAAGTGACTCGAAGTTGTGTTCCAATTAGCTTGCCATTTGTCATATATACGCATTTTAAACATTTTTTTAATATCATTATGCAACTGGATATTTGATATAGGTATATCCAAAGTAGAAGCTTCTTTGCGGCTACATCTGCAGCCTCATTTCCTACAACTCCTACATGTGAAGGTACCGAGACAATAGTGACAATTACTCCATGATCCATAAGATTATTGTATTTGTCATGTATTAAATTTACCAAAGGATGATCTGAGAACATGTTTTTAATTACTTGTATTGATGATAAGGAGTCTGTGCAAATCGCTACATTGCGGTCTGTTGGTTCCAACATACGAAAAGCCTCGACGGTACCATATAGTTCTGCAGTATATATACTACAAACGGCAGGAAGTTTGATTAGTTTTGTAGTGCTAAAAGAGGAAACAACAGCACTACCCACCCCTACATCATTTTTAGAGGCATCTGTATAAAGAACTTTATGAAACTGATTTTGATTAAGTATGTCTAGGAACAATTGTTTAATTATAGCTTTAGGAGTATCATGTTTATTGAAAGAGTAAAGAGAGGTGTTGACATTCGGAAGTTGCTTATGCCACGGAGGATGTGTAGAGCTATGAAATGGTGCAGAAAGATCAAAACCGTCGAGAATAGAATTTAGTATGCAAGCGAGGGGTTGTGCAGTTCTAGTGGTCTGAAAATTATGAATGAGATTATTTGGCATAATAAGTAGTTGATAGACTGGATTTTGTGGATTGGCTGATAAGCTAGCTGCATATGACAAAAGAAGATGTTGTCTCCTTAACCAGAGTGGTGGTTCGTTAGCTTCACAGTACATACTTTGAGCTGGGCTAGATCTGAAGGCACCTAAGCAGATCCTAAGACCCGTGTTGTGTACGGAATCAAGAGCTTTCAGATGTGACTTGGAGGCAGACATATAGACAAAATACCATAGTCTATTTTGGAGCGAATAATGGATCTGTAAACTGTGAGCAATACCTCTTCGTCGGCTCCCCATTGAAAAATATGCTAAACTTTTTAGGATATTAATATTTTTTAAGCAGTTGCCTTTCGTTTCCTGTATGTGTGTATTCCAAGTAAGTCTGGAGTCGAAGGTCAGTCCTAAGACTTTATAATGATCAATAACATCTAGTAATACTCCGTTGTATGTCAAAATTGGATTATCTTTTGTCGTTTTTCTGCTAAATTTCATGATTTTAGTTTTTTGAGATCAGAAGGAAAGCCCAATATGCCTCGACAACCTTTCTATATTATCAATGGCTGTTTGCATTAGTCGACAGGTTGTTTCGGTATTCTTTCCTCGGCAAAAGAGTATAAGGTCATCAGCGTATAATGCGTATTTAACTGGAAGATAAACACTTTTGCCTACATCATTAAATGCCAAACTAAATAAAGTTGTGCTTATAACAGAACCTTGTGGTACTCCGTTATGTTAAATACGAGTAGATGACAGCTTTCCGTTTAAAATAACTTTAAAAGTTTTATCATCCTTAAAAATTCTGCACAAAATAGTATATGTTTTCACCCAGTTAATATTTTTGAAGATTTTGGAGGATTACAGATTTTTGAACAGTGTCAAAGGCTCCTTCTACATCAAAAAAGGCTGATAATAAATCTTGTTTACAGGCCATACAGTCCATTGTAAAATTACCAAATTGTCTGATGTAGAACGATGAGATCTAAAACCAGATTGTGCCGGTGAAATAATTCTATTTTTTTCTAAAAACCAGACCAATCTTTTGATTACCATTTTCTTCATTAATTTGCACATGGTGCACGTCAGCGATATTTGCATATATAAATTAGATAAACTTTGTGTTTGGTTGTGAACTTTTTTAATTGGTATAATATATGATTCTCGCCATCGCTTAGGAAAATTATAACTGTTCCAAATACCGTTATAAAATGTTAATAAAACAGTGATACAAGGATTATAGTTTATTCGTCTCCGGGTTTGGACCGTGTCATTTGTGAGTGACCCAAAAGTGGGTTCATCTCGACGTTTCGCTACAATTGTATGTAGCTTCTTCAGGAGAACAAAAAAGAAAAAAGAAAGAAAGAAGAAAACAAAGAACAGGAAGATGGGTAGTTAGCAACGGTAACTCAGTTACTCAACGCAACCAGAGGCGAATACTAACTACCAAGATGGGCATTTGGTCACAGTAACTCAACTACTCAACGTAGCCAGAGGTGAAAACCAAATGCCAGGACAGGGATTCACGTCCAACAGCTCAGAACACTAACGCGTCGAGAGGCGGGGAGTGAATCCGACGATTACTCCGCTACCGCTCTATTTATAGTCGCGGTGCCTGTCGTGTCGGGACGTATCGGCACACTTCGTGGCGCGAACGTCAAGAAGCGCGCGCTGGCCAATCATGTGGCTGCATCGTAGTGGCGGGACCGGACGGCGGTTCTAGACTGAGATTCCAGATGGGAGACAAGTAGTATCCTTCCTCTCGATTGATATTATGGGGATTTTTTCGGATCTCTAGAGATTCGCGGATTTTCCTGGAATAAAAGAAGGGGCTTTTAGAAATAATATGGGTTTTTTCGAACAATATGGAATGACCGGTTTCTTGGCAGTGTTCTGCAACTGCAGAATGGGAGAAAAGACCTGATCGAATGCATCTTTGATGCTCTTGAATCCGAGTTTTGACGGAACGACCAGTTTCGCCAATATACACATGTCCACATGAACAAGGAATAGAATAGACACCACAGGAAGATAGAGGCGGTAATGGGTCCTTAGGAGAGGGTAGATATTGTGAGATTCTCTTGGGTGGTCGAAAAGTAGTCCTGATACCTTCTTTGCGAAGAATTTTGCCAATCCTATCAGTGACATTTCGAATATACGGAAGAAAAGCCACAGGAGTATTACCCGAAGATTCTGAATTTGTCGTCCTAGGGTGTAAAGGGGGATGTAGATGTCGGTGTGTAATATTTTTGAATTGTGGACTTGGAGTAACCGTTGGCGACAAGGGTTTTTTGCAGATGGCCAAGTTCTTCTCTAAGGTTGTCGGGTTCAGAAATCGAAATGGCCCGATGGATGAGAGAGTTGATCACAGAATTCTTTTGGGCAGGATGGTGGTGTGATGAAGCATGTAGGTAACGATTCGTGTGAGTCTTTTTTCTATAAACAGAGTGACCCAATCGGCCATTGGGCTTGGAGGTGACTAACACATCGAGAAAGGGAAGGGACCGATTATTTTCTACTTCCATTGTGAATTTTATACTCGGATGTTGTGAGTTAAGATGATCTAGGAAGGGAGAAAGGGTATGTTGACCATGGGGCCAGATGATAAATGTATCATCAACGTAGCGGAACCAGACTTTTGGTTTTAAGGGGTAAGATTCTAGGGCTAAAGACTCAAAGGCTTCCATGAAAATGTCAGCAATGACAGGGGAAAGGGGAGAACCCATTGGTGTTCCAGATATTTGTTTGTAGAAATTGCCTCTAAAAGAAAAATATGTTGAAAGGAGGCATTTTTTCCGCAAGATCTGCCAAAACCAAAGACTTGTTATCATTGGTCAAGTGATCTCGCAGAACGACTAGAGAGTCATGTATGGGGATATTGGTAAATAGGGATGATACATCGAAACTGACGAGAATGTCTTGGGGATGACACGGTCCAAACCCGGAAGACGAATAAACTATAATTCTGACTCTGGCCGTGGAAGCCTACGATTTCAAGTGATACAAGGAGTTGATAATTTCTTTAAGAATATGAAAGGAATGTCATCTGGACCAGAGGCTGTGTTTTTACACAAATCGAGTGCCATCATTAATTTCTCTAAGGTAAATAGTGTGTTAATAGAATCGATTTCTTCTACAGTTTTTATTATGGAGGCCTCTCCAGTTAATGTGCCTGACGATATGTTAGGTGAGTATTGTCTTTTGGATTTTTGTTCAAACGTATCAGCTAGTAAATTGGCTAGTAAATTGTGTTTTGATAACTTATATTTTGAATACCAAAACTTGTCTTGCGGCCCTGCATTGTCATATTTTCGTCCATACTTGGGCAGAAGGTATGTTGGTTTTTAGTGATGAAGTATATTCTCTCCATGAAATTTTCTTGCTTTCTTTTAGCACGTATTTTGCTTTGGCCTTTAGTTTTTTAAATTTCACAAAATCTTCGTCATTTCGAGTTCTTCGATATCTGTTTAATGCTTTTTTACATTGACAAACTGCATATTCACAGTCCTTATTCCACCATGGTACTTTCTTCCGTGTATAGGTCGTAGAAGTTTTGCCAATATGTAGTTCAGCTGCAGAGATAATGCAGTGGATAAAAAGGTTCAGAGATTCGTCTACGTCATCAGAAAAAGACAGAAGTGGAAGTTGTTTTTCGAGATACGAGCAGAAGCCAATCCAATCTGCATGGGCGATTCGCCATTTGGGTACATTATAATTGCTAGATATATTTTCGCTATTTGAAAAGCTCAAATCAATTGCTGAAAGTGTGCTAGAAGATATACTGCAGTATGTACTTGATCCGGTATTTAATAGGCAAGTGCTAGAACAATTTAATACATTTTCAATGACTTTTCCCCTTCCAAATATGTTATCAGAGACCCATATAATATTGTGTGCATTGAAATCACCCACAAGAAGATAAGGAGTGGGGAGTTGATGGATTAGATCATACAGTTCCTCTTCTGAAAGTTTGTAATTAGGTGGTACGTAAATCCTACATACTGTAATTTTGCTGAGACACCAGATGGAGACTGCGGTTGCTTCAATGCCAGTAGTGAGTATTTGATGTGTAGAACACAGATCTCTGGAAACAAAAATTGAGATGCCGTTACTGGCTCTCAGGAAGTCCTTTCGTAGACAATGGTAACTTTCGTAATTTTTAAGTTGTCCAATTTTGGTATCTTTAAAGTTTGTCTCTTGTAAACATATAAAGTCTCTTTCCGTTTCTGCGATCAGTTATTGGATTCTTTCATATCTCGGATAGAATCCGTTACAATTCCATTGAATTAATTTGAAAAGTAACTAATTAATTAAAAGGTAGATTTTTGGGATTTTTGTGATGTATCTGAGAGATAATCGTCGTCAATTGATGATTGTGATACTTCAGCGTTGCTATTATCTGTGGTTAAATATTTCTTTAATTTTTTCGTTGTTCTAGTAACTCTACCCTTAACAGATCTTTCTGTTAGAGAAGGATATATCTTATACGTATCGTCCAACAGGACCTGTATATCTGTAGTAATTTGCAGAGCTTCGATTATTAGGTCGCCGTTGCCAAATGAGTTCTCGAGGAATGTTATAATCTGATCAGCTGAGTAATAAATAGTTATTCGGATTTGTGATTCTAAATTTGAAATAGTAGAAAATAAACAAATTACTTTGTTTTCGTATTTTTCTAATAATTTAATTTTTTATGCTTTATTCATAATGAAAATAATAATTGTCATTACTTTTAAGGTGCGTCTCTGGACGTCTCTGGACGTCTCTGTCATCTGTCTACGTGTACTGAAAAACGTCACACATCACGTAAAAACGTGACGTTTTTGACGTAAGGAGTGACGTTAAAACGTGACGAAGTGTGACGTCAAGGTTGACTCAAATGTCCATCACAGGACTCCACTTTCCAAGTAAACTTTCCGTTTTCCATGCTTTTTATATGTGTATCCAGGATCCTATGGCAAAGGATTACGAAGAATTACCAAGAGAATGGTATCGTTTAATCTTAAATAAGAGTAAGTTTTCTCTTCTAGTATGTGCTCCTAATGTAAAATGTTATTCTATTTGCCGATGTCTTTTAACAGCAAACGACGGAAGTACTGCACACGAACACCTTCATTTTAGGTGAGGAAGGTATTAGAAAAAAAGATGACGCAAATGAAAAGAGAAGACAATTTTACAAAACTGAACGTGGGATGGCGATACAAAAATTATACAAAGAAAACATGGTTAAAAAACCTAACATAATTGCTGAACTAATGAATTTAGTTTTAAATAGAAAGGCCGAACCACAAAGATATTTTAACATTGCTAGATCTACTATAATTTTTTTTAATAAACAATATGTAACATTTTGGTATTTTATTTCATAAAAAAACAACACTTTTTGAATGTGGTAATCATTGAAATTTTATTTAGAATAGCTTAGTCTAAGCTAGACTGTACCAGGTCTAACAGAGAATTGACCCATTTAATTTGCATTGAGTTTTCGTCCAAGGTTGACTCAAATGTCCACCACAGAACTCCACTCTCCAAGGTAGAATTTCCGTTTTCCATGCTTTTTATATGTGTATCTAGGTTCCTATATATGTAATAGGATGAAGTATATTTTGTATTTATAGAAAAAACAAGTTAAAATATCTACATCTCAGTCTTGTGCCCAAGACTGAGATGTAGTGCATAAAAGTCCTTCCCCCTTTTTAAATTTAATGTAGTAGAAAGTAGCACAGATTTCTGCGTGATCTTATATAGATGTTCATTTAGACCCAGCTTTTTTATGTTTTCTAGGAGGTTCTCACCGGAATGACTCCAGTGGTAGAAAGAATAATAGGTATCGTCTGGGTGCTTTCCATTCTCCATTGTCTCCTTATTTGTATTTCCAGATCTCTGTACTTGGCGATTTTTTCGTTGTACTTAACACGCAGATTATTGTTGTCAGGTATCGCCACATCTATTAGAGTTGTTTGTCTTGTTAGTTTATTAACTATCACGAGATCTAGTCTATTATGTGCTACAGTTTGGTCTGTAAGCACAGTGCGATCCCAGTATAGCTTGTAGTTGTCATTCTCAAGCATACTCTCAGGAACGTATTGATAATATGGGAGATGGTTTGTTTGTAGAAGTCCCAGTTTAGAAGCTATCCCTTGATGGAGGATCTTCCCCACCGAGTCGTGCCGTTCCTTATATTCAGTTTCAGCAAATGCCTGGCAGCCTCCGGTAAGATGTTGGATAGTTTCTTGGGCTTGACATCCATATCGGCATTTGTCCTTTTGAACCTGAGGGTCTTTGACGATATATTTCAGGTAATTTTTGGTTGGTATAACCTGATCCTGAATGGCGAGTAATGAACCTTCTGTTTCAGGCACATCTTTTCTGATGTCAGCCAATAGTTCGACGTTATATTGTCGACATAGTCTTGACTGACCTCATTCGGATGTCGCCCGTGTAGAGGTTTACCATTCAGATGCGCAT